>CM060831.1:148970000-148992500 GCA_030762175.1 Metallyticus violacea
GAATCTAATGCGCACCTTTTTGTCCACACGTAATGCTGAAAATTGTAGTGCTCATTAGCTTCGATGGCGTATTAGATTTGAGTGCAAATCCGTTTCTTAGTAGTTTGCCAGTAACTTCATTCGAATTTGTCGTTTATTACGTCATAATGCGTTGCTGCAATTCTCTACTTAGTTACATTTATTGTTGTCCTATTATTGTATGCAGCGTTTGAATAGTAATGGACGGCAAATAGAGAAGATCATATTATGGTGCTATTTTCAAGTGTAAAGTTAATTCTTAATACAGAATAAATGATAACAGAAAGGCAGGAAGAGAGTTTAATGTAACTGAAAGCAACGTTCCTTTATAACGATAACAGAAATTGGAATTATTTGCAACTAAAGCTAGTAAGAAATTAACTGGCCCTTGCAAAGGCAGACATCCTGACATTGAAGAAAAAGTTTTGAAATTCGTACATGAAAGGAGGAAGAACGGACAATCTGTGACTAGTGACATCATAAGAAATAACTTTTTCTTCTTTGACCTACACCAACTGTCCTGCAACAGCACGAGTGATACATTTTGTCCTACGTGCTCCAAGATGCAACAATAGCTCACTTATAAATTCTGTATTCTGAAGCAGACGGGCTTTATCTATGTGGCGCCGTATAACAATATCCACCCCCCCCCCCGCAAAATTATGATTTTAAGTTACAAATTTGGGGTGCGCATTACATTTGATGGCGCATTAGATTCGCGTAAATAACGTATTCTTCATAACAAATTATATTCGGGCGCCTGTTAGTGTCTTAGAATATATTACTCACGGGATGTCGATCCAGCGCATGCTTGTCTACCGCCGAGATGTTTAGACAACAAACTCATACTAGAGCAGAGAGTGCTTGTAGGTGGCTTGGGAATTCAGCTCAACTAAGTGGAATGTTGGAGACTATCAGCTACTACATTGTGTTTGTAATCATGTGTGTACACTATAACTTAAATCAACGACAGTAATCATTGCCGGATAAATTCATCAAATGTTGTTATGGAACAATTTCCTTGTCCCTCAAAGAGCTTGGTAAGCAAGCATCATAGGGCACAAGTAGTACCGGAGACAAACTTTTTACCGTTGTGGCGTGAAGTAGTTTTAATAGAATCATGCCAACGATATCACGCTATACGCCTCCTAATACCTCACATTATTTTAATCACTTCTTACGTACCGATCTACAGAGCGTTCCTTTAATTGCTGGACCGCGAATTGTGTGCTCCGCGCACTGTCTATTACACTGGGGGTTTCCGTTCTGAAACTCCTGCGTTTCCTACTCACTAGTTATAGTAATATGCACTACAATAACTGCGAACCATGTTATAAATGGTGTCCATCTGCATTCAGACATTCATGGAATCTTCGTCTGAAATTTCCATTCACTTTTTTTTTAAATGCTGTTTTACTACTGAGGCACCACGGGCGGTGAACACTGATGATACATGAAATATATTGGGAAAGGAGTATTTTTTTTAAAGAAGTAAACGTTCCAGCGCTAAGTTTAGAATACCTCCCTGGCATTTGCCATTTATGAGGACTGAGTAAAACCTGGAAAAAACCACAGTAAGGGAGGGCGGTCCTGGTGGGATTCGAACCCCAGACCTTCCGTTCACGGTCTAAATTCTTCTTGCGTAATATACTTAATATTTACACTGTCAATTTCAATATGCAAAATATAATAACATACATATTATATTAGTATCTCGGTGGGCATAGGCCACGAGTACTGTTACAGTATACAGGTTTGTTTTCTCGTTAGATGTATAAAACAATGTTTTATAAACATTTATATCATTTAATTAACGGCTTTCAATTTTATAAGCACATTCCTTCAACGATACAAAAAAAAATCTCTTCGATATAATGGACTTGTTTAGTGACAATTGTTCTCTGTGAAAAAGTTTCCAACCTCCTGCATTGCCCCAGAGTGAATACAAAAGAAGTAACAAGTCTTCAGATATTATTACAGCAATGATAGCATCAAAAACGGAACATTAAATGAATAAAATTCCGTTGTTGGAGAAAGTTTTAGGAAAAATTTATGTGTGAAAAGTGCTTTGGTAGATCTCTTACAGAGTGAGGAAATACTTTATTGTTGTCGAGTAATGTTTAAAGTCCGTTTTTACTGCTGAGGCACTACAAGCGGTGAACACTGATGATACATTGTGAAAGGATATTTTATAAGGAAGGAAGCGTTCCAGGCCTAAGTTTAGGGTATCTCCCCGGCATTTGCCAGTTATGAGGACTGAGGAAAACCTGGAAAAAAACCCAGTCAGGGAGGACGGTCCTGGAGGGATTCGAACCCCAGACCTCCCGCTCGTGAGTCTGCGCCTTAAAGACCTCGGCCACCCGTGGCTGTGAAATAGTTTAGAAGGGAATTTCAATCAACATAGAGTCTATGATGGGGTATAAAATAAATTTGGTAAACATCTGGATAATTGTAAATATTAGTGATTAAATCTAACCTATCTTCCCGTTGAGCCTATTAGCAAAGTTCGAAAATTTTATCACTAGTTCAGAAACATCACATTACTGTTTCTACACGTTACACAATTTGCATACCGGGAGTTGTTTGCGATCTATGGTAGCAAACCCAAACACCCTTAATTTATGAAAAGCCATGCCTCCACCAGCGATTACGTTCAGTGTGGTGGCCTCGAGCGTGAGCTATCGCTCTGCATTGCAGTTTTCATTGTAACAATGTTCATTTTATTCCCCTCCTGCCAGACTGTGCAGAGACCGTTTAAGTTTGTGTTTTCAAGGAGCCAAATGCACAGAAATTCACTTGCGATATCAGGTGATTTAACCTCCAACATTAGTTGACATGGAGAGTTTTTCGATAGAATAAAACAGCACGTGAAATTTTGTAATTATTCTGCAAAATGATTGTGGTTCTTTACTGGATAAAACATTTAAATTGATACTGTAGTAAAATTAATTGAAAATTGTGGCTTTTCAACAAGCATACCGTAATTACATGAAGTCCCAATATGATATACTGTACAACAGTTTCAAGTCTCATATACATTGCTCAAAAAATTAGAGGAATACGTTTTAATTCAAAAACCCCAAAAATATTGATACAATGCAATTTTTGACTGTCAGGTGTCATGTTTTTGAAGTATTATTTAAAACTAGAATAAAAATCTTCTAGGATTTGTTAGATAAGTTAATGGAGTTTCAAGAACTGTTGAAACTAAAATGAGTGGTCTTTGACTTATGATTTTGGAAACAGGTTTTAACAGCAATCCGTGGTAGGAGATTGTTATTTTGTGTTCTGTGAGACTAATTCAGATCAATGAGATGTCTGAATGAAACATCAGACGCACAAGCAGTTGCGTAGATTGAAGATTGACATTCCATTCGCTTTGTCTCCAGGATTCTTCATGTCAGCCCTTCTGTCATTCATAGGGTTTGGAGGCGACTGGTATAAAAACAGGTGGATACAAGGGCTTAAGAAGAAGACAACTATGATACGGGATAGATATCTTGTCCTATCAGTTTTGCGCAGAAGCCAATCTACTAAATGTTGTACGAATTACAACTGGAGTGATGATTTCTCATCAGACTGAGAAACAGACTGGGAAATGCAGAGTTGAGATATAGAATCCACTCTGAAGCCCTCGTTTGACACGTCAGCACAAGGAAGCCCGGCTGAGATTTGTTTAGAATCATCTCAACTGGCAGCTCCGTCAATGGAAGGCTGTTCTGCTCACAGAGGAGTCAAGATTTCATTCGACTGATTGTGATGGCCGTACACATGCATGGAGACTAAGATTTGGTAAATGTCTTTCTATAGTCACCATTATTGAACGTGACAGACTTGGAGGCGGTTTGGGCTTGCATTACTATTGAGTCTCGGACAGAGCTTGTTGCTGTCCCACAGCGCATGAATGCTGATGTTTACGTTAATGACACTATCCTTCAACACGTCGATCCTTTTGGATCCTAATTTTCTTCTAATGCATGGAATACCAAAGAGGTCCTGCAAGAATGCCGAATTCGGATGATGCACTAGCCTGCATGCGCTCCTGAGCTTAAACCGATTGAGCAACTGTGGAATAAATTGGGAAATTTTGTTCGCGAACTTGCTGCAGAACCTGGGAGAATTCGCCAAATACACGCACTGTAGAATGGGAGGGAATCCCACAAATTTTTAGGAGGCTGGTATGAAGCATCATGCCACAGGGGTGTTATGAAGTCATCGCAGCTCACGGAGGATACACTAGGTACTAATGTTGAAATAATAATGGAAACATTCACTGCTAAACAATGTAATCTTGTATTTCTACTTTGCTTTCTTATCAACAATTTGTCCGTATTTCTAATCCTGTGAAACCAAAGTTTGTTAGAATGCCTATTCTAATTTGACACAATTCTTCAATTTATAATTACAAACATTAGTTCCTTTCATTTTTAATAGTGTATAATTATTAATTACATCAAGCTACAACCTGATATTATAGTGTATACAATTTTAATTCTCACATAATATTCTCAAGGTGTATTTTCGATGCATATCATATTTTTAGAAAGTTCCTGTCTTTATATAGGTCATATTTCATTTTAGTTTTCTGTCATCAACATCGGAGCCCTAGATAAAGATACCTCTATTACAGTGAACAAAATTAGCCTTTGTAAATAAAGTTTATGAAATCTTTCAGCGCCGCATTCAGACAAGGCACACAATCTTATAACAAGCAACTGTAGCATGAGACACAAGATATCGATTTGCTTGTTTGGATCGCAATAGTTGCTGATCTAAGATATTAGCACGAAAATCCCTGCAGAACCTGATTCAAGCGTGTGCTATATACCAAGGCCAGCCGTTTTATAATAATATTATTTTTAGGGTGCAGTTTGTTCCGCTTGCTAAAGCAACATCTGCCGCAGTGCAAACGTGGCCAGCAAAATATTACGCACATAATTCAGCTGAACTGTACAAAGAGAGACCCCGGCAGCCCTGGGAAATTAAAACATAATCAGAGAGCTTTTTACACCCAGGCACGTAACCGCACAAAATGAAAAATTACCTCGTGGCGTCATTTAAATGTCAACTTGCGTATGTGGCGCAATTCTGAAGTTGTAAAATACGACAGGTAAACATGGCAACAATCACAAAATTGTTGCGTAGTAAAGCTAACTCAGAGGTAAAGACATATCCCTTTGGCGAAAGTAGCATTTACAGCATGACATAAATTCTAACTGCTGGGTGCTTTGGGAACAGAGCATATACTGCAGACATTTTTTGGTTATATTTGTCCGTGTAGTGCCTTGGGTCCTTAACAGTGAAGTGATGTGGGAGGTGGAATTCTCTCAGCAGAATGAGCAAATTTGTTGACCTGAATTAGATTCCTACAGAATTACTTCAAAATAATTCAAACCTGTTTTTTATGCAGTTATTTTTTCTAAACTCTAAATATTTACACATTCTATAGGAAATACTCCCAGAACCCAGTTTGGGATAATCTACATACTTACGTCCTTGAAACACCTATTAAAGAATGTATTATATTTTTTTATTTATTAATTAGCTATGCTTTGCAAAATTGATTTACTATCCTTTGACGAGGTACTGCGCATAGTAAAAAAAAAAATTAAAAGATTATAAACATTTATACAATTAATTATACTACGCAATGAAATTAATTTTAAACAATTTCCACAAACTATGTAACGCAAAACTTGCTGTTGCGTGTTCAAAGTATTTCTGTATACATTAACCCTTGGAACGCAATTAAACGGCATGTTATGATATTGCACTGGCTAGTTCAAAAAATTGCAATGAATGCAAATTTCCTAATTCTCTTTTCTTTCTGTTCTTGGTTAATTTGTGATAAATTTCAATAGTTAATTAAATATTCTCGAGAGTTGTGCCTGGCCTGCATTTCCAGATGAACGCAAGGCGAGCAGGCCAAGATCACGCAAATCGTCTACCATAGCAGTTCCCCCTCGCATGGCTACACGTTGACTGTCAGTCGCAGTTTGCTGTCACGAGATTAAGCATAATTAATTCTTTATCTGATTGTAAATCAATTTGCTGTTAAGATTCCGATATTACTCAATCTATTATTGGATATTCCAGGCTACTGGTGTGCCAAAGTTATTACAGGCATCTCAACTGAGAGAGTAAAAAAGATGTATACGCGATGAGTGCCTAGATTGCTATAGATAAAAAACGTATTCAAAGGAGCATTTCAGTTCAGTGTTCCGCGATATTTAATCGCAATGCACATAACTTTGCAACGATTTGTGATCATGGATGACAATGAGATCCATAGTTGCACTCTGGAGTCAAATTGACAAAGTGCTCCGTAGAAGTTTCCTATCATTCTGTATGCTACTTGGAGTCTATTACATTGTTGGTTCGTTTGGAAAAGGGGCCAAGGTGCACAACACTTTCACCGCAACAACGCTCCGTCCACACATCGACAGTCGCTGAGGTAGAGGTGTAGGAACTAGGCTTCGAAATGATTCCTCAACCACCATACTCACCGCAATTTGCCCCCTAGTTTTTTTTTTTTCAATTAGTGTTTAACTCCCGTTTTTACTACTGAGGCACCAGGTGAACACTGGTGGTATATGAGATGAAATGATATATTGGAAAAGGAATTTTTAAGGGAGGAAACATTCCAGGCCTAAGTTTAGGATACCTCCCCGGCATTTGCCATTAATGAGGACAGAGAAAAATCTGGAAAAAAACCTGTCAGGGAGGACGGTCCTGGTGTGAATCGAATTCCAGACCTCCCGCTCACGAGCCCGCACCTTAACGACCTCGGACAAACCGTGGCGGTACTTGCCCCCTGGCAACGTCCTTCTCATCTCGAACTTAAAAAGTTGGATATAATATGGATGTAATCGAAGCAAAGATTATGTTACAGAGTTTGACAGAACTCAGGAGTGTTCGGTAATACTTTACAATAACAGTTTTTTTGTACCTTATTGTTTATGTTACATGTATTTTTTTTTTATTTATTTATGGACGCTCTTTAACACCTCAGGTCATCAGCGTCCCATTCAACTCAGGGCGTGAAACGGCCGACAAATTTTGCTCAGCGGCCTCTCTTTCAGGTTTGAGGTTGTTTTTCGTGCCATAAATGTACGACACGGGACCCATGGCTTTACTTCCCTTCCGAAGGAAGCCATAATTCGGATTTTTACGCCCGAAAAAATCCATCGGTCCTGGCCGGGTTCGAACCCGCAATCTTGGGTATAGGAGGCAAGTATGGTTACCACTACACCACCAGGACCGACATACATGGTTCATGCACACGGGATGTCTCATACTCTCCACCGTCAATGCACGGTTATTTTCCAGGAAACTTCATTACAGTATCTCGAAACCACTGTTTGGAAATGTTGCACCACTCGTGAACAATTGACTAAATTTCTTCGTATTAGCGAGTCCTTTTTGCCTAATCAGACGGAACGAGATCTGGTGAATATGGTGGGTGCGGCACCACAATGAACCTTAGCGAGCTAACTTGTGTGGGGCCGCGCATTATCATTTTGGAGGAACACTCCTGTCGACCACTTCTCTTTCGCCTTTATTGAATCCTGAATCTCAGTGATGTGTCTTGTTGACAATCGTTCATTCAGGAAACCAGGCAACTGGGGACTCCCTGGATGTTTCTATTGCATGGATTGGATTACATTGGAAGGTCTACTCTGGTGTGTGGTAGTTACACCGTAGCTCGTCACCTTTACCAAATCCGAACTTCCATTATGCAATCCCAGTAGTCGACGATAAACTTCAGCTCTTTTGTCCTTCCGTGACTGTATCAAGTCACGCGGAATTCAACGTGCGCACCCCTTTTTCATATTCAAATCGTCGTGAAGTGTTGCGCGGCCGGGTCCTATCTGACATTCCAGTTCATCAAAGGTTACGTGTCTATCAGACATAATCAATTCACAACCTCAGTGTTCCTGGGAGACCGCAATGTTGACGGACGGCCAGTATTCACATTCTTGTGTGCAGATTTCCTGCCGCTGGCGAATCCATTGACTTAGCTGTAAACGGTCTTCGGCTTTCAACGCTGTTTACAATCGCCATCTAGCGTCTGCGTGAATATACGTGCCCACAGAAGTGCGCAGAAAATTGGCGTAGACATTTATCCACAGTTTTGATAACAATATATCATATTAGTTTATAATTTTTATTTTTTGCACAGGTAAATAATTAAGAAAAAAGCAAGTTTCGTAACTTTTAATCGTGCAATAATTGTATAACATTATAAACGGGTTTCATATGGTATTTTATACCAGAATTATAACCACATTAAATATAGTCTCTTATTTTCTAATGCAATAAACTAAACCAATGCATTCTTTTATTATTCCTATAAGCATTGTGTCATTGAGATTACAGAAGCGGACATAGGATCAATATGGTACGAGGGAGAAAGATGGGGTAAAGGATTTTGGAAAAAGATAATAATAAGAATTGAGGATATCGAAAAACAGGAAATATGGGCAAATCTTTACACCACAAAAACTCTGAAATTGTATAGTATATTAAAAATGTGTGGGGAAGAGAAAGACATGTTGAAATCTGTGATAAAATATAGGAAGGGAAGTATTAGCATAGTTTAGAACAGAAGTAATATATTTAAGTATACTAACAATGTATATATTAAGGGGATAGATATATCCTATGTGTGAAGAACCAGATAATACTTAGCATTTGTAAACAAACCAAGTTTTGGAGAGAACAATTCCTATTATGAAAGTGGGAAAAATTACCAAATGAAATACGAGGCAGAAGAACTTTAAATTTAAAATCAGACGAAAACATTACGGAACTGGGAAAATACACAGGCAAGGTAGGTAGGTCAAAAATGGCTACGGGGGTAAAATACTTAGGAACGGTACTTGAGAAGTGGTATGTAATTGTCAGATCCTAAACAGAATCCTTATACAGCAGTAATCATAGTGTTCGTGTGTATGAGGTCCTAAGGAATAAGCAACTCTTAAGGATAGAAATTTGGTGAATGGGTTTAATTAAAAAAGAAGGAAGGTTTAGCATTGTATGAAAAATTAATATTGTATTGAATTATTTTTAATGTTGTATTTTGCTTTTGGTTGGGTCAGAGCCTGGTCCTCTGAATATTCCAGTAGGTAGCTGCTGATGAACCGGGGACTGGGGAAATGAGTGAATCAAATTGGAATACATTTCGAGTGTAGTTAGTGCCTTCTGGAATTGATGAAGGCACTGTTCCTATTGGTTATGTTTATTTATTTTTTATTTTTGTGTTCATCTCGTTATAAAATTTTGTACGTTGATGCATGAGAAATAAATACTATACTAATACATAGGTGTCATTATTTTGGTGAAGATGGATTTACCGCAAGTTGAAAAGAATGTAAGAATGAATCGTGGAGTACGAACACAGTAAGACACAAAAGCTAGGAAAGAAACAAAAGAGAAAAGTTCGAATGACTCTAGTTGCTACTTGAGGTCATACCACAAGATCTTATATGACCACGAGATGCTCGTATATCAGGGTTTGCATGTAACCCCCCCCAAAAAAAAGAAATCCACCTCCGGTGCACAAGGGGGGCCGACTATTGGACTTCCAAGTGTGCCAAAAGTGTCATTCATGTGCTCATGTCGCTCCTGGCGGTGTAGTGGTAACCATTCTTGCCTCCTAAACCCAAGATCGTGGGTTCAAACCCGGCTAGGACCGATGACTTTTTGGACGTAAAAATCCTAAGTATGACTTCCTTCGGAAGGGAAGTAAAGCCCTGGGTCCCATGTCGTACATTTACGGCACGAAAAAGAACCTCAAGCCTGAAAGAAGAGGCTTCTGAGCATTTCACGCCCTGATTTGAATGGGACGTTGATGACCTGAGAAGTTAAAGAGCGTAGGTAAATAAAACAAATCAAATGTGGTCACGTACCTCATGATGGAAGTGTGCTGGAGCGTCATCTGGTTAGAACCACATTGCATGACGGATTTTCAAAGAAATTGTTCCAGCTGCGCGGGTGACTGTGGGGTGTGGTGAGGAACTGTTGTGCATCATGTAACAGCTGAAGCAGTACCACTGGTAAACAACCCTCAACTCTAGTGCTTGTCTAATAGTTTGTTTACCTATAGTCATCCACTCCCGTTTCGGAGGCTCTAGCGCGTAAACAAAGCGTTTATGGACCTGGGTTTATGAACAACATATGATGACACGATACTCATCTGCCTACCACCGAGCCTTATTTTTTTACCCGTAGTATACTAAAGAAGATATATATATATTGTAAAATTTCAAAAAAATAATTAATTTAAAATAAAAAGGGTAATAATACATTTATAGACTCTATTTTAAGGCAGTCCTCAAAATAATATATTATACACTACAAAAACTTCAATTTTATCCTTTAATTCCAAAATGAAATCTAGTAAAAAATATCAAAAGTTGGGCAATAGAACAAAATAAAGAAAAGTGATAAATATCATAAGCGCAAGATACATCTTTAATGTTAAGACAAATAGTACACAAGATATTGTAAAAAGCAGAGTTTAAAAACAGATAGTATTTTAATATTAACTTACGTCAGGATAACAGAAAGACTATTAAAATGTTGAAACTCGGAACGAAAGCATTCCTGCTTGACCCAGCCCGTAGTTGCTCTGTTGTTGGGCGCACAACCATTTCACCGGGAAGCACTCGCCGTGATAATTTGCTTTAAATAAAATAAGCAATACTGGACATCCTCTCCCATCATGAACATATTACAGTTGCCATCATTAATCATGCCTTACTACAGAGCCCTGTTGAGGGATCCGCATTAAACCTTACATCCCATGCATAACAACATCGTGTTATGATCACAGGATTTCCAACTGCGTGCACAAATTCGAACCAACGATCCTTGGATTATCACCTTCTTGCTCTGTTGATCGAACGGTAAAATGATGATTAATTCCCATATCCTCAAACCCTTAACTTGGCACTATATCATCAAGGACGAACATAGTGAAAGTTTGTGGGTGGTTCAAAACAAACTGAACAGAATACGAGGGTAGGTCCGTAAGTTTCCCGACAAAGATTTCGCCTTCACAAACCTTTATCTGGTGTCATGCCCTTATCTGTTGAGTAAATAATTATAGCTGTAACTTACGCTCCACTAAGTTCAGTTGTTCAGATATAGTTGCATAAAGAAGAATATGTGTAGAAGATTGTGACATGTCCAAAATGAAGTAACAAGTTGTCATTTTTAAGTTCTTCACAAAAGAAGGAATTACTCCAAATGAAACTAAACAGCAATTGGACGGTGTATATGGGGAAGCATCCCCCTCATATTCTACCATAAAAATGGCCAAACTTTCTCGAATGGGTCGAGAAAACATTGAAGACGAAGAGCGTGCAGATCGGCCCTTGGCGGTGTTCACCAGATCTAGCTCCCAGCGACTATTTCCTCTTCTTAAAACTCAAAAACGACCTTTGAGGAAGGAAATTTATATGTGACGAAGAAGTGATGGATGCTGTTTATGCCCATTTTTCACACCAGACTTCTGACTATTTGGGGGGAGGATAAAATGTTAATTCAAAGATGTGAGAAGTGTATTGCAATAAAGGGTAACTATATTGAAAAGTGAAATATCGTTTTTGTCTTCATCATACCTAGAAAATGGTTAGGCCGGAAACTTATGGACCTACATCGTACATTACATTCAATCTACCCATTTGCTTATTATGTTAATAGTTATGAAGTATAAGATGACAATTCTTATTATTTAAGCAGCAATTCAAATAATCAGCTGAAACTGTCCAACTTCTTTTCCATTTTTTTTTTTATTTCTCTTTGTTTCACTGGATTACATCTTCTAGTTCATGCAAGACATTACCCCCTCTGTCTCATAATTATAGACCCTTTGCATTTGAGAATTATTTGTTGACAAAGAAGAATACTAAGACCAATTTTCAGTGTGGTCACCCATAGATAAAACCTTATGGGTTAGATACTCGTAGTTTTAGCAATATAGTCGCTCAACATGGCGTACAGCAGCGTGGGTGCAGAAAATTTTGGGGTTGAAATGAAGAACTAAAGGTAAACATCCCCGTTGTTGTAAACTCTGCTTCCCAATCTGAAATAGCTTGTAGCAGTTCTTCAATAACTTTCATATATTCAATCATGACAAGCTGCAAGATCAGAAAGACATCATTCAGTGGTTTGCAGGAAGATCTTCTAAGGTCTTCACCACGACTACTCACGACGTGACTTGATATTGGAGAGGTAGTTTGGCAAATTCCTCATCACTTTCCTTCATCAGACCTCTCTTTTGAAAGACACATTTTTGCAGGCACGAAGCTGCTGATCAGAAATGACCCGCCAATGATCATCTCCAATATTCGTCAGTCTTCCTACTGTTTGAATATTGCGTTCCTGTGGTAACAAACTGCATATTAAGCGTTCTGACTTGCCTAAAGTATGTTCTGAACCGGACACAGAAATACGAGTGCTGTTCCATAAAGAATGACCATATTTCATAACTCGCCCACATATTTTTATGATAATTCTCAGTAGTCTCCTTTGAATCCAATGCATCTCTTCTAGCGTTTCTGCAATTCTGCAAAGAAATGCTCGAAACCATTTTTGACAGGTCTTTCAGAATCATCCCTTCAGCTCCACCGCTGCTTCTGATGGAAAATTCCTCCCAAGTTGTTCTTAAATTTGGAGAAAAGGAAATGTCACAAGGGGCTAATGATCACATTGCTCATTGTGAAATATTCAGCAACAATTGGCGATGTGTGGTCATAGTGCAGCATGCATTTGTTGTATGGAAATGTGGTCTTGTAGAGTTTTCAGAATCTCTGGGCTATTTCTGTAGTATTGCCCAGTTACAGATATGTGTATGACATACCGGTAACC
The DNA here is from genome assembly GCA_030762175.1 of Metallyticus violacea. Taxonomy (NCBI): domain Eukaryota; kingdom Metazoa; phylum Arthropoda; class Insecta; order Mantodea; family Metallyticidae; genus Metallyticus; species Metallyticus violacea. The sequence goes on from CM060831.1 coordinate 148,982,895, forward strand.
CCTTTCTTGAATATCGAAAAATGAGTTCACAATAACTTTTCTAGATCCTTTATTTAATTATTTATTTTTTGTAGCTTAGCTTAATCAGCTGAGATTACTTTTGAAAGAAACTCTGCATCTTCCTGTAACATCACCTTCAACATCATGCAAACCTAAGGTGAACTTCCTTTGTTCCGAAATCAGTAGTCTTGGAACCCACTATGCAGAAACACCTCTCATATGCAACTTTTCAGTTACCAAGGGTAGGGGTACCCAGTGTTTTTTATATCTGAAAGTGTTCTTAATTTTATTCGACGATCCTCTCTCACAACTACAGCCGCGGTATTAATGTTTTCTTCGGTTAGAGCACAACTAGAGCGCCGTGTCCACCATTCCTTAAAATTTATTACTTCCCCTCTTTAAAAAGTTTATGCTATATTCGAGCGTGTTATAGAGAACAGCAAACTTACCATAGGGCTACCATAACATTGCAAGGGGCTCAAAGATTTGTTGAGGTGAAAGCAGAATTTTAGAGAGGCTATTTTTCGTCACGTATCATCTCCATTTTGCTCACCTCTCATAAGCCATTAAGGAAATGTGACTATTATTTTAGGATGGATAAGATTTATATTGTTAGATGGTATATTTTAACTGTGTATCAGCGATTTCCAAAATAAACTCCTTAAGTGATGGTGGGGATGCAATGAAAATTTATGTCACCAGCCGCTACTGCGACTGGAATCTGTGGGATGACGTCTATCTGTGTACTTCCTATATTTTGAAATCACACTTTAACTCAAAATAAAGCTTGGGGTTGGTCTATCTATCTTTTTAATTTCGGCTTTTTCTTACAATGGCCACTAAGTAAATTTAGAATGTAAACGTTAATTTTCTCTACATTCAGTAAACACAAAACGAAATAAAGCAACTATTTCATGAATTCACATGAAACACCATTCAGTGGGTCATTCAGCAACTGGGGAATACTAACAAAATAAGCGAATATCGCTGCTACGATAATAAAATGTAATATTGTTTGATATTAGAAAACTGTTAGTTTTCTCTTATATATATATATATATATATGACCGTGTAGCTATTAGTACGAACCCTATTCATAAAGTTACTTCCGTTATCACACAGCGGGAAAAGTAATCGTCATAGCAACGCCATGTTTGATTGTTGCGCTTCGAGCAATGGTGGAGTGAAGACCACGCTGTTATTACTCGCTGATCTGCTGCACGTGTTCAAAATAAGTGCTGCAAGCGAGAATCCCGCTGCGCGTGAAACCCATCGGAAACACCATTTCCGATTGCCTACTGGTACATTTTCAGTAACCACTTTAAAAAGCAGAGCACGAGACCTGCGGAAACTAATGAAAAAGCTCCGAAGTGGGGAATGTGTGGTTTTCTCGAACCTTTTCGTCAACCATCCAAATTAGTTTCTTCATTCATGTTCTCTCCTCAACCCGGACATTTGTTCTCCCAGCTTTAACACACGACACAATTAAACTACCATCGCTTCACAGTTGACAATGCATTTCAGCCGCGTCATAGTTTTTTGCCACAAGAAATCGCATCACAAAATTTTATTTCACACGCGGTGGGATTCTCCATTTTTTTTTTTTTTTCGTAGTACAATCTAGAGGAGGCACCCCTGATTTCTACACATGGTATAATTTAAAGGTCATTTGACGCGGAAGTTGCCATTTTGAGCACATTAAGTGCATTCCCAAGAGAAAATATGTATACGTTTATCTTCCATAAATTGCATAGAAATTTTTTAATTGTTAAGTAACACCCTTGTGATACTTTATACAAGGGGCACTCAAAAAGTTTTGCAACCAACCTATCCATTGTTGGACAATGTCTACAAAAACGTAATTAATGCAGTTGGCAACAATGGTCCTTCAGCCATCGAAATATATAAGTATAAGTTGGTACAGTCTGTTGAGCGCAATCCTTTGTCAATATCTGGTGGGAAATCATGAATATTTTTAAAGAACACTTTAGATTCTACATTTTCACAAGCTATAAGCTACCTCCTTGGTCTAGTTGTTAGCAATGCTGACTGCTGGCCGGGAGGCTCGGGTTCGATTCCCGGTACCTGCCTTAGGAATTTTTCCAAGTTAGGAAGGTCTGGAAGGTCCACCCAGCCTGAGGGAAGCTGCCTTTGATGATCTTCGATCTAATAAGCCGCAATATGGCGAGACGTGGTGTGATCACATACCCCCTTGTAATACTGCCCTCTACCAATGATATCACGTGATGGAGGTAGGAGACGCAGCGGTCGTTGCAGTAAGCCGAAGGCCCATATGGGGCTATAGAAAACCAGGCTTAGAACAACATAAGTTAGAGATAAGAACAAAACATCCACGAAGACTTGGTACCTGTTCATGGTAATCAAGTTTGTTGATTTGATGCCATTGCAAGGGCGAGAGACTTTGGGGGGGGGGGGGGACCTCTCTCTATTGAAATGCTAAGTATGGAAGTGGGTATTAGTGTTGGCAGCATTGACAGTATACTCCATGAACATTTAAAGCTCGAAAAATATGTGCAAAATGGATTCTATATTCCCTAACCAATGAAGAGGAGAAAGGAATGAGCAAGGAAACTGCTGAGCAGGTTTCCACCAAATGATCATAGACGTTTAACGGACTGGTAATGGGCGTTGGTTTAATTTCTGTATTGTACATCCCCAATAAGACTCACAAGACTCGCGTATGAGTAAATAATGAGAATGATCCAAGACCAGTTGTTCTTTAACGTTCTCGGAAGCGAATGTTCGCCGTTTTCTTCAACTATGAAGGTTCATTAGTGGTCGACTGTATGCCAGAATGAATGATAATGAAATGAGAATGCAGAGATTTATATTTTGAATAATTTATTTGAACAGCTGAAGCGGCGGCGTCCAAAGACTGGCCGTTATTTTTGCATGACAGTGCGTTCCCTCACAGAACAGCTGCAAATTTAAGGAAACTGGGAAGTCGGGGCCTACAGCCCTGACCGAGCACCGTACTACTTCTGGTGTTTTCTCGAATGAAATCTTACATTGCTGGAAAACCTTTTAATCAAGTGCACAGCCTTGCTCAAGTTATAAATCCAGCTATGTTCACAATATCTCAGTCCGAGTACCGTAGTGCTTTTGACAAGTGATTGCGCCGTCTCTGTGTGTAGAGAAAGATGGAGAGCACTTTGAAGGATTATGAGGATAATTTTTAGAATTCAGCCCCTTGCCCTGGACATTAAGGTTATACAAAACTCATTGAAAGCCGTCATATTATTAGTTCAAGGAGACTGGGAAGCGTGCAAAAAACATAATCCTAATCATTAAATATTCAATGTCACTTGCTCAAGCTAGTGGTCGGTCCTGATGGTGTACTGGTAACCATACTTGCCTTCTAAATCCAAGATCGCGGGTTCAATTCCGCTCAGGATCGATAGATTTTTCGGGTGTAAAAATCGTAAGTATGGCTTCCTTCAAAAGGTAAGTAAAGCCGTGGGTCTCGTGTCGTACATTTACGGCACGAAAAAGAACCTTCAGTCTGAAAGAAGAGGCCTCTGAGCAAAATTTATCCACGCCCTGGATTGAATGGGACGCTGAGGTGTGAAAGAGCGTCCATAAATAACTCAAATCAACAACAACAAAAATCAAGCTAGTGTCCTGCACATGTATATAACGCTTGCAAAGAATTACAGAATTACAGAATTACAGAATACAGACATCTAACCCGCGCTATTTCCTGACCAGGCAAAGCACACTGTATGCCGACATAGGTTTCGGCATCACACTTTGCCATACTTGCGTGATTAAGTAGTTTTCAGCAGATACATAATAACATCTCGCCGACAGCTTCTTCTGACGTCGCTGCAGATCAAATAGTGGATGAAACGTGAACAGATCGAGTTGTCTGTAATCAATATCCAGCAAAGTAGTGGATTGACTGTGATCCTAAGATGCGAGCAAACATCGAAGGGGCCACTTAGCTTGTATCACTGTCGGTAGATCGCACTCTACCTGTCAAAGTTCCTGTTGGGTTTCCCAGTCACGCATTCAATCAATTTGCTCCGTGCTGAAGCAGTAGGCAATTTGTAGCAAAGCTCGCGTGGCGGTATAACTTTACGGCGAGGAAAATATCCACTCGCTCGTTATGTCTGTAATTACCTCCCCTGCACAGAAATAACAACCCGGCCATATCACCCAACGTTCAGATCAGAATCCACAAGCGCCGTTAAATGTATGCAAAATTCCGATCCAAAGATTTGACGAGGTCAGCCGAGAAAGGGTGTTGCTTGCCTTCTGCTATGTTCAGCACATTACAATGAGTTTCAATCAAGAGTGTTTGTCCTCAACTCATAGCCTCCCTACCTATAGTGTAGATATTAGCCCTTTTTCTTTTACTTACCACTACATTTTGTATTAAATATGTTTATTCTAAGGCAAGTTCCCACGTTGAAATGTCCGTATCTCCAGCATTTATTAAACATTTACTTGCATATAGATATTATTATACTTTGAGAAATCGGGTTCTCTTTACCATTTTCAATTATCTTCCGTTGCTATAGTAACCGTGCCACACTTATATAAACAATTTTGGTTTGAAATAATGCAATCAAACAATTATTTTAGAATGGTTTAGCCTTTAGCCTAATCCAGTGCTGTTACGAATACAATAACCTTCGTTTCTCAACCTACGGCTTCCAAATCACTCCTCGGAGGTTTTAGGGGGTCGCCAAATCTTCCGATGGGGCAATTAATCCAAACATTTTAATACAAGTGTACTATCTCTAATTTAGATTAATTTTTACCTTTTGTACTAAAGTATACAAAGTTAAAATATAAATCCCGGAACATTTAAAGTACTTCAAAGGGGTCTCTTACTTAAAATGTTCAGAACCACTTTAATGGACAATATCCCAACGTTTTTGGAAGAGTTCGAACTTTATAGTGTGACATTTGGAGTTGTTAAATTGTTGATAAAACGGGGTTTAACAACGTAGGGTGGATTTACAAAATTTTTGGGCAAGTAGGCTAGACGACTGTGTCTTTTTTAAATGGTATTTAATGCCCGTTTTTATTACTGAGGCATCACAAGCGGTGACACTGATGATACATGATATGAAATAACTGGGGAAGATTTTTTTTAAGGGAAGGGAGCATTCCAGGCTTAAGTTTAGAGTACCTTCCCTACATTTGCCTTTATGAGGACTGAGGACGTTATGTCCTTGTTCCATGTGCTGTGCAAGTGATATATGTTTGAACTGGAGGGTAAACTAGCTGTACGCATGCGCATAGATAAATACTTTAGCTTTTAGCACGGTTACGTGGCAGTCGGAAACCGAGCTAAGGAGATCTTGCCATATACTCCTATGGGTAGTCCTAACGATAGAGAGCACATTAATGTAGAGTTCAACTAAATATGTTAGTTAAGTAGTTAATCTATATCCTGGAACAATTATTTTCCACTTTTAATAAAAGATGACCAAGATAAATTCTGATACTAAAAGTTAAGCTCGCCCCATGTCCAGCAAGTTGTATTGAGAATTGTTCTAATGTAGCAACAGCGACTGCTCTAATAATTTGATATCGAAAAGAAATTATTCCTGAAATGCAAAATATTTCGTAAGCTGGTAAAATAATAATAATAATAATAATAATAATAATAATAATAATAATAATAATAATAATAATAATAATAATCAGGAAACTGGACCAATAAAAAGCGATATGTTAGATGGAAATTAGTACATAAAGAAGCAAGTACAGTGGTTTTACAACAAATCCGCACGTTGTTGAAAATGCTGTATATAATGTTTACAGTAGCGAAGCGTGGCTTTTTATATAGGAGGCTATGATATGGAATGTCGAAATTAATGGAAAATATAATTTGTGCTTTATATATATATATATATATATATATATATATATATATATATATCTCACGAAAGATCTCTGTAATGCTATTAATAAAACGTTTCCTTTTCAAAATTATGGGACTATGACTACCTATAACATGGGTGATTATTAAGTTAAATTACATTTAAAATTAGGAAACTTCCCTATTCTATGAATCACCCTAGAATTTGTTTGTATATGAGCTCAATCCTAGTATTCTCTTTCAATGTAATGTATAAATCACTTTTAAAATGAATTCCTGACGCTTCACCGAGAGTTTTACCCTAACTCTTTATAATCTTAGTAATATACTGCGCGTTCCACTACAGAAATGGAGGGAAAAAGAGTTATCAACCCATTATACGGATGCGGTCCAACGTAAACTAAAATATGATTGAGGTTTTTTTAAGTGTTGAGGTAAGGTAATTGCTTCCTTTTATATTATTACAATATAAATAGAGAAATGCTACATTTTAAATTCACATTTTCTGCATTTTGGTCCCTCCTTTGGGCTTCAGGTACTATAAAAATCTCAGAAGAGGGCAGACATGGGTTGCGACCAAGGCTAGCCTACAACGGAAACGGTAACTATCAAAACCCCCTTATTTCTCCCTGGCAGTGACATAGTAATCACTACTGCGCTTGCGCAACCAGACTGAGTCTTCAACCGTATTATTGGTGTTTGGCTATCTACGCCTCGGCCAGCACTTCAGAATGTATTTCTAATAAAGGGGAAATGAATAACTTAACAGTGTGGCGAATTCTGAGGCTCTGTCCTATAAAATAAAACATTTTGAACTCAAAAGTAGAAGCAAGCAGATCTGCGTCACTTTGCAAATAATAGCAGAAATTCAGAATAACGTTGAATTTATAAATTTTCAGCAAATTATTACATGATGTGAAGGTCATGTCTAATGTGGTTTTACTCACATTTTATAACAGGATCTAATTTCTATAAAGAAATGTAAAATGAACAAATGAAAACAATAACGGTAAATGAGCACCTCTATTTTCGAATACAGGACTTTTCCGAACTATTCACCCCTTAAGAATTCAACTTTACCTCAAAGAAACGGCATTTCTTAGATCTCTTACAATTGATACAGCATATCATTGAAAACATTCCTGAGAATGCACTTATTTAATGCCGTTTATAACACAGAATAACGACTGTTTCTTTATGAACTACATGTGGTTTCATATTCAACTTTTTAATGTTCATTCTTTCATAATATTCTTGTTTATTCGTGTTATAACAAATTCCTATTTATTTATGAACAAGTCTTTTTTTTCACTTTTGCAAAATATGAAAATTGCCATATATATGGTCATTTGAAACTGGAAACGGAATTTAGAATAGCGTGATACACGAACAATGAAACTCCTGCGTCCAACAGGGACTACTTTGAGAAAGATCATAAAAAGTATAATTATCATAATTATACAATTATAATAATTATTTATTGAAGAGCCTTCGTATATAACACAACTCTGTACCAAAACAGTTGATAGCTTTCGTATGAGAACAAGGCGCTGTGCCGAATGTGAGTCAATATTTATTCAGCTTTTCTGACACAGTTTAGAATGTTACGCCAGACGGCAAAATGCTCGTTTCTCAAGAGAGAAGCCCATGCCCCGAAATGTGTGGTGCGTCAAAATCTGACAGCACTTGGGATGTAATGATGGAACATTTTGTCAAGAAGAGCAACAAAATCATCACGTCGTACATTTATCTACAAAAAAGTTCGAACTGTCATCCTTTAACTGATCAAAGAGTGTATATCGGCCGTGCTGAGATTGGCGCGCACACACATGGTCAAAGACTTGTAGTTGTGTGCAAAGAACTCGTTGCTGTACAGATCCGTGATGTTACGGGAGTCTCTAGACGGCATCGTGAACTTGCAAAACCTGCATGTGTTGGAGGGGAAAAAAACCGAAAGCGCAAGTAATAATAACAAGTTCAGTTTTGACGTATGGGCTACAGAAGGAGGAGAGTGAACGAGAACAACCTGTGCTTCTGTGTTGCTGTTTTACTCCATTAGCAATTACCGAGTCCAAAGTACAGAATTTTCCGCCATGTAGCATGATGGTTCAAAATTTTACTGCATTTATAAATGGCATTTGCTTTTCAATAATATTCCTGTATTGTGATACTTTTTTGCAGTTGTTCCACATTTAAAATGATCATTCGTGTTTGGTAATGTCAACCATCTTAGCACTAGCACGCAAACAACGGATTAATGGGTTGCATACATTCCAGGACATCGGGTGGTGAGTGCCATTTCCGTACGTGCGCTGTTATATAGAGCTAACTTATAATTTTAAATGTATACACCTCTCGTGTTAACATCATGTAATAAAGCTTCCCAAGTATAACGATTTTAAACAATTTCTATATTGCAACTCGAATGAAGGCGAACTAATGGACATATGTCTCCAGGTAACCATGCGAGTAACCAGTAGCGGAGAAAGCAGCTCTTAATACTGCAATGTTAAATGCTTCGCTCCGTTGCAGTTCCTGTGTGGAACCATTAATCATTTCAAGATAATAGCTCTCACACAGAAGGGTTATGCCTTTATCCATAAGGGGATAGGGGTGATAGACTCCCTGTGCTGCGCACTGCATTACAATTATCTCAATGATGATAAAAGATAACGGAATTACTGCAGGAATACAGAATACGTGTTTAGTAGGAAATGCTTTGTTTCCACAATATAACAATACTGCTAAATAATTTCTACAATTCTCTTCAAGGATTAATTTGCGTTTTATCAGTTTTGTTCATCCACGATGTGTTCGGCATCACAAACGAGTGACTTTTCATAATATGCTAAGCGTAGCAAAATTTAATGAATAGTAGTCATAAAATATGACGCACTGTAATGTTGTCACGGTAAACCCCGGTAAGCCCCATTAGAACATATATAGCACACACTGAGGCTTGGAGTGAACAATGGGGAACTGAGCTCTAGTGGAAATAGATGGATTTATAAAAGATAGTTTCTTCCCAAGAAGCAAGAAATATTTATTGACACAATCGTTTATACTGAGGGGTATATGATTTGTAATAAATAAAAAGTACCCTTCATCTACCTTGAATTCGGTTCTGGTAATCTAGTGTTAATCATACTAACCTCGTAGACCCAAGGTCGTGAGTTCAATCCCGGTCAGGGTGGATGAATTTTTTCGAGCGTAAAAATCCCAAGTACGACTTCCTTCGGAATGGAAGTAAAGCCGTGTGTCCCATGTCGTAGATTTACGGCACGAAAAAGAACCTCAAACCTAAAAGAAGAGGTCTCTGAGCAAAATTTATCGGCTGTTTCAGGCACTGACTTGAATGGGACACTATTGATCTCGGATGTTAAAGAGCGTCCGTAAATGTACTAGCTGTATAATCATTGGTCACGGTCAAAGCCCCAAACGATTTAAAAGTCCTTCAGTTTATTAACCCTGCAGTAGCTATTCTTTAAAAACAGAAAGAAGCTTCACATGTGATCCTTTTCCATTTTATTGTCTTGTGAACCTGTTGGCTTTCCAAACAACCGTAACAAAATGCCAAGGAGATTTCTCTTTTGTTGACATACAATTTACAGGTTACATTTATGCCATATTGTAAACATATACATATAAGGTACCTATATCCCTTACTACAATACATAAAATATTATTTGGCTTATATAAATATACATTATAATTTATTTCAGTGGGAGGCGGATCGCAGCAACAGTTTC
>CM060831.1:148997500-149447500 GCA_030762175.1 Metallyticus violacea
GAATATCTAGTGTGAAAATAATGCTTATTTTGCATTTTCGGGGGCCTTGTTTTACTGTGACTAAATAGAGCAATGTAATTGGACACCTGCCCCTGGTATGACCTAAATATGTAAAGATAAAAAATAAAATAAATTTGCTAAAATTTATAGAAAATATAATTATAGGTGTGCAAATTACGAACAGGCTGTGCAGATACCTTATGGTTGCACCTATGTAGGATGCATTGTTATGTCACTCTTTCCCTTCAAAAGACGTGAACTTTTTGCACGGGGCTTACCTTGCCCCATCTCACCGTATAGTTTCGTTTAAGCAGTAACACACTACAACGAGATTCCTGGAAACCCATCATCATTTCACCGTTACTTTCGTATGAAGAAATTGTAAATATTTCATTTCTCTGTTACTATTAAAATATATGATGGTACCTTAATTAATAAATAAATAACGAATAACTTCCGATAGCAGTAAATATGTATTGAAATAAAATACACAGATGTGACAACGTTTTTTCCTGACCGAACTCTTGATACGCGTATAATGTCAAACAAACAGCTGCATGACTAATTTCAGTTATAAAAATTTGTCCCATACTGTGCATGTTATTTGAGTTGCGACCTTGCAGAGTGTGGCTTTATACTAAGAGAAACTATGCATTGAAGCCGTACTGTGCATGTGCGGGTAGTAACTTGTAGTTAGAGACAGTTTTGTCAGCGAGTGATTGTGCGTTCGTATGTTACTCGATGATTTCAACGTGTGTAAATTGTGCCCTAATTGTTCTTCGTTAATTATGCTACTACATAAATAAATGATTGAAGAACGGCTCATTATATAAGATACATATATGAAAACGGTTTCTTCCACAAAAGTGGCAAGGCCATTCGCAAGAAAGCATTCTGGCTACCGTGTTCAGAACTGTTCGCCAACTTGTTCAAACGTTATACAAGAGTCATGATCTCTTATGAAAAGGAACGTATTTCAAACCGCCGTGTTCTTATAGAAGAGAAGCTACATAAAATATAGAAATTTCCTACACACATATTGGAGCTGAGGAGCATCGACTTCAATAGCTCATATAAAATACAGGCCAGTGGTTATTATTATTGATTTTAAACACCGTATCATTTTACGTATATTTTCACAAAAATTAGAAACATTCCATATCTTTTTCCCCCAATATCAGCAGCTGCAATAAGTAAATAACCTTAATGTAATATAAGAATATTTCAAAAAGTAACAGCAAATCAAATATTTTGAGACAGTTAAATAATATCAACTTTTTCTACATTATCATTGATATTTTCGATATACTTCCAACGACGGTGTACCAACTTAATTTCATTAGGGAAAAAATTAAAAAAGGAATTTGGTGGTGTCCGAAGCAAGGAATCACTGCTTCTTTGACCTCACTATAATGCTCAAATACCTTGTTTTTTTTAATGCGTCCTGTAGAGGTGCAGGAGAGCAATATTACACTGTAAGGGGGATAGTGTAGAAATTTGAATTTCAATCTACGAATGGCATCAGGAATTGTAGCGGCCGTGTGAGGGCGCACGTTATCATAAAAAGACGAATACTATTAAACAAAGGTTCATTGTGGTCGGTTAGCATTGTTTCTTGATGTGAAAATTGCACTAAGAGGATTGAGAATTTCAAAAGTAAGCGCGTTTGTTAACAAGTGCAATTAATTTCATTTTAAATACAGAGGGTGCCAAAAATATATACACACTTAGCATAGTTAGCATAGCAAAATAGAAAATGATGAGCACTAACCATCTCAACTTTCACAGTTACAACAGTTGCACAAAATGCCCAATACGCCTCTGAGTACGTTGAACTACTGATTGAGCAACGTTTGCGAAAGTGTCCTCAGCGATTGCAGCACATGCCGTTTCAATTTCTTCCCGAAGTGCTGCCAGTATAGCTGGTTTTCTACTGTATACAGAATCCTTAAGAGTTCCCCATAGGTAGAAGTCCAACGGAGTCCAAGATCCGGAGAACGCGATGGACACTCAAGCGGACCTCTTCGTCCTATCCAGTGCTTTGGGAGATTGTCATCAAAGTACGCACGTACATCTCGGTGGTAATGTGGTGTTGCACCATCCTGTTGGAAGTATAATTCCTCATTTCCATAGAGTGTATTAATGGCGGGTAAGACATAATTGTTAATCGCGTTAGGAGTTTTGTTCTGTACACACGTCTCCATTGCCTTTGAACTTCAACAACATTCTTGGTTTTCCTATACCCCTTGCTCATTGTTGATTTACGATAATCTTAGCTTCATTTGTTCACTGTTGATTTATCTGTCACGTAACAACGTTATCATAATGTTTGTGAGTCATATCTGTTTACAGAACATCATACTACACATTACTGTTGTTTTTCAGTCCAACTTTGAAATATATTAAATAGATATCTAATGTGAAAGTCTATACATTTTTGGCATCCTGGGTATATAATTTATATAGAAAATGTTACAAATGTTTGTAATTTTTCAAATCTTAGTGTTAAGTCGTTTTTTACGCTCAATAAATAACAAAATAAGCAAGTTAGTGTAAGTTCTAAAGTACTTTTTCAGTAAATCATGAAAATTTACCACTTTCTACTTGTTTTTCCCAGAGGTACACCGCCAGATAAAAGAGGTTTGCGATCGAACTGTAGGTTTTGCGGCAAACACTGTGTGGGACTTAAAAGCTGCCTGGAGAGCAAAGGTTCAATGCTCATTAAACTCTCATGCAATGCGATGGCTTTTGGGTCTCTTTTCAGGCGTAAAATGAGCACAAGCGCTTTGTCCTCTGCAAAGAGGAAAGTTAAAAGGTCTATCCTGACATCGCATGTGTGGCAACACTGCTGGTACTTTACCGCCAGGGAAAACAATGTCCGATCGTCTATCTAAGCACTTAACTCAAAATGATGCTTGCATTTAGAGGATTTCAAGCTGATACCGGGATCGGTTTCCGCACTATTGCGGTTCTTTTGGTGCACTCTAAACATCTAACAAGCAGAAATTTGTTGCACAATCCTACCCACCTTTACTGCAACATGCACCAACCAGAAAGTGCATGAAATGTTTAACCTCCAGCTATAGAAGCGGATGTATACTAAAGCTACATGGCAGTAGGCATGTTCATGCGGCGCTTTTGTGTTACCCATATAATGGACTGCTTATTTAGTCCGCTCACATAGCACACAATACTCTTAGCGGCCAGTTAGGTAACTTGTTGAATAAGCTATGAAAAACATCAATAGAAACACGTAATCCTTTAAAAGGCAAAATAGACACTATATAATTTTATCGAGTTCCAACTTTCTTCTCTTAAGAAAAGCATGCCAGTTTTAATAAAATATAATAAATGTATTTCACAAGTGTTTACACTTTTACCCACTAAACTCAACAAATTACAAATGCACTTAGAGTTAATATACAGTGTCTCCAATCACAAGTCAGTCCTGGTGGTGTACTGGTGACCTTACTTGCCTCCTAAACCCAAGATCGCGAGTTCAAATCCGGCCAAGATCGATAGATTTTTTCGGGCGTAAAAATTCTAAGTATGGCTTCCTTCGAAAGGAAAGTAAAGTCATGAATCCCGTGTCGTAGATCTACGGCACGATAAGGAAGTTCAAGCCTGAAAGACGTGGCCTATGAGCAAAATTTTTCGGCCGTTTCATGCCCTGAATTGAATGGGACGCTGATAATCTGAGGTATTAAAGAGCATCCATAAATAAATAAACAAATAATAATAATAAATCTCTCATCGCAGAAATGCACAATTCATAATCGACTCCAAGTTCTGTTTAATGTCCTGGTGGGTCATATAAACTAGTGGGTTCCAAGAAATATACCTGGGGATCTATTCTCTGGCCCTCGAAGGTACTAGGTTTGTTGCGTTCCTTAAAAATTTTAATTAGAGTTTGTAATCAAGTTTTGTATCTGCATTCTATTAAAGAAATGAAACAGAAACTGAAACGCTGTAATCTAGTTGAAACGCTACTCTCTAGTTCGTACATTTTGTCTGGGTTGTTTTCGATTAAAATGCAAATTAAACTTTTTTCTTTATATTTTTGCTGTAATTTAGTTTGCAGTTTTTTAATAAAAATATATTGTAAAAATGAAATATTATGTAAATTTATCAATGTATATTTGAGAATTAATATTTTAACCTACATTTTATTTAATATTGAAGAGCAGATCTTTTATATTAAGCACAAATACTTAATTTTAATAACTCTTTTACAATATAAAAATAATATGACTTTAAGGGTCTAATGTCCATTATCTTCTAAAATGCCTGAGGTGCAAGGCCAAGGAAAACAAGCGAAGAGTGTGGGAGGAATGAAAATAGGAGCATTCAGAGAAAAACAAAGCCTTAACAAACAATTACCGCTCGCCATCACGGGCATCGAATCGAGTCCACATTCTTTGCAATCCCACAGAGCTATAGGCGAGTTCATATTAGAAGCAAAAGTACAAAAACTGTCTACATATCCAGCAATAGTGACGGTTTTCGAATTATTTTCCCTTTCAGAAATATAGTGGGCCATAAATTTATTCGACGATACAGAAGACAATGTGTAACAAATTTCCATTCCACCTTACTCCGTAAGTGCTGCCAACTCCTTCGGCTTTAAACGTCCCCAGAATCCTAACTTAACGACCCCACTAAATCTTGGAGCGCAAAAACACATTAACTTCTGACCTCTTGCCCGGGATTCAAACCCTGGCAAGGGATTCCGTGAAGGGTGTGAGAGTTTGGTGTTGTAATTTACGGTAGAGCGCTGGGTCTGCACCGCTTGGCTAAGTTACAAAGCCTAATTGCTTCAAGATTAACGTTAAATCTAAACTAAACTTAATGTCTATCCAGTTCTGCGGGACAATACCGTAGCTCTCTTCAGCCACGAAACAGCAAATGGAAGTAAAGACAGATTACACGTCATTAGTCTGAAGACGGCTAAACAATGAAATAGTAATGATCATCTGCAGCTGTTAAGAGCTTTTCAGGATATTTGGCGCAGTTTTGCAGGCACCGGCTTGCTAATATGATTATCTAATGGCAGACATCGCAATTTCCATTACATGCCATTAGCTCGCTCTTTATATATGTTAATTCTTCATGTTGCTTTTATGAAATTAAAACTGGTGAACAGGAACAGCAATTCACGTATTTACATACTACGGGCATCCAAATTTAAATTGTGTTTATTGAATACAGGGGGGGGGGAAGGTCATTGCATTAGTCCGTCTCATTTTTCGCCAAAGCGGAAAGTTCTGGTGACTTATTGGTTCCCTGTGAAGCAAATATTTTTTGGCTGATTAACTCGCGCGAAAAGGAATTGTGGCCGAGTATTATCGTGTGAGAAATAGCTGACACAATTCCTCTTGTTCTTTAGGATGTGTCATTTGGGAATATGTGTAGAGTTGGGTCAGCTATGAATTGGAAATTACATTGGGAAGGATTTCGTAAGCAAAAGTTACGATCTACGCATGTACAACAAAGTAGACACGTTCTTTTTAACGGCTTTGCTGAGAGAGGACTGTGGAGAGAGGATGTGCCGCTGGTGGCTATCTTGGTTAACGTCCGTCATGCACATAGGTGATGACTACTGATTCTAAAGTCAGCTTTAACTAATGCTTGTGTTTTCAATGCATACCAAGTTCCGATATTTTCCCAATTTGGTCCCGGTTTTAGTCTGGGTCGCCAGTTCGACTCCCAGTCGTTAAAAAGTTAAGAGTGCTTTAGGAGAGTGGAAGCAGGGAACCGTGACAGTATTCATTTGTTCCTGAAGAATTACATGACGGTCCATGCTGTACTCCACTCCTTACCCATTTGTTTCCGATTAATTACTAAATGTTTACGAAATAATTCAAACTTTATACAGACTTAGATTCTTTTAATTTGTGGCCTTTATGTTTTGAATGTTGCTTTAAGTCGCATTATTCGACGTGAAATGTTAAAATATTTTCTATGAGGCCTGTTCAATTAAGAATGCGATAAATTTAGCTTAATGCAAGGTACACATGATACTGTGAGAGTGTGCAAGTTGAGATATGTTCAGTTCCGCCTACAGATAAATACAGGTGAAACACGAAGAACAATATGCTGCTCTGAAATTGTTCTTTCGATGCAAGAAATCTTCAGCGGAGGCCTTTGCAATGTTACAGGTGGCCCTGGAGAGTTTGTTCTTTCCTATGGCAAGCTCAAAAATGGCTCAAAATGTTTAAAGAAGGAAAGATATCAATTTTAAAGGAACATGGACCCGAGCCACGGGTGGCCGAGGTCGTTAAGGCGCAGACTCATGAGCGGGAGGTCTGGGGTTTGAATCCCGCCAGGACAGTCCTCCCTGACTGAGGTTTTCCCCTCAGTCCTCATAAATGGAAAATGCCGGGGAGGCACCCTAAACTTAGGACTGGAACGTTTCCTTCCTTACAAATAAATCCTTTCCCAATATATCATTACATCTCATGTATGATCAGTATCCATCGCCTGTGGGGGGGGGTCTCAATAGTAAAAATGGGTGTTTAACACTATTCATTTCATTCCGAGCTCCAGTCTGTGCTCTAATGTATTCAACATAAAAAACAATTGTGAATATATGCTTGCCTTATAACGATTAACAATATTTTTTGTAATACAAATAATGCACACCGATATAAGCACTTTATGAAAACTAAGGCTATTTTAATATTGGAAGCATAAAATAATAAACGTAAAATGTGGGGAAATCCTGAGGTAAAGGTGTAATTTCACAAAGTAGGCGCATAAGCATGTCTTATTAGTAGTTTTAGTACGCGAGTACTAAAGACATACAAACATTGCTTCAAGCTTTTATCCCTAATGAAGCATTAAGTTTGCAAATGCTGTAATAACAATAACCATACGTCATAGACGGACAAAGTGCACAGCAAATAGACACTATTAGGGCAATGGCTTGCAAACGAAGACTACTAGAAAATGGAAGGACAAAATAACAATAATAGTTTCTCTTATGATGTGTAATAATGGCCCCCATATATTCACAAATTTCCTTCCAAACGCATTCGTTGCTGAGACAATGCCATTTTTCTGCCTAACACAATTTTCCACTAGTTCTCTTTCAGATAGTGAAATGGATTGTACAATTTTGACATAAAAGATTCATTTAATTAATATGAAGTGACCGAATGAGATGATTTAGACGGCAATGGTTGAAGGTCCCAGTTAAACTGCTTTGGGGCCGCCATTCTTACCTTCGTGGTTTTCCTTAGTCGCTTTTGCTAGGATGGACTTTTCCTTACAAAGTTTCTGTTCTCTCATTTTATGTTATTTCATTTCATTTGTTCTGTTACAAAATGAGGTAGGCTTGTCCTTTGTGCGGCGTGACGGTGGATTGCGCTTTGGAAAGATTTCTGTCCTGTTGTGACTGCCTCGCATCCCCGTCATCTCTTCCTAGAAGTGCCCCTATTGGGATCCTAAGCACAAACGGCCAACCCTTGAGCAAGTACCGGAATACCCTCCTCTCGCTCTACCAATCCAACTCAATTCACACTTATTTTTACTTTTAAGGGTTTTCCCATTTGTCAGCAGCTATCCTGCACTCCTAGCCGCCATTCTTCACGTTTTTGTTGATCTCATTTCCTGAAGATTAGGTAGGAACAACCTGCCGTAAAAAATGTCAGTTTCTCAATTCAAAAGTTTGTGGTGTAAACAAGGTTATTTCCGTGACAGACTAACAGTTATGGAGATACTCATGCTTTTGATATACATGAACATAACACGTGCACTATGTTGAACTCCTGGGTTCCTTCAGTTCATAGACTACAATGTATAATATTTTCCTTAGTAAGAATTATTTTGCCTATCATCTTCTGTTATCTGTATTCTTTTTTAATCAACATGAATAATACTTTTTGTATTATATATCTGCGAACGTACATTCATTATTAACAAAAATTAGTTCCTAAAGCGTGTTTCCCCCCCCCCTTTAGTTAGCAGAGGTTAATATTAAAGTATTGTGTAACATAACTAGTTAACAAAAAATGTACTTATATGATGAAAATTAAACAGCAAAACTTCCGATAACTGCATACCCCTCTTTATAGCTGGTCAATAAGAATACGCTGTTATCCAGAATATAACTGGATTTCTACATAAGATTTCAGTGTTATAATTTTCTTCGAATTAAATGCTTGCAAGAAAAAAAAAACTTGTACAGAATATCTTGAAAATAGGTTCTAACATTTACAGTGCCAGTAGTATGGAACAAAACAAGAAAAAGAGTTCCTATAAATATGGATCCTAAAATCAATATCTTTTGAATTATGATCTTATTTTGTAAAAGTGTTATAGACTGCTACTAAAAGGGGGGAAAAAAATCTTGAGATGAATTTTTTATACTACTACCAGCACTTTGGCAAAAAACAAATGAGGAAACACTATACAGTTATAGAGGAGGTAGTATGAAACAAAATATGAAAAAAAAAAGTTCCTATAACCATTGGTCGTGAATATACCTTCTAAGTTACCAGCCAGGTCGTTAAGGCGCGGACTCGTGAGCGGAGTTGTGAGTTCGATTCTCGCCAGAACCGTCCGAGGTGACGAATGCCGAAAAGGTACCCTAACATAGGTCTGAAACCTTTCCTTCCTTAACAAATATATAATAATAATAATAATAATAATAATAATAATAATAATAATAATAATAATAATAATAATAAGAGTTTCCCGAATTATGATTTCATCTCATGTATCATTAAAAATTCTGAGTTATGTCTACTACTGTATTTTATACCACCGTCTTTGATCTGCTCTTTATACGTGCTCGATATGACCTCTATCCGTTGCATCCTTCCACCCTGCGCACACTTTGGAACACCACTGTTCTTGCCGAATTGCTCACAGGGATTGAACATGCGTAATTGTAGTGTATGCGCATCGTTTATGGAATCTGCATACACCATGACTTTAAATGTCCCCAC
The DNA here is from genome assembly GCA_030762175.1 of Metallyticus violacea. Classification (NCBI taxonomy): domain Eukaryota; kingdom Metazoa; phylum Arthropoda; class Insecta; order Mantodea; family Metallyticidae; genus Metallyticus; species Metallyticus violacea. The sequence goes on from CM060831.1 coordinate 149,006,452, forward strand.
AGACAAAAACCTAGAGGGTTATGACCTGGAGAGCAAAATAAGATCAGAAGATATAGATTTTAGGCCTTATGTTTATGGAGAGTTTTTTTCCCCCCTTGCTTTGTTCCATACTAACGCTGTGACAATATCTCAATTACTTTCAGGACATATTATTGTATACAGTTATTAATGGAACACTTTTAATATTTTGCGGATTCAAAGTTACTGATGATCAACGCGCCACTGACAAATAACATGAAACGCTTGCCCAAGAACGGCTACCTGCATGTCGCAAGGGTAGCCTTTACATTTTGTATGTCTGCATAAATTGATCAGTTAATCCGGGATCCAGAAAAGCAAGTCACCCAATATTTGTATTCATACATTGATACTTGTTAGTGTTGTGATTGGCGAATGAAGAGAGTAACTAGGACTCTGTTCTGAGCTATAGGATAACAGAATTACATTCACAATGGAACCTTTTTTTTTTTTTTTGAGTAGTGTTTAACGCCCGTTTTTACTACTGAGGCACCACAGGCGGTGGGCACTGATGATACATGAGATGAAATGATAAATTGGGAAAGGATATTTTTTTTTAAGGAAGGAAGCGTTCCAGGCCTAAGTTTAGGTACCTCCCCGGCATTTGCCAGTTATAAAGAGTGAGGAAAACCTGGAAAAAACCCCAGTCAGGGAGGACGGTCCTGGCGGGATTCGAACCGCAGACCTCCCGCTCACGAGTCCGTGCCTTAACGACCTCGGCCACTCGTGGCGGTACAATGGAACCTGAAGACCATAACTCCAAAATAACTTCAACAGTAGCAGCTACTTTAAATTATGTATTTGTGTTTCCCATTCATCCCAGTTACGGATGCCGTACCTTGTCCATATCACACAACCCATGTAATCTTTCACAAACCAACGTTTGTCAGCAGTTCAGTCAGCAGTTCAACGTATTCATAAGTGTATCGACGTGATGGCGGGCATTTTGAGCTACTGTTTAATTGTTGTAACTGAAAAAGTCTAAGATAATTAGCACTTATTTTCTCTTTGTGTGAATCCAGTTTTGTTATGTTTTCTGGCTTGAAGTATGTATACATTTTTTGGCACCCTCTGTATATTATCGTTCCCCAAAGAAACAATGCTCAAGATATTGCAATGCTGCTGTTTTTTTCCACATGGAACTGAAATGTGTGTATCAGTATTTAATATGTTTTCTCATTGGCTACGGTATTCACATTGTTCATGTCATTGGTGAGGATCGATAGAATGTGAAGTATAATTGGCTCCAAGCAATAAGCTCTAATATATATATATATATATATATATATATATATATATAAAAACTTCCGTTTGTTAACGTTAAGTACCCCGCATTAATATACCTTATCTACGCGAATGTAATGTGCACCCCAATTTGAAACTTAAAATCATAAAAAAAAAAAATAAATAAATAAAAAAAAAAAAGATTTTAGCCTATTGTACGGCTCTTAGAGATAAGCCCATCCGCTTCATAAAACAATCAGAACAGAGAATTTATAAGTGTACTATTGTTACATCTTGGAGCATGTAGGACAAAATCCATCACTCGTGCTGCTTTCAGACAGTTGGTGCAGGTCAAAGAAGAAAAAGTTATTTCTTATGGTGTCACTAGTCACAGGTTGACCCTTCTTCCTTCCTTCCTTCATGTACGAATTCCAAAACTTTTTCTTCAATGTCAGGTTGTCTTCCTTTGCGAGGACAGTGAATTTCTTCCTAGTAGCTTTAGTTGCAAATAATGCCAATTTCTGTTGTCACCACAAACGAACCTTGCTCTCAGCTATACATTGAACTCTCTTCCTGCCCATTATCATATTTTTTCAGCATAAAGAATTGTTTTACGCTTGAAAGTAGGAGTATAAAAGGTTCTCTTCTGTTTATCCTGCATTTCCTGACTACTTACTGTTTAAACGGTCTATGCAATAATAGGCCAACAATAAACGTAACGAAGTCAAGAATTGCAGCAACGTATTATGACGTAATAAACGATAAATTCGGGTGAAGTTACCGGCGAACTACGGAAAGGATTTGCACTCTATTCTAATATGTCATCGAACCTTATGCGCATTATATTCGCGTAAATACGGTATTTGGTTTCAGTGTGTGAAATTGCATTTTCTATAGCCTCTTGGAAGTGCAGGCTCAATCATCTTTCTTACAAGACCTAACAAGGAATACCTATGTATCACTGTATTGATCATATGTCAATAATCAGGAATGCTCTGTGTCGTCTATAAACCACATAGAGATGGCGAGAGTGCATATTGTACGTGTAAAGCTCTGAGCCATGTGGAAAAAAAAAATACTTATCCTCTGAAGCGTGGAATCGAACTTCGTGCTTAAACACGTAACAACATCAAACGCGTTTTTATTTTTTATTTAGGTGATCACAAAGCAGTGATTTCGGCCTCAATTGTTTAACACTTGTTTACTTTATAGGAAACCAAATAAATACAATGAAATGAACAGGCTGGATGCTAATGTTGTCATAGGGGATAAAAGAGTTGCTTTAGAGCGCATATTGGCTGAAACAATCTTAGCTTATTTGTTACGGATACGAAATGTAGCATGAGAAGGCTTTAAGACAAGAGCGCACGAAATTTTCTATTTCACGGGACATTTAACACTACTCAAATTACATTTACTTCTTTCCTGAGCACCAAGGTGCTTTCAACATAGGAAATCGTGCAAATAAGATGTTAACTAACTACAAAAGAGGCGACATTCTACAAAACAAAGCTGCACATTGTGATTAATAATGGAAGTACAAGTATAAAACACCTTATGTGGAGAAATTTCTAAACATTGTATAAATAAATTTTCAAAACATGCAATTTAAAGTTGTTCGTTGAGAATTTACTTGTTTCAGAATGTGATATTTTAGAATTCTGTTTAAAGAATGTTGACAAGTTACTACAGCAATTAAAACAAATATTTCAATATTAAATTGTAGACATGCAAGTTTTTGCGTACTTTTCGGTCATTAGTTATATTTGAGATGTACTAAAATATGTTTCAGAAACGTGAATAAGAAAATCGAACATACTTCCACTTTCTTCTCAACGCGATCAGTACATGGCATTTTTATAAAACAACATAATCTCTGGGAGGAATCTTCCGCTTGCAAATAGATAAGTTGCGACTATAGTGCTTGAACTTCAAGACGTGAACGCTCAAGTTGACTTTGTCTGTTTTTCTTCCCGACCTATGGCTTAATGGTGAATCCAGAACTGAAGCACAGAGTCAAACCTCGATTCCCCTGTCCTTAAACCTGGTCCTGGAACTTATAGAAAATGCGCTCCTCTCTTGCAAGATGATAGACACTAATCCACACGGAGGGTGGAAATCACTAGGTCTGCTGTATAGCTCTCGACTTGCTTCTGCAAGTCCCGAGGGACAGCGGGGAGAGCCGACGCACAGATATAGAGCCAGATAATAAAGATTTCAATCTCAACGGCATGATAGCTCAGATGGTTAAGGCGTCATGCTATGGTTCTTAAGATATTGCTTTAGAATTCTGACTTTCACATTTTTTTCCCTCTCTGTGTAGGTGTTAAAGGAGATTTGCCACCAATGATTTTCTTCCTATTATAGTACCATGCACAGAATGCGCTATAAATTTATCTTTACGAATTTTTCCCTCCTGCAAACAAAGGAGATTTGCCGCCATTACAAACGGTCACTCTAACCGTAGTTCCGTTCTCTCCGCTGTCGCTCGAGACCATAGCCTGCATCCAGCAGCAGGAATTGCACTACAGACCAGTGATTTCCGCTTTGCGTAAATGAGAAGTCGAATAGGAGAGATTTCCCACCCTTACAACATTTTATCCGCCTAACAATGCCTCCATTACAGCTCCTATCAATTTATATTTTCCTTCCAATTTTACATAAATTCGCCTGCATATGTGAAAGACAACAGTTATGGACTGTTATTGAACCGTTATACTCTCTGATCCGGTGCAGAGTTAATTAAATGTATGAAACTATCCTTGAACCGTCCGTGATTATTAAATTTCTGTCTAAAACATGACCTGACATCCTATCATTCGACAGTAAATCAAAGAGATTCGGACTGGGGACGAAGAAAACCCCCAGCATACACTTGGCGCTTACAACACTTTATATTCAAACTTGCGAAGTATTTGCTGCGAAGACAACTGAGTGACGAAGTGAACGTCCGGAAGAGACTCGCTTTATAATGCCACGCACTTCAGACAGAGATCGATGAAGGAACGGCAGATCCCTTATAGCCACTCAAGTCGGAGATGTCAGCATTATGAAACGTGCTCGACGCTAGTAGCCTCATATCTTTAATATAGACTGTTCCGGACGAAAAGCACTATTAATAAAGTGTTATATATCACTAATTTATTAAATTGTTTCAATGATCTTTGCTGCAAAACAGAGGAACGCTCTAAGTATTTATGATGGTAAAATTGTCAATAGATGCTCAATTATTTGATGTACTTCATTGTTGTTTAGATTTCCTCGTTGATACGTTCGTTTTGTTTATTCGTCTGTTTAGTCAAATGGCCTTCACGGTACAGCAATAAGTTCAATGCTATTATGGGTTTACTATAATATAAAAAGCGCACGAATAAAATCCATCACTCTATATTGCATTCACTATAACAAAGTACTCGATTCAGTAGAGCATAGCCATGCCCTACATTTGCTGAGAAACAACGCAATGTAAACGAATATAGGAGGACGTTTGGAAGTGATTTACAATAGAAAGTTGTACGAATACCGCGCAATCTATGCACACCTCCATTCGCAGGGCGATGGACTATACTGGTATGCTATGGAGACGCTAGATGGCGATTTTAAGCAGAGTGTTCAGTGAAAGTAAGTGTTTTTTTTTTTTGAATGATTTATTTACGGAAGCTCTTTAACAGCTCAGGTCATCAGCGTCCTACTCAACTCAGGGCGTGAAACGGCCGACAAATTTTGCTCAGAGGCCTCTCTTTCAGGCTTGAGGTTCTTTTTCGTGCCGTAAATGTACGACACGGGACCCACGGCTTTACTTCCCTTCCGAAGGAAGCCATACTTAGGATTTTTACGCCCCAAAAAAATCCATCGGTCCTGGCCGGGTTCGAACCCGCGATCTTGGGTTTAGGAGGCAAGTATGGTAACCACTACACCACCAGGACCGACAAGTAAGTGGTAATTTGTTGTCGAGCAGATAAAGACGTGCAAAAGATGGAGGGCAACTAATTATCAGGCACAAAGATGGACTGCATAGTTTTTGTGGAAGGGAAAAATGTTTAGATGTTTAACCGCGGTTTGTGGTCAAAGCTACTGCACAGAAGATCGTTAACAACTAAGTCGATGGGTTCACCGTCAGCAGGAAATATGTGCACAAATATGTAAGTACTGGTCGTCCGTCAACACCGCGGTCTCCCAGGAACTTTGAGATTGTATCTGATACACGTTTGAACTGGAATGTTAGACAGGCCTTGACCGTACAACCCTGCACTCCATTATTCACGACGATTTGAATATGAAAAAGGTGACCACACATTGGGTTTCACCGCCACCGGCGGTCGAGGTCGTTAGGGCGCACTCGTGAGCGGTAAGTCCGGGTTCGATTCTGAAGGGGACCGTCCTCTCTGACTGAGGTTTTTCCAGGTTTCCCTCGTCCCCATAGGAGGTGCCCTAAAACTTAGGCCTGGGGCGCTTTCTTCCACTAAAAAAAATCTTTCCAATTTATCATTTCATCTCATATATCACCAGTGCTCCATTGCTTATGAGCCTCAGTAGTTAAAACGAGTGCTAAAAATTGGGTTTCACGACTTCTTGACACAATCACAAAAGGACAAGGGTTGCTCTATGTCGCGGGGTACTGGTAGTACATAATGAAGATCCGGGTTTTTAGCGAAAAGCGATCAATAATGGTGTCGCATTCTTCTAAGGTGACACACATTAGAAGTGTGCAATGAAAACTTCCAGGGAGTCCCCGGCACTAGAAATTTCGTGCAGCTCCATCTTTTGTGACGCTTCCTCGACTGTCAACAGCGAGATACTGCGAGATCTTTTCACGTCATTCAGCAAAAGTTGCCAACAGGATTGTTCCTCCAAAATGACATGCGCCCAGCCTCACACCAGCGAGTTCATTGTTACGCCGCACCCGCCAAATACGCCGGATCTCGCTCAGTCTCAAGATGTCTTATTCGGCTACATGAAGGACTCTTTGCCAATCAATGTGAAGTGCATCTCTTACTCCCCCTGTAGTCTAGATTATATTTTCCTGTGGAGCAGTGGAGAATGTTGTAGAAGGAATTCTGAAGCACATTAGAAAAAAAAAGAATTTCAGCTCGAAACTGCATTTTGAACATGTCACAATCTTCCACAGATGGCCTTCTTCATGCAACCTTTGACTGAAGACAGCGGAGAGGAATTTACAGCTGCAATTATTTACTTAACAGATAAGGTATGACAACAGATGAAGGTTTTGTGAAGGCGATAATCCTTGTCGTCAATGCCGCAAACTTATAAACCCACTCTCGTGTATGCAAGTTTGTGGGGAAAATGTGTTAAGAAATCAATTTTTGTACAGAGAAAATATGCAGTTCAGAATTTTTAGAATGAAAATATAACACGTTTAGAAAGAAAGCATACTGAGGACGCAAATTGAATACATAAAATAGCTATCTAATTTCACAATTCATGCAGTTTATAATCATAGACTGATAGGAATAGAAATAATACAAAAGAGAGTAACAATTACTTTAGATGATCAATTAGATAACTGAAAACTAAGAGTAATATTTAGCGATTTCCACTGCCACGTATAAATGATCGTATCTGGTCTGAAACATAGTAACAATGCTTGTGTATTCATATCTGGAGAAGGAGCTGTTAGCTTATATTGCACAGACTTTATTATGTGTATGTTACCGTTATGAGCACAGTGATTAAAACCAACATTACAATCTTACCATTTATAGGTATGCTTCTGACAGGTAGCAACAGTGATCACGTGCCACAGATTGAGTACCAAGATCCACTCTTATCCATATCGTCTATCCTACAGAGTTCCCCAATAAACTCAACTTGGATATTCTCAAAAGCTTTCCAGCGGCCAAACAAACTCGACTCCATACAATGCGCACAGCATACGCACATCTTGTCCAGCAAATCTCTTTCCCCTTCCTTTCTTTTCGATTTTCTCTTTTTGTGGAGTTGGGGACGAAGAGAGTATAAGAGATGACATCGCTGGTCAGGTTCAATCAACTTCTATGGAGGCAGGCAAAACCAAACCGGCAAATTCAGCAAGCGAACATTGCGGTCAAGACTTAAAACCAATAAACTTTTTGTAGTAAGGGATATTTTTGCTGTCCTACTCTTGTTTTTGCTTACGCAGTCTTTTGGACCCAGTTTATATATTTAGATTTATTATACAGATTTTTTTTCTTCACGATAGAAATTACTGGAGGGGTGCAGATAAATTGGAAAAACAAACTTCAGTTTGCAGCATAGCAGCTATTAATTGAAGTGTACACTTGCTAACAAAAGTTCTATCTTCAGCGATTTTTCAATATAAATTTCTATCGCTGATTTTGTAGTTAATATTCCATTATTTCAATAATAAAAAAGAAATCGTTTATTACATCAGAAAGTGTCACAAAAACATTCCATAGAAATATCAAAACTATTATTCCATTAAGTTGTTGTACATAAATAGTAATACATATAACAAATATTTCATACTGATCGATTCCCAATCTGTAATTTGGGCAATGGCAACGTAAATTCTAACTAAAAGTCGTGACTTATAAGAGCAATACCGTATTGGATTCCTGGTCACTATGGTTTATCTGCGAACGAGTATGTCAAAAATTATCAATATACACTGAAATTATTTCAGTTATGGGCTCTTACTGCAGCAGTGCAACCACCGTAAACGGAATAAAGGGGTTAAATTCGGCGCGATTAAAATGACTATATATTTTATTTTATTATTTATATTTTATCAAAAGAAATAAATGATATATAGTACATTTAAAAGTATTATGTCAGTTGAAATGACACCCCTTAGTAATACCTGTGACCAAATTTTTCTACTTCGTCTAACTAGTAAGAAAACGTCGGTTGAGAATACGTTTATCTCGTAACTTTTGAACAAGTAAGCGAACAGTTTCTCTATCAGGAACATATTACCAGGAATTTTCTTACGAATCTCCTTGCCACTTCTCTGTAAGAACCACTTTTCACATATGTATCATACATAAAAACCCGTTCTTCAAGAACATATTTATATAGTGGCATAACTAAAGAAATACAATTAGCACACAATTTATACTGATAAAACACCAATGGTTTACGAAGGCACACCACTCGCTGATAGAGCTACTCTCATTCTATAAGCTGCTTTTTGCACATACCTTATGCGACTTTTTAACAATTAGCTTTCCCCAGTACGCACAGAGGTGTTTGAGCAACCTTAAAAAAAAAAAAAAAAAAAAGAGAGCCTTTTCCAGTTTATCATTTCATCTCATGTATCGTCAGTGTCCACCGCCTGTGATACTTCAGTAGTTAAAACGGGCGTTAAGCACCATCAACATTTTTTTTAAAATAACATATTACCATACTGTCAACTATTTTAAATCCATTGATATATAATGTTTTCCTAGCTGCGCTTAAGAATGGGATGGCAGTTATTGTTACGTCTTGAAATTAATACAAAGTGACATTTAAATTTTAAGATTAAATTTTTATTTACTGTAAAAAGAATTAAAATAATTCATTAAGAACTTGTATATGGCACAGCATACGAGTATAAAGACAGAAAAATGTATTGTACAGACATATTAATTCAGTATATAAACACCTAACTTTCCTCGTAGTATGAAAAAAGGTAAATTATTTAAAAGAGTTACACAATAGAGACCCGGAAAATATTTTTCGAAATCAACAAATATATGGGATTCAATTAACAGCATGGTTTTTAAGAAAACGACTTATAGAGAGATAGCTAACCTATACCTAACCTAACCTGAAACTCTTTCTAAAGGTATCACTAAAGGCAAGTAATTTCATATATTATCTAAATATTCCTGTGCCCAAATCTCCCTTCTTCTACCTCAACAACATGGCCGACTCTACCAATCTACACCCTGTCATCGCCGCACATATCGTCAATAAAAACTTCTCTAAAAAAGGAATACCTGTGCAAAAGGTTATTGAATTGATTAGCAATTACTTTTGTCGCAAAATTTCCTGGGCCTTGTTTCACAAAAGTATAGTCTAATACGTTACAAGTGTACGGACTGGCAACTTGTAGTTATTAGTAAAAGTCTGTTCCACAAGATTTCTGCTACACTTGTACTTTACTACTCCATACTTACAAGTATACAAGTGATATTTTGTAGTTCTGTTCCACTAAAGTATTAGTCGGGCACTGGTAATTTGTATACATTTCTCTACAGGTGTAGGAATATTGGTAACTTTAAATACTAGCACAAAATTTATTATTTTTTTTTTAATGATTTTGGGAGCCATTTGACCCAAAAGTGTTAAGTAATAGTGAAAGTGATAAAGATGAATATGTATAAAAAGCATGTGTATAATAAAGTTAGGTTAAGTGCAAATAAAGTATGGCTTATGATTAATGTTGACAATTCCTACTCTAAATGCATATTTCAGACCTACATCTTAGTTAATGTATTTTTAAGTTTCTTCCTATATGCCACGAAAATAATTTCTTTTTGGACACGTTCCCCAGTTTTTTTTATAAGAACGTGATTGTCAAGCAATATAAATACAAAGGATCAAATGGAGTAATAAAATGACCCAAGAGCAGTCGGGAAGCTCGATTCTTCTGCCATCTCTCGAAGGCTGAAATTGATGCTCCTAAATGTAGCCTTATGGGACCATCGTCTCAAAGTGATTATGCTTGAATATCGATAAATACATCATATAGTATTTAAATTATCATTATAAGTGAGATAAAAAAATAAGATCAATTTTGCAGAAATGACAATGGTCGGATCCGTGAATTAAAAATCCCAAAAGCGTGGATATAACCTAATTCAAGGTATGTTCCTCCATCTTGCTTTTATACGTCGTCCTCATGACATCCCTTGCAACTCTTTACTAACACTTTACCAATGTAGCATTTCTTTCGTGGAATAAAAAGTTACAAGAGTCTGCACTAATGCACGTGTACGTATTAGGCCATACTTTTGTGAAACACGACCCTGGCGAGATGGTAGGAACAAAACTGAAGTGGCAAAATGGAAAATGTACCTAAGTTAATGAAACTTCCTGAACGAGTAAGATTTATTACACAAATGAGTATATATAAAACTTCTCTAAGCAATTAGTATTAAACCCAAAAAGTTTAACAACACTCCAGCTATAGCTGGCATATAGACAACAAATGTTAAAAATGATGCTTCTGGTCTTCCACTCAATAGTTTAACCGAAAAATAAATTATGTAGTAAATGACTGAGCAAACGCTGCAATATTACTTCAGTTAAAAGGATTTCGTATAGTAAGTGGAGTATCTCTTCTAAATAGTTACTTAAAAATTACTTCCATTGCACGAAAACATATTAATATAATTCTTGCTCACTATGAAGTGAGCTATTATTTATAACACTTCAGAAAAAGGTTAATATAAGCGTAATTAATATTGTTTTAACGCCAGCTACAATTAAACGTACATTTCTTAGGCGAATGAGGTTAGTACAGCCCCTAAGAGCAATAGTTTTCAAGGAAAGGAATGTGTAACTCTTACAAGGTCAATGCCCTCAGCTTGTAATGGAACGCACAAACAGCTGCTTCAGTGCATAGCAACGTACAACTTGGATTGCTGCACCGGCATAAATGGAAACAAAGTAAACAGATATGTCGCCAAGAAACCTACCTGGTGTGAATTCACTCTTCCGGAGAAACACACTTCCTTTTATCGAGTTATATCTTCACATATAGAGACGTAACAACATAAAAACACTTCGACATCCTTACACGACCGATAACCGATAGCAATTAGTGCTGCTATGCTCCAGTGACCTATTTAGGAAAGACAATGGAATGTCATAATGCATTTAAAACATCATGGACAATATTTCAGCGCTGCCAACTTTGTGTTTAAGGCTCTGGTTTGTATTGTCGAACCAGTCGATTAATACATTTTCCCCCACTATTGAGCATTTTTTTTTTCGTCTTCTAAGTCAAGATTAAAAAAAAACTAATAGCGGATCACTTTTATATTTATAAAAGCCCATATAAATATATTAGTAAATATACACTCTTACGAATAATATATATATATAATATAAAATAAAAATAAAAATAAAGTAACATTATTAACAATGTAACAAATTAACAGTAATTATAAAAGTAGAAAAGGATGAAAACACCAAGGAAAAAACACTAAGAAAAGGTGTGACTTTTTCTTAGTGTTTTATACTTTTCTACTATTATAATTACTCTTAATTTATTTATATACATACACAAAAATTTCGTTAAAAAGTTGTAAAGAACAGGTAAAAACGTAACAACGAAAAAAATTACACGATATTTTGGATAGATAAGTGTTATTTATAGTGAACAGGGTTCAAAATTCAAAAGGATGCTTAGCTGTACGAAATAGCATGTGAACCACATTTTCGTTCTTACTGTTTTTACGTGTTCTTCACAAAACACACGCGCGCGCGCGCGTGCGGAAAATAATTTAACGCTATTAGCAATGTAGCTAAAATAATAACTAGAAAAGGATAAAACATTTGTCTTCTTGCCAAAAATAATAACTAGAAAAGGATAAAAAATTGTCTTCTTGCCATAGAATTCAAGAAGTTCAAATATAGCGATTACAAATTTGTGCCTTTTTTATGTGTTTTATTCTTTTATACTTTTTGTACTATATATATCACGGGATCACTCCACATACAGTAGAAGGCCGAGCTCTGGAGTTCTCTTGAAAGCCAGCCGGGGAAACGGAGGGGAGGTTAATGAGAATATATCTGAACGTGATCTTGTTGTGTGTCAACATATATTAGGCGTGATGCGTTCTATTATTGCCTGATTATGGCTCTATTCAGGTATTCTCTTCTCCAAAGAGTATTTATTTACGTTCCTGCGTACAAAATCGGCTCGTTGTGTACGGAGTTTGTTTTGAGAGAGATGGAACTTCGATTCACAGATTGTAAATAAATTTCATGAATCGGAAAGTACCCTTGGTAAAAACCGTACACGTCACTACTCAAAGAAGACACTTTGAACATGAAATTGGACAAGTTGTGGAACATTTCTCTAAAAAAAAAAAAAATAACTGGATGACTTTCTCATCAAATGCTACAAAGCTATTAAAGTTCAAATCCTGTAAAACTACGAGGTGCAAGAACTTAAACTGGGTGACCCTGCGGACAGGAGTATATTTTGTGAATGAACTCTGAATAGTATGCATGACGAACAAATTGACCCCTAATCTAACTTTCTATCTACTTTCTCTATCGTTAGTTCCAAGATAACAGATACTGCAGTTAAGAAAAACCTAACCGCCTTCACGAGGAAACCCCAGCATGGGCAAAAGATAGAAGTGTGGGACGAGAGAATAACAGCCCATATTTTTTTCAAGAAACGATTAATAGTGATATATATACATATGCAGAATATCTGGCAACCCTTTTTCTGTGAATTAACTGTCACGACTTCTTAAGAGGACTCTGTAACAGACACATACAGCCCATGTCTCCTTGCATGCAACTAATGAAATATTCGACTTTAGAGTTATCACTAACACAATATGATCCCGTCAGTTCCCCGACTAAACGCCATGCGATTTTATCTATGGGGGTATTAATGGAAAAAGTGTACAAGACACATTAGATGAACTGAAAAATAACATTCGTGAAGAAATTTCAAATTAGATTTTATATTTTTTAGTTAAACCAGATACTTTTACCATACGGAAGTCATTCACATGATTTTTTTAATAGTGTTTAACGCTCCTTTTTACTACTGAGACACCACCGGCGGTAACACTGATTATACACAAGATGAAATGATATATTGGGAAAGGAGTATTTTTTTTTTTTTTTTTAATGAAGGAAACGTTGCAGGTCTAAGTTTAGGGCACCTCCCTGGCATTTGCCATTTATGGAGATTGAGGAAAACCTGAATCAAAAAACTCAGTTGGGGAGGACGGTCCTGATGGGAATCGAACACCAGACCTCCCCCTCGCGAGTCCGCGCCTTTTCTCTTTGATGGAAGCATGTAGTCTGTGCAGTATGCCAGCATTGTACTCCCCAATTACTGTGGCGTTCCTCTCCTTGAAGTCAATGAACAGTATTCCTTCAGTCCTAAAAGATTGTAGTCATGATTTTCTTGGTTGACTGCGTGACCTTGATCTTTACAGACGGTACTACGCCAGATTTACGCCACTCTATTGTTTCTCTTTTGGACAAGGGATAATATTAGGGGACCATAGTTTCATATCCTGTAACAATGGTTTGCGGAACTTCATTATCGTTGGTACGGCAGAACTCCAAAAATGCCTGACTATAGATGGCTCGTTGCTGCTTTTGACTGAGGAAAGAAGTTTAGGCGCCCATCTTGCACTAACCTTATTCATGTTTAAATGTTCATGAATAATTCCAAGGACTGTTGTTTTATAAAGACCCAACCTTGCTGCCAGTTCTGTAACTTTTAGCTGCCATTTTTCCATAATTTCCCTTTCCACAAGAGCTATGTTTTCAGGAGTGAGCACCTCCAAGGGCCGCCCTGCACGCTGTTGGTCTTCAATGCTTTCTCGACTTATTCGAAAAAGTTTGGCCCATTCTTTCACGGTAGAATATGAGGGGGGTGCTTCCCCATATACACCGTCTAATCGCTATTTAATTTAATTTGGAATAAGTTGTTCTTTTGTGACAAACTTAATAACAGCTCGATACTCCATTTTGAACATGTCATAATCTTCTACACATAGCCTTCTTTATGCAACTATAGCTTAACAATTGAACACAGCAGAGCGTAAGTTACAGATGCAATTAATTATTTAACAGATAAGGTATGACACCTGATAAGGATTTTGTGAAGGCGATAGTCCTTATCGGCGAGGTCGGAAATTCATACACTGTATTACTTTTGCCATAGTTGGGAATCCAATATAAATAAAAACCGAGAACCGATAAGCTAATTTACAGGGCATTTTATGTTTCTACGTATCAAAATTGTCAAGGGACATTCATACTGTCCCGGAAATAAAAACCGTGTTTCCTAGTAATATGTTTAAGTGGTGCGAATGCAATACTTAGATTTAAATTAGTTCAAGGAAAAAAAATGTATTTAGGAAATGAAATTATTAATAGAATTGTTCCAGAATGCATTTAAACCTAGAAACAGAAACAACAATTGTGAAATGTGTGTGCAAGCATCACTTTAATGCAGGGCTTTAAATTCTCTAAGTGTGTTCAAAACCGAGAAGTTGTTAATTATGACTCCTGAAACCAGCAACATTGCACACGTGAATGAACTAATTTCTGGCTTAATTTTCGCATGGTTGCCCTGCAAAATCTTCATGGATCATGTTCTCTAAACTTGTTTTCATATTGCCCGTAGTGCATGGTCATAGAGAACCGGTGAAGCGTGAGGTGAGAGGGGAGGAGTCATGGGTTCGAGCCAGCAGCGACGAGAAATGCCTTAGTGGCGCAATATTCCGTTCTGGTCACGTGACACGAGAACAACTAACTTTAATAGGACTTCTCATAGCGCAGAGCTGCCTTGAATGGGGTAACCCACTTGCTATTGGTTTAATGTTGTAGATGGCGCTTATGGCTGGTATAAATAAAGTCCATACTTTGACTTACGGCCATCTTACAATCGACCAATGAAACGAAACAAAACTTTGAATTTTGACCAACCACAACCAGATTAGGGAGTGAAATTATCGGAAAAAAAATTATCAAATCCGTTTTATCACGCGACGTGCATTTGTCTTGTGGTCAGTATAGCCAACTTTATACCCCCAATATATGATTCCTGAACACGCATCAATGACCACTTTTGCTAGAGGCAGTACGGAAGCTATTGATAGTAACAAAAGCATGGACAATCGGCAATCATAACGCAAAATGGAGGTCTTCAAACCTTTAGGTGATACGTTAAATGTGCAAATTAATACCATTAGGAATTCCAAACCGCAAAATACAAAGAACAATAGAGACTGTGTTATCTTTTTTTAGATGACTGTTGTCCTCTTCAATCTCACCGTTTCTGAATAAAATAAATGTTATACAACTGTTAATACTATGTGCACGAATTTCAAAATATCACTTTTATTCTTTTCTTTTCATAAACTAGTGCTAAACCTAGTCCAATTTTTCTCTTATCTGTTGGCAGTACTGACAATCGGCATTGTTTTGCTGCAAGATTGCTTGAAAAGGTTGTTAAGTACAAATATAGAATTATTACAATTTTGTACGCCAAGTTTAGAGGAATTATATTTAAATTCTTATTTTATTCATGAAATTGTCGTAATAAATATCACCCGAGGGTCTAAGCATTCCGCTCACTAAGTTCGTAAATTTATAGGTAATCTTAGACCCTCTCGTGATATTTTTTGTGATAATTAATCGATAGTTTTAAAGTATTGTGTTCAAAAGCTAAGCATTTTCTTTCTCTTGCGTTTATTTTATTTAATTCATATACTATCTGCTTAGATTTGACTAGGGGATCTAGGAAGCGTATTCTCATGCATTTTCCTCATTTTCCTGTTCACACCCTAACCTCCAACTTACATCATGGAGCTATTATTAATTACAATTGTACAATAAAGTATTACAATAAAACATCAAATAAGTGTTTAAATAAACAATAAATAAAAAGCGTAAAATTGTAACATAACTTTACATTTAGGTTAAAATAAATAAACTGTTATTATAATCTCAAATATTCATTTGTTTTCAGTTATTCAATTACAGATATCTTCGTACTCTTTTTTGCAACAAAAACTAATAACGCTACATTCTATCACTCTGTATCGATTTCACAGTCTCAACACAAAATATGACATAATTGATACAAAAATAATAGTATACTGAATTATTATAATAGTGTTGAGCTATATATTATTTAATTTAGATTTCCACGCAGCTCTACTTGGAATAAAAGTCAAAACAATTGATGTACGTTCACCGAAAGACCAAATCAGGTAAGCCAATTCAATGATTATACTTAAATAAAAAAATGGCATTGTTCTCGCATTGTAATTATATTACCAAATGCTTGCTTATAATTTTTTTAGGTAATTTAACTGAAATTTCTAACTCATGTATGTTGTTATTAGGTCTTCGATCTGGAATTAGTTACCATGACAACAAACATTAGTTAACATAAATAAAATTACCAAAATATTATCAGCACTCGCTGTATTAGATAAGATAAGATAAGAGATAAATTGGACCCGAATATGACAATAGTTTGATTTCACACTATTGCTTATAGTGTGCTTATAGCTTATATAGTGCTTATTTCAAGACACAAGCAACACAGGGTACTCACATAACATAAGCTAACGAGCTTCAACTGGTAACTATTAAAGCGCAGGGTATGCCTCGACTTTCTCATTTTGTCTCTCTGTAACCCAGAAATAACATTTGAAATCCGTTTATTGTTTTGTTTTGCGAAACACAGGCCACAATTCTGTGGACATTGGTTGATTTAGCTGTGACTTTGCTGAATTGAAACGAGCATTGAGTGTTTCAAAAGAGTCCAAGTGGCAATTATTGGCGAACATAAGAGTGAAAAGAGTTGTCGTGGCAAATGGGTTTGAATTGAACGTCAGTAAAACATGTGTCGAGCAGATCTCGAGCATATTTGCAGAGACTGGCAATATCAAAAGAGCTACTAACTGGAGAGGATGAGGATAACCGCTCGCATATAAAGCCGGGCTCTTGTCAATTTGACTCAAGTACAAAGGAGGGATATTTAGACAGTTCTTAGTAGCGTCTAGGCCATCAGCTTTTATAATTTATCATTATATAAATTACAGTAGAACTGTTTCTGGAATTACTTATTTTATATTAACAATACAATAAATAATATAACGAAGGGTATCGCATTTATTTATTCTTTGATCCGTTTAGTGTAAAGAGAGCCTGAAAGTTAAAACGACGAACAGAAGGATACATAAAGAGCGTGAATATCAACATAAATGTAGATGTATGAATAACACCCTAGGCAAATAAAAGTACAACAATTCTACAGGATGAATCGGAACTCTACCGACAAACTTTCACAATTTGTTCAACGATGCTTTATGAATGTTTCGATATAAATACCCACCGTCTCCGGTGGCTCATCACTTGGTAACTTCGTTGTTGTTGTTTTTTTTTTTTTTTTTTTTTTTGTAATAACTCAAGCAACTCAACTTTGTATCTATTTACTCGGAATATGATAGTTTCCAAGCAAAACACAGCCTTTCACTGCAGTAGAGTGTTTTTACATTAAATTAATCAATAACTGATCACCGCGTGACAATTCTAATTATTTATTTTTAAGGATAGATAAGCAAACGCTTCAAAAATGACATGAAAAGCCCACTTACAATGTTATATTGTTTAAAATAAATATTGAAAATGGCGACAGTGAGAGAGATATAGCGCTTTATCCTCTATATAGAGTGCGAGCCCCTTAGAAGAATGGAGACAAACATTTGCAAAGCGCAAAACGGATTGGAAGAGGCAGGGCGGAAATTTGGTGAAACGGGGGGGGATAACGATATCCGGCCCCAAGGAATCGAATCCGGAACCTCCCAACTGAGAGTCACAGGTTCTACCGCTATAGTAATCCCGCTCAGTCCGAAGGGTTGTAGAGAGGGACGTTTATCTTTTCTCACACAGTTTTTAGCTTTCTTTTCTATTTGCATTAGCAAGAGCTAAAATGAGAAATATCCTTAAGCATTAGGTGCTAACGGTGTGAAAATAGCCTCAAAAAGCAATTGTTTTCATAAAAGGTTTTGCCCGGCATGCATTTCGTGTGCCACGATAATGCCCTGCTTCCAACAGTTGCCAGTCGAGGACGGAATATCACTCCACATCCTGCTGACGTGGAAAATAAATCGGTTTAGAGCTGCATTATACGCTGGAAAGGTAACTTTCAATAATTCTAAGACAAAGGAATTTTACTACTAGTCAAACTACCTTTTTTTAATACGCCGCACTATTGCTAAAGATGAAAATACCTCTCAAATATGTTATAGAAGGCTGTGGTTTGCTATATTTTGTACGTAAATTAATGTTTCAAATGTCAATAACAGTAATACTGCTTGTTTGTTTAATTTTTGAAGTAATTGGAAAGTTTTTTTTTATTTATTTTGATTTTTACAAGCTATACATCCTAGTTCTTTTTTCCTAAATACATTCAACATCATACCTAAATTCATCAAAATTTATAAAATTGTTTAAAGCAAAGGAAATAGGCATTACAAAACATACATGGTAGTAGTGGTAACGAAAATAATAGGCCTATTTCTGAAGAGAATAATTCAGTGAATGATAAACCAATTACTTACACTGCCCTTAGTGCTTCCAAGAAAAAGATATCTGGTAATCATATGAAATATATTCAAGTCCCCAAAGGAAATATTAATATAGGGCATTACTTGTATATTTTAATTAGTAAAACTGTCTCCTGTGGAGGTAATATTATTTTGTGTGAAGATAGAAGTGCAAGAAATGGATGAGTGTGTAAATTGAGAATTAGTTATATTAAGTTTAGCACTATCGTAAGTGCAATATTTACAACTTATGTACCTTTTTCTCATAAACTATTGAGGAAAGCAGAATGAAAATTTCTACAGTTGATCTATATTATTACATTCATTGCTGAGCTCTAGTTTCAGATCATTTGCACAAGAATATTTTTGTACATGAATATTAATATAACTTTATTTTTATACAAAAGGAGTCTGTTACAAAAAATATGAACTTACTATTTTTATAAAGTACATGCTCTTAACTATAACTCAGAACTTATATGTAATGAAAAAGGTTCACCGAGGTATCAGTAATACTTTCTAGAAAAAAGGTACATAAAAACGAATAACATTCACCATTAATATAGAACCTCTGATCTCCTCTTATAAACATTTTAAACTATCTTCGAGCTGTGTGCTATAGGGAAAAACAAACATTCCATATACCTTCTGTAATGTTGCACATGCATCACCTGAAATTTTGGAATTTGTTGACGAAAGCAATGTTTAAGCTAACAAAATGTTGTAAAGATAAATTTAAGCGATAGATATCATGGTTATAACACTTATAATAATTTTAATAGCCCTCATACGTACCCAGAAAAAAATCACCGGGCTCTTTGAGCCTAATCTTCCTTTGTTGGAAGGCGGTTGCTCTGTTCCCTCCAAGAAAGCTATGCTCGAGAGTTTTTGCGAAACCTAAATCAGCTTTACCAACATTAGGCCGTCGGCTTAGCCTCGCGCCGGGGAGGTAAGAAAATTAAATCCTGTGGTTAAGCACAGTCGAAATGAGGTAATACAAATTCAGCCGTTATAAGAAACTTGGGTTATTCTGAAATAAACAGTTCGAAACGAATGGAGAGGAGGACAGCGGAGTTTAAGAGAGATAACAAAAACGGATTAGAATAAGAGAAATTGGAGTTTTAAAATTCCCTAACTCCCGAGTTTTCTTGTTTTAGGGTAGAAATGTAGGAAAGGGTAATTTGTTTTAATTTAGTGAGCGAAGAGCAAAGGAGAAATTGCAGGGGATTTGTTTTTACTTTCTTGGCTTCACTTTGTGAATATGTAAGCAATTTCGTTTCTCACTTCTATCTTTTTCATTTGCATGCCAACCCCTTTCCGAATGCATTTGGCGCGCGCATGCGCTGCAAATTAGAAGCAGATCACTGAGAATATTAAATGTATGCGACAAGAGGTACCTCTAAGCTTCATAATTATTCCACGAATGCTGAAACGTTCCGGTCTTTGCGGGGAAAATGATTAACTGTCTCCTCTAGATAGCTAAACTAACTTAGTCAGGGAATTTAATTTGTACAGTGTGTTTTCTTAACCGCAGTCTTTGCATTTTTAATGTTCAATTCTAAAAATGTAATTACGCATATATGTATTAAATTAATTGCTGCTTTTACTTGTTTAGTTAACTTTTTATCTCCCATTTGATGTTATCTGGTTATCTTTTCTAGTCCTAGATAAACAAAGGCAGAGCTATATTAAATACTTAGGTCAATAATTTTCTTGTAATTGTGTGTATTTTCTGCTGCTAAGGAAAAGAAACACTAAACTTTAAAACGCTAGTGTTTTGGATCAATGCTTTCACTAATTACTCTACTGCATATAAGAGTCAGTATACAAACTTTATTTTTATCTGTAAAACTACTCTCCTAATTCATTTACTAACTGCCATAAATATCAATTTTCTAGAATGATCAGACGTATTAAAATTACGGCATCCAGAAAGTAAGTCCCAATCGCGCCTAGAGATGGCACCGCTAGTCGGATAGGAATGCGCATGCGCAGGAATAGAGATGAAGTATGTTGTAATAATGCAGTAAAATTTCAGCCTTGTGACGGCCGTGGTTACCGCGCTGTGCTAGGAGAAAATGGGTGCTCTGATATTGTCTCCCGTCAACTGCAGAGTTCGTGCAGTCATCCGAGGTTTGCGCGCTCAAAAGCAAAGTCCAGCAGAAATCCATCGCCAATTGTGTCAAGGCTTCCGGGAGACAATTTCGTGCACAAGGGAGCGAGACATCTGGGGAATTGACAAGAGAGTTCTGAAATTGTGAAGCGCCGGTTCTGCTCAATTGCTTGCCGCACACTTTCCAACACTTCTGCCGTCACCAGGGACGGTCGGCCACTACGGTCGTCGTCGTGAATATTGGTTCGTCCTTCAGTGAACTGCCTGCACCATCGTCTTATCATAATGTCGTGTCCATACACTTGACACAATTGGCGATGGATCTCTGCTGGACTTTGCTTTTGAGCGAGCAAACCTCGGATGACTGCACGAACCTCGCAGTTGGCGGGAGACAATATCGGAGCAGCCATTTTCTCCTAGCACAGCGCGGTAACCACGACCGTCACAAGGCTGAAACTTTACTGCATTATTACCACATACTTCCTCTCTACTCCTGCGCATGCGCATTCCTATCCGACAAGTGGTTCCATCTCCAGGCGCGATTGGGACTTACTTTCTGGATGGCCCTTAACCCTACTCATATCGTTTTTTTAATAGTGTTTAACGTCTGTTTTTACAACTGAGGCGCCACAGGCGGTGGACACTGATGACACTTGAAATGAAATGATAAATTGGGAAAGGATATTTAAGGAATAAAACGTTCCAGGCCTAAGTTTAGGGTACCTCCTCGGAATTTGCCATTGATGAGGACTGAGGAAAACCTGGAAAAAACCTCAATCAGGGAGAACGGTCCAGGCGGGATTTGAACCCCAGACCTCCCGCTCACAAGTCCGCGCTTTAATGACCTCGGCCACCCATGGCGGTGCTCGTATCGTAGTTTACCATAAACATACAGGCAATAGCTTGACAATTGATGGTAAATTTCCATTCATAACATAACACGTGTTAGTACCCGTCCTTCCGTACAGGAATATGGGCACCTTCCGTGAAGGAGGTTCAATTACCAAGGGAAAGCTCAAGCAAACCCATTTCCCAACAGAGGGCAGAGTCCATCACCTCCAACAATGAAACAGTCGATAATTTTGTTCGGGAATAATTTATACAAGTATAAAATTT
Source organism: Metallyticus violacea (assembly GCA_030762175.1). NCBI lineage: Eukaryota > Metazoa > Arthropoda > Insecta > Mantodea > Metallyticidae > Metallyticus > Metallyticus violacea. The sequence goes on from CM060831.1 coordinate 149,028,202, forward strand.
ATTAAGTAAATGTAAGACACGGAACCTGGGGCTTAAAGTCCCTCCCGGGATATTTACGTCCTAAAGTCTACCGGTGGGGTATGAACCCGCGGAATGGGTCCAGAGAAGAACGCGCTGTTTTATCCCCCGTAAGGGGATGGTGTGACGCGACTTCGGTCGTTGCTTTTCAGATGCTCCGGTGTAGCTCTACGAACTCTGAGCACCCGTGGTACCTCTAACGTTACTAGAGGAATGCAGGCAGCACTTTGAGCCCTTCTTCGAGGAGTGTCCGGATGGGTTCGACTCTACCGGAAACTGGGTACCTGCGGCTGCAGTGTGGCACTTGGGAGTGCTCCAGACGTATACCTGGCGCTGTTTGACGCACGGAAGTTGGTGAGCTCCCTAAATGCTCCAGTCACTTGCCGGTTAACGTAAGAGCACATCTTGTGCTAGGTCAGGCCGAAGCATTACTTTGCTACAGCCGAACGTTGGCCGAATTTTTAGGTACCGTCCTTATGTAAAATACCAGGGGGGGGGGGACCTTACCCTTGCGCATGCTCGCCAAGACTACGGGCTCCTTGATTCTAATACGACCTAATACCTGAAAGTTGAGCCCTACTCTCGCGGCTTTATTAGTCTTTTCAAATGTACATCGATTTATAATTTTTTTTAATTTCAACAAGAGTCTATCGTTCTACAATATTCTGTTTAATATCTCATTTTCTCTTAATAATTATTCTTGGTTTTGGAATAGCTTTCCCCTTTCGTTCAAAATACACAACCAGTTGAGTGTTTTACATTTGTATTGTTATTTTTATCTTATGCTCAACTGATTGCTACTACACATTCCCAGAAAATTTCTGGAAACTTGCTATATTTTGTTCCACTCTGCACAATAATAGTAATATATAATAAAAATAGTAAAAATAGAAATTATTTATAGAGTCCAAAATTACCACTATCTTCCTCTTATGTGACACCCCCCCCCCCACATACTGTGCAATCTTCAAGAGGTAATTAAATGCAGAACATTCAAGAATATCGGCAGCAGACAGTATAGAATGTTTGCTAAAGCATTGACCAGATGCCAGGCTTATCTGACACAGAAAAACAATAGTTTTCAAATATCTTCTCTAACGAAATTTAAGCTTCAAATATCACCAATAAAGTGTGACGTTAAAATGCCGAAAAAATATGCGCAACATATCACTAACGCTATGCTTGAAACTTATAATATAAACAAATCTAGCATTTATATACTTGACCCAAATTTTACTTCCAGAACTTTTCAGTACGTGCAGAAATTCTGAAAATAGTGATTTGGGTTGGTATATTTTCAAAAATAGCCCATAGAATATACAGATTTCCCAAAAAACTTTACACCAAACTAAAAGTAAAATAACTATAAGAAAATAATTGCATACAATATTTGGAAAATATTTTAGAGATATTATATAGGTTGATTATGAAAAAATTATGCTATATATATTAATGTTAAGATCATAAGCGAACAAAGCGGTGTTGCAGATATTAAAAAAGAACAACAGTCTTCATTCAAGAGTACATGTTTTGTAGGTACGAAATATTTTCGGGTTTTATGTATTTTGCTACCTTCTTTTTCTTTTTTTTTTTTTTTTCCTACCTTTCCTTTGAAGCTGCTAATAGGCAACATTAAACCCGAAGTTGACAAGGCGTGAAGAAAGAATTATATGAACGTTACAAAACTCTTTCAAAACAAATGGAGATAGCAATGTTGAGTGCACGCCAAAACGGAACAAAGCAGTAAAAGTAACATCAGATAACTTTAGCAGAAGTATTTTATGTCTGGAGAGCAGGTGATACTTTAAAAATCGATCTCGACGGTGTAAGAATACACACAGTGTGTTTTCAAGAGCTTTTATTTCCGCTAAACAAATGGATGCTGTAACGGTTCCTCTGTCCCACCTTCAATTAAATATAATTATAATGTGTCTTTATGCAAACCCAATCATAATATTTCATATATTGTAATTGGCAATGTAGATATCATATATGTATAATATGACATAATGCTAACACGTAAGTTGTATGTGGAAAGCTTGGAAATCCAACAAAAGGGTCATAAAACCTCTATTCAGAGGAAGTAACCCAAGGTAAAAGTGTGAAACTCCTTTTTTTATTTAAAGGCTTACCTTTGCAGGGTCAATAAACTCAAGAACTTTAAAATTCGTTGGGGCGAATGACACCGATCAGTGGTTGTACAGTCAGTCAGCCTTTTAAACTGGCCAATGTCAAAAAAAGTTTAAAACTTTCAAATAACTACGAATGGAATGCGGAGAAGGTGAATTTAAACCAGTTATTGGAAAATGTATGTTTGAACTTTTTAAGGCGGCGCGAGATTTGCTAGTGCCTTTTGGCGTCTCCTAACCAACGATTTTTTATTTGAAATATAAGGAAGCGGTTGCGTGGCTGAGACACGCAGTCCTAAGTTCTACACGTCGCGAGACGCAGTTCCTCATTCAGTTCCACTCAGTTTCAAGTTTTACACGTTGCGAGACGCAGTTATAAGATATACACCGTGATTGAGGCATTAAGCAGTTCAAAGAAGCAGTTTTAAGTTCGACGTTTCTAAGGCACGCAGTTATAAGATCTACACGCGGCAAGATGCACGCAGTTCGCATTACTCGTTATAAGTTGAACTTTCAATTTAACGCGCCGTGGCTCCCATCTATAAGTTTCACATGCGGCAAATAAGTTTGTATCGGCATAGCTAAGTTTATCGTAAGCAAACACCAGAGGACGCGAAATAGTTTAGATATGATAAAGTACAAATATATACATTATGTTGCATCGCGTGCACACTTACACCATTGCTTTCCCAGATCCGTTGAGTACGAGTCAACAAATAGCCGAATTCTTTGTTGTCATTGAAGAGTGGGCAACAACACCGAAGAGATTATCGGTCTTCAAAACCACTTCAAAATTGGGGGAAGAGAAAAGTGGTATCTTGTCACCACATTCTCTCTTTCACACTCAACGAACTAGCGGAAAACTGGAGCAAGGGAAAGAGGAAGATGCCTATGTCAAAAACTTAATTGACAGTGATTGCTGGTGGGAGCTAACTGAACTGTCTGCCGTAACTTTCGTTATTGCGACATGCAAGAAGAGAGAATTTAATTGGAGTATCAGTTTATAGCGTTCCTATCCCAATAATATCGTGTTTCAGAGCTTATCCAGTAGTGATCCTTGTATTTTTGCTAATATTGGGTAGAAAATAAGAGAAAATTGAAGCAACAATAAAAGATATTTGGGTGGCCATACATTTTTTCGTATTAACGACCTGTTCATTTGCCTCAGAGCCACTCGGCCAAGGCTAATTTGTTTTTAGTTGCAGAAAGTATCATATTTAACAATTTTAAGGCAAGTTTAAACACATTTATTACATTATGTATTCTCCATATCTAAGAAAGAATGTGCTACGACCAAATAACAGTTACCATTCTTCTTAGACTCCTTTGGAGAAAGATTTATGTATTAAGTCAGCAGCTGAAGAAATTTGTCAGATATAAGTTGAGAATGTTTTCTGTGTAAGAACAAATTCTAACCGATTCAGGTGATTCAACGATGGAGAAAATCGTGCTATATACGACATGCAGTTATAATAAATGAAAGTGAGCTGGACTGCATATGAATAGCGTGTTAGAGGAATAGAAAGAATGCATGGAGGAAGGTTGAGAACCGACTTGGAGATAAGGATGGGCAGCAAATAATTTCGTTATGCAGGGAATTTCCTCGAAGTACAATCGGGGCCAAAATTTAAATGGGGGAGATAATCTCAATAGCCAAGAGATCGCTTAGTTTACATTATGGGCATGGAGCACAACTAAGGTCACCGATGAAAATGAATTGAGAATTTCCCCATCTATCAGAAGTAAGAATTTAAAGGTATGGAAGAATAGAGAAATCATGACTCTACCGAATCGAACAGAGGAAGATGGTCATGTTGTTTTCTGTCAGCAAGCAAGAAAATAAGTAAATGTCTGATGAGAGAGAGAGAGCTCAGCTCTGGAAAGTCTGATATCACATTGAACCAATAGAACCTGTGTGTGTGTGTGTGATTCCTAATACTCTTGTATTTTATTTTCTTTGTTTGCATTTATTTAATTTTGATTTATCTTTATTTTATTGTTTAATATATATATATATATATATATTTATCACGAAATATCTAATATTTAATACAATATTCTGTATTAAATAAAACAGACCTGTGCATTTAATAAAGTTGCAGTTTTATTGCAATGGTACCACATGGAATAAACACCATCATTACTACCGCTGCCAACAGCGCTCGGAAAAGTCACTTGCCAGTAGTCCAGAATTGTGAGGAAGGCTTGATGCCTCCAAAACAACGGTTGCTCTACACCTGCGTCAACTCAACATAATATGAATGATTCACATGACTTTGCCAAAGATTAGGTACAGCGACGTGTTTGATATATGTGAACAACTTCAGAAAACTGCCCTAAACGATCGATTCTGGAAACGCATTGTGACACTTGGAGATGAAAAAGTATCTTCATTTATAATTCTGAGAAGAAAAAGCTTTGGATATCGCAGAAATAAAGGACCTAGTTAGTGGTTCTGCAAAGTTGAACTATTGTGTTTTTGACAACATATCTTTACTCATCCTCATACTTTGATATATTTCTCAAGATAGTCCCCGTTAACCTGTAATAGCGTTTTGGCAGAATTTCAGAAACATGCTGGAAATTTTTCTTCAATTTGGAAAAAAAGAAACTAACACGCAAGGCTAAATATGGACTATAGTGAAAGTGAATACTTCACTCTGATATTCAGCAATTACATTTACGATGTGCGGCCGTGCATTATTGTGTGCAGCATCCAACTTGTTGGACGGAAATGTGGCCTTTTGCAAGAGTGTTATATGACCTTGTACAGTTTTAAGGACGTCTATGTAGTATTGCCCAGTTCAGCTATGTGTACAGGCAGGATATGCTAGTAAACCATTCTTTGAAATCCAAAAATGAGTCGACGATAAATTCCTAGTAAAAACATTCACTGTTGCTTTCTTTGGGTTGATAATGGAGATTTCCCCACAGAGCTTTGACGTTTGCTCTCCGGATCGAAATGATGTAGCCAAGTTTCATCAGCAGTGATTGATTACCTTTGAAAGAAACTCTGTATCTTCCTGTAACATCATCTTCAATTGGACGCAAACTTCCTTTTGTTCGGGAATCAGCAGTTTTGAACCCACCGTTTACAAACACCTCTCATGTGCAACTTTTCAGTTACGAAGGTGTGGGCAGCATTAAGAAAATTGCCAGAACTTTTGAAAGTGTTCTTAATGTTGTTCAAAGATCTTCTCTCACAATGACAGCAGCGGTTTTCATGTTTCCTTCAGGGTCCACCTTTCTTTGAAATTCAATGCCTCCCCTCTTCAAACATTTTAAACCATCTTCGAGCTGTACTACAAGGAAGAACAAACTCCACCGTGACATTGCATAGACCTTAGTTGAAGATTTGTTAAGACGAAAGCACAATTTACAATCAAGAACTAGTATAATGTGTATTCTTACACTAAGGTAAGATAACATTGAAAAGGTAATTTTAAGAGCATAAATTATACATGTAAATTTTATGATAATTCTTTATTGAATAGCTCTTAGAGACTGGGTACTGAATTGTAATATGAGCAAATGCAAAAGGTTTGCGACTTTTTCACTATGCTATCCGAACTTAATAAATTGCGCTGTATTGCAACAAGACAATGCCTCTTCTGATAAATCAAGATTTACTCAACAAATAATCAAGGGATTAGAAAGAGTAGAATTAGTGTCTCATGCAGCATAGAGTCCAAATGATGCACCTTCGTGTTATTGTTTCGGTTTATGACAAACTTTCTTTGAGGAAGGCGGACGTCCAAAGCACTTGTTCAAAGTTTTTGCCTCTAAATTCAAGGATTGACATCGTTATCATATTCGAATGCTGGCCGAGAGATGCATGAAAATCGACGAACATGATGACCCATATTTTGAAGAATAATAATGTATTGTTATGTTAAATTACAGCTAGCCAATCTATGCATACTATTACAGGAGCAAGAAACGCTCATACGATCTCCCAAATGAAAGCAAATTAAAAGTTGTTGCTGCCACTAGCGTGAAGGCAGCATCCCGTCTGAATGTAGCAAGGTGGAACAGGTTAGAGAGAGTTCCATATATCGGTCTGTAGCGCTTCTTGCATTTTTCTCAAATGAACCGTTAAAAGATAAAAGCTATTGTACCCCTCTCACCCTCTTTAAGAACCTTTACCGCTCCTTCTTGTGCTCACCTCTTGACAAACGGTAGCTGGTGGAGAGTAAACAGAAAACAAAAACAAACGGAATTCATTAATTAAAAAGTGCAGGAAACAAGAAGGAATTCCCTCTGGCTCCACAAGGGAGAATTTGCTCCACTTTTCCTCAACCCTTTACGCCCGCTGTCGTCGCCTTTTCCGAAACAAACACACAAAGAACAAAAAAAAAGTTCAGAGCAGTATGGTCCAGAGATGAGAAACGCTTCTTTTATACGGCCATGTGCCCTTTGAGATCCGATCCCCTTCAACACAGCACCCCATTCCTTGTTTAAAGGGAATAGGGGAGAAGGAAAAAAAACACAAAAATTGGAATCAAAGTGGAACGATTTGGAAGAACTTCATTCTTCAGAAGCAGCAGTAAAAGGAAAGCCTGGATTTGGAATCAGCAAACGATTAAGTTGTTCAATAAGGGAAAGACCATTTAAAGGGAATTCCTCCCTTGCCTTGGTCCTTAACCCTTTCTCTTCCTTTTCACAAAGCCGCGAGCCAAATAAAGGGGGAGGTCATTAGCTCACTGGCAGGCAGGCAGGCGAATACCTGCACTGCGCTTATTAATATATGCATTCAATTTGCTCACATTAGCCCAAGTGTCTTCTGAAGGAATTAAAACAAAGATTCGTACGCTTTAAACTACTTCATATACGGGCGTATGGATAAAGGCCCTTACAGAGCTAACAGAGCAGTTGTCAGAAAAATGTATCGGCATTCAAAATACCCAGCCGGGGTTTCGGAAAACGTTGTTGCTGAAATGTGGTGATGTATTCTATGAATTTACATTTAGTGCCTGAAGTTTACTTTTATATGTTTATTCATGAACAAGAATATGACAAAACATCTGCTGTAAGAACCTACTAGTGTATTTTAATTGCTTTGCAACATTTTTGCAGTACACTTGTAAGTTTTTCAAATCTTCAATGCAACTTTATTGTGATTTTACAACAAACCAATGTTATGAGCAATAGGGACAGGGTTTTCATGCAAATTCATATTTCTTCTCTGCTGTCAAAAGTATGCTCGTTTGATACATCAGTTAATTGTTGGAGTATATAATGCATATTTGGCCTATTTTGATAATAAATCTAATAATTCAGTAGTTTGCGATTTATGAGGCATATTTGTTTGTTTCCATGCATATTTTATAAATATATTTTATTTATTATATTTTTGGTTCACAAACACGATATATCCGAATAACATGTGCCATCGAGTCAGTCTTGACACTTGGCATGTAACTCACAGATCACACAAACAATCGGTCATGTCACAGCAGTGAATCCCCGCATTATCTGGTCGTAGCTGTTCCCTCACAGTATGAAGGTGGTTGATAAGGAGTTCTCGGAATTGAGTCCAAGTGAGGTGATTGTACTTATAAAACAGTCAGGAACGCGGTGAATACCTTTTGATCCAATTATTCTTCATAAGTTAAAATAGCTCAAATATAAAAAAGAACATAGGAATAGAAACTAACCTTTATTATATATCTTCACGTTTCTAGCATCTTCCTTTCATATTGTTTCTTTAGAAACCAACAGTATTACGTTGTACCAATCATTAATGTCTCCAAATTAAATAGTGCCTACAAGTGTTGGCAATGTAGTGAAGAAACAAAATACAAAGTATTCTTTAAAACCCCCAGAATATGTGAGAGATTGAAGAAATCTTAGCAGGGAAACATTCCGAACTTCCTACTTAAATACCACTAAAAGCAAATCAAATTGAAGCTTTTGTATACGCACCCCTAAGTGCACGTGAGGTGGAGAGAAGTTTTTCCCGCTATAAGAATATCTTAAGAAGCAATACAAGGCGGCTAACTGTGGAAAACTTAAAAACATTTGGTGATGGTCAACTGCAACAGAAAAGAAGTTGGGAGTGTGCAGAACTAAAAATATGTGTACCATTGTGTAATTATTTTTTTCATTTTCATTTTTAAGAAATATTATCCTAATTCTGCATTATTAAAGATAAATTTTGATGCTTTCACATTATTTTATTCACGGCTAGACAACATCAAATTGCGTTAATTTTTTTTTAGTTTATGTGTATATTATCGAAGTTTTCAATGGATAAATACATACATATTAAAGATATTATTTGATCATAAAATTCACGTACCCAGTTATCGCACACAGGGGCTTTTCACTTAATATTCTCTACAGTTTCGAGAGGGTATGTACTCTAAAATGTGCTATTGAGCCCTGTTGATTCTGGAAAAGCTATTAGACAAATTGAAGATGGATGCAGCTATGGTTATGTAGCAGAGAGTTAGGAATAATACTCACAAGTGCTCAGCGAGCTGTGATATGATTTTGCAAACACAGAGTTTATGATAGACATCCTGGATTGGGAAATTCTATGTCTACATCACTTACATAGTCATTTTTTTTTCTAATTTTAGGTGTTTTGAGAGATTTGAGAGATTGTCAACAGGTACGCAACGTTAACATTAGCAAAGAAAAACTCAGAGAGGCAGATTTTGAACTCAAGCAAGCCTGCTAGAGAAGCAGAATCCATTCCATAGCACCGAAAAGATCGTCTTCAATTTTCACGTGGACTGGACAATTGAGCAGTGGAGCAAAGTTCTTTATACGCGAGTTCAAATTCCGCGTAAGGTCTCCAGTCGGAAGAGGAAGGGCGTGGAAAAGACCTAAGGAGCTGCCAGTACCTTTTTGCTAAAGGTGCCATTTGAAGAGTTTCAGTAATGAACGGTATGGGGTGGGGTTAGCTTTGATGTACGTACAGAATGCAGGATCCGAACAGTGAAGTACTGGCTACGAATTGTTCACAGAGAGCATACACTAATTAGGGCGACCTGCTACCAGGAGCAGCTGAAAATGGGAGGAATTAAGACCTGGTTTTCAAAATTGAGAAGGAGTGTGGAAAATATAGGAATGGGTAACAGTTGGATCGCAGAGCGGTTTAGAAGAAAATTAAGAAACGCTTGAGGGACATTAATAGACAACTGACTTTTTCGAATTGTGCAGAAGTAGTTTCGATGGAGATACAATCGGAGCTGAAAATCGGATGGGGGATGGAGCGTTACATCCAAACGGGGGGCAAAGTCTGCAATCAGGGGTTTGCTTGGTGTACATTAGGCACGTGGCGGATGACTAAAGTAACAGACAGAGAGGATACGAGAATCTATCCTATATTCGCGGAGAAAGAATATTGGGAACATATTCTGGCGTACTACCTTTAGTTAACTAAGGGAAGAGGGCAGTAAAAGTGCTGAACTTTGCTGGCAGATAGAAAGGAGGAGGAGGGAGTAAGTAAATTTTAAACAAAATCAGACAGCCCAGAGAGGAAGAGGCAGTGAACCACAAAGAGCAGTAGGGCAACATGAGTGACAATATTTTTAGAATTTTTAGTACATATATGTGTGGGAGTGTAAGTTATTTACTTTTGTACTCTTTTCTTTTCTGTATATTTTATTGATAAAATTAATATTATTATATACCTTTTCCATCAATTTATTTCGCTATATATATAAATGAAACATAAAAATAAAGAAACACTATTAACAATGTAACAAATTAACACTAACTATATATATATATATATTATTTTTCTCTTAAGAGCTAAATATTAGTTATGCAATTCAAGTATATCCTAGTGTATTGGGAAAGCACGTGCGGTTTCAGTGTTACGACCACCACCACTTTTACTACTACTAGTGACCTTGTGTTCATTGAAAAGGAGATTTAACGCCACATTACTGTTTGAGGAAACGTTCCTTCCACATGCTATCCCCTATACTCCCAATATGGACAAGACTGCTCGATAACACTCGACGCCACATTGCTCAGTGTGTGGAATAGTTTCTGGATGAGGAGATGGTCACTTTAGATCGGCTTGCAAGAAGTTCGGACCTGATTCTCATCAAGCATGTGACTTGCACGGCGCATTCGCCAATGGGATGTAATTTAGCAAGTGAACATTTATATCCAAATGTTAGGATTGGAGCTGTTACTCCCATCCGGTGTAATAAACCCTCTTACTGGACATGCAAGAAAGTTTTCTTCCCTTTGAGATTAAAGATTTAAAGATATGCGTACATAGATGTACGTACATTAAAATCTACCCTAAATGACGATGAAAGAAATATCATGCCAACTATATATTTTGTAAAATTTACCTGTAAACTGTTCAGATTTTCTAATAAATGTGCATACAATGTGTTATGTTATATCAAAACAGGAAAATGAAGAGTGTCACGCTTTTTTACCCAGCAAACTCGATATCTTATTTAGCGAATCCCACCTAAATGGGTAGATATAAATTATCTTATTGTTGTATTCTATTATATAGTATAAGAGCTGTAAATATGTTCAAATATGTCAGAATTGGCCAGAGAAACTCACTTCAGTAGAGCGGAAGGTCGCCTGCTAAATACCTCCCATACCTGTTCACGAGCCTGGAAGGCAATTAAGAATCTGCCCTGTGAACTCGTGCTGACGTAGAAATTTCCCGCCTCACGATGTAATACAATGGCAAATGAGGGAGTGGACGCTTCTTTTTCGAAGTTATGAAATATTGCAGGCGAATTAACGTGATTTGTGAGCAACTTTTGGCTGGCAAATTTCGTGTTTACTTTGATCATATTTATTCGGATTTTCCGAGGTTACTATTCGCACTTAATTTATATCAGCATGATCAGCCACCGGTTGATCTAGTTCTGAGAATACGCTGTGGACAGCTGGAGTGCGCCTTTGGTGACATGGAGTTCATCATAATTATTGCCCGTTTATTTTACATTTGCACATACAGCACTGTTTATTTCCGCTTGTATTGGCGTTTTCCCTATCACGTAACGCTAGCGAAGCCGTATAGGAATACTAACTGAGAGCAAACACAAAAACAACCATAGGCTACATTGCTAATGGGTATAAAGAAACAAGCTATTACCAGTTACGTGGGAGGTTAAGAAGATAGAACCTTTCCTCTTTCCTTGCGTATTGTCGGCAGCCCCGTAAACGTAAAATGAACAAATAATGTCTGTTTATTTTCAAAAAGTGGCCATGTTATTTCTTTAATTACTTGCTAGATGCACAGTATCTGCCTTCGCAAAGCCGATGTCCTTTATGGCAATTACATGAACAATTCAAATTTGAATCGCGATACAAGCGGAATAAATTTGATCACCCAGTATAAGATCCAATTTGGCCATTTTGGAAATTATCAGACAGGGGAAGGGGAATTTCGATTTTTTGCAAGAAAAGAAAGGGTGTCTTGTGTCTCAATGCGCCAAAGTACAATACAAAAGCAATGCGCGCTAAGATATGTCCTCTGCTCTAAAAATAATTTTTCAACAACTAGCGTTTACTATTTTGGCACCATTGTATCTAAATGCAACTAAAAGTATTCTCCAGAATAATAACGAAAACTGAAAAAGATCATTGTTAGCTTACAAAGTGGCAAAAGAATTGTTATTCTTTAGATAGAAATGCATAAGCAGGATACCGGAAATTTCCACAATATGAATATAAAGTCAATTACTTTATATTTGCAAGACGAGAATGCCTTTGTTGAAAAATAATTTTAGGCAAAACAATTTGTTCTACAATACTTTGGATTGGGTTGAACTGGTAGGACGAAGGTGGAGAAGTGGGTACTTTAGTCTAGCTGGCTGTTTGTGTCTACTCCCTTCAGTATCTATGGGGGGTGAGGCAGATAGAACACCCTAACACCGGCAGAGTCTGCTCCCCCCCCTTCAAGGAGTTCGATCTTTTCACAAGGTCTACTTCCATACCAGAAGCCGGGACAGAACCTTTCCTAAGCTCAAGCCACCGTCACTCCGCACCTACCCACATCTTTCTGGCATTTTAGACCTTGTATTTGAACCAAATGAATGAAACGATAAGACGTAAAGAGACAAAAAGAAAGAGTACATTGCAACAATTACGTAAGCGACCAGGGAAACCACGAAAAAGTCGAAGTTCAGGATGGCATACCCACAACCTTCCGAATTCAAATCCCAAGCGTTACTGTGTGAGGCAACCTGTTCTTTCAATACTTTTCTTTGATGTAGGCAACAATGAATAAAGTTGCGAACACTGAGAGTAATAAATGGCTGAAAGCATAGGCTGAACGTGGCGTGAAGTTCTTGAAGTGTTTCAGGAAACAGAAACATATTGGTAGTTGTTGAGATATGTTATGGAAATTGCAGCAACAACTGCAGCAATGGAAAAATGTGTTTTGCACTTGTGAGTTTTCAGCCGGCGGATGAAAAGAACGTTTTACTATCGATACTGTGAAGACAGCGATACTGATAAAACCTTTTAAGTAGACATCAACGGTTCTTGTATAAACTTTCTCTAAAGACCAAACTTTTTTAAAAAAGTAAATAACTTTTCATTTATTTGGTAAATAAAATCTCAGGTATTCAGCGTCCCATTCTATCCATGGCGTGAAATTGCTGATTAATTTGGCCCAGAGATCTGTTCCTTCCGTCTGAGATTATTTTACATACCGTAAATATATGACACTGACCCACGACCTTACATCCCTTCCGAAGGATATTTACGACATTTGTGTGTGTGTGTGTTTAACGTTCGTTTTTAATGCTGAGGTACCACATAAGGTGGACACTGATGATAGACTGGATGAAATGATACATTGGGGAAGGATTTTTTATTAAGAAAGGAAACTTTCCAGGCATAGGTTTAGGGTATCTCCCCGGCATTTGCCAATTATGAGGACTGGGGAAAACATGGAAAAAACCTCAGTCAGGGAGGACGGTTCTGGCGGGATTCGAACCCCAGACCTCCCGCTCACGAGTCCGCGCCTTAACGACCTCGGCCATCCTTGGCGGTAAAGCATATTTTATTGCCTAGTAAATATAAATAAGGTACCCGTACCCATTATGGTGTAGTTCAAATTAGGAATTAGTTACATTTTTATAAAAAGGTTTGTGTAGTTAGCAATTGGGGTATTTACAATAAAACATTGAGGAAAATAAATTACAATTATGACCGCTGTGACACTTTTACTGAAACGATATACTCTCATACTTGGAAATAATATGTACTCAATATGACGTAAACAATTTAAGGCAATACTGTGTGTTAGCGAAAATGGGAGGAAAAAAAAAAAACTCAGTTTAAGCGAAAAGTAATTATTTAGAATTTATTTATTTAAAATTCATCTACTGAATATTTTGTACACTTCAATTTACACATTTTGGGCTTGCACTCAGCTACGAATGTAGGCCAAAAGTAACTCTTTGTACAGGCCCTACCAAAAGTTTAAGTAACCTGCGTATCAACTAAATGCATTTTGTCCAGCAGCTTTGTGTTTCCTCAAAAAATCAGCTGATTAAGAGGCACATTGAAAAAATAATTATGTAAAAAGTCATTCATTTTTCATTATTAAGATATTTCTCCACTTTTAGAAATGTTTCAAAAATTATCCTTTTTTATACTTTATGGAGATATAGCCATGAAAATATATGGAATATAAATGTTATTTTTTCTGAGGACAAACGCACATACATAAGGAACATCTACAAATATATGAATATAAACAAATATTACTCTCATATACTGGTTTAACAAAAAAACTGAAACATGTTTATTAATTTGCAATAAATTGGGGGGGGGGGGGGAAAGGAGCTTGAATTGGCACTATTTGACCTTCGTTTAAATTGCATGTTGAAAGAACCAGCGAAGTCGGAGGGGTGTCTATTTGTAATATATATATCTTCATGGCTATATCCCCACAAAGATTGGAAAAAAAAATTGCAATTTTTCTAAAAATAAAGAAATAGCATAACTTATGAAAAATGAATGATTTTTACATAAATCATTTTTTTAAACTTACCTCTTAATAATGAGGCTTTTTGACGAAAAACAAAGGTCTGTACAAAAAGTTTAAGGACAGAATACGTTTAGTTGATATAAGCAGATGTCCTTAAATTTTTGGTAGGGACTGTAGTTGTCAGAGAATACACCATTAAGTTATGCAAATAACCAACACCCAATGTGAATATAAGTTCAGAACTTTCGTCTTTTTACCGAACAGGGAGGTTGTATTCAAACTCAAAAAGTTTATGTTTTCGTGGCGCTGTGATTATGATGTGGGGTGGGAATAGGGTTACTTCAATATGACCATAGTCGGGTTCATGTTTTGCGATTTTTATACTCTAGCGCGCAGGAAAAACAGTAGCGCGTATATCAACTCAGAGGAGAAAGTAAAAAGCCCCAGATGTCATATTGACTTTGGATAAAAGGAATGATGCAATGGGTATAAAATAGATAGATTCTATAAATCTCCTACTTCTAAAACTACTGCCTAGTGGTAACAAGGGAAGACAACTCAGAGCATAGTAAATATAGCCATCATTTATCCCTTCCGTGGCGTCAGAATAAGAAAAAGTATGAAGAACAAATCACCAGGACCGAACGATATAAAGTCGGAAGTGTTAGGACAGTTCAGATTACCCCCTATGTGTGTCAACTGTTTCATAACTGTCTATGGCAGGGAAGAGTGCCTTATTCCTGGAAGGAAGCGAAATGTGATAATTTTAAACAAAGGGGCTGATGAAGACCACACAAGTCGAATTTCTATTGGCCTATTTGCTTACTAAATGTTCTAGGCAAAAATATAAGAAAAACTGACGAGCAAAAGAAATGATGAACATGAATATTAAACAGATTGCATGTAGAAAAGATAAATCAATAGAGGACGCTATTAATGAGGCAACAGAGACTGCAAAAACTAACCGAGAAAGTGTAATAGCTATATTTTTCGATATTGCCGGGGCGTTTGATAATTTATGGTGGCCGGCACTCTTTAAAATCTTATAAAAAAATAAATACCCAAAATGCATTTATGATTCGTTGATAAATTATTGAAAAAACAAAAACGAGTATATGAAAGGTACAAACCAGACTATTATAAAAGAAATCACCAAAGAATGTACAAAAGGATCAATTTTAGGGCCGATATTATGGGGCATATTCTTGAAATCTCTCTAGAAAAACTAAAAAGAGTGGATAGTGTAAAATAGATTACAACGTATGCGGATGTCTTAGTAATAATATTAGAAGTAAATGGTAGAAAAGTTATGTGGATGAGATATCGATTATAATAACAAATCATTGGTGCAAAAAAGTAACATTGGAAATAGTTCCTTACAAATAATCATGCAAGTTTTAAAAAGTAAATTTAAATTCTTATTTTATTCGTGAAATATTCCTAATAAATATACTCGAGAGTCTGAGCTTTCTAGATAAATTCACCCACTACGTTAGTGAATTTATCCGTAATCTTAGACCCTTTCGTTATATTACTTGTGATAAATGTAAAAGAGAAAAAAATAAAAATTATCTGAAATATTATGTCCCGATATATAACCAAGTCATCAGGACGTAAGCATTGTATATTAAAATAATAATAATAATAATAATAATAATAATAATAATAATAATAATAATAATAATAATAATAATAATAATAATAAACTAATCAATGATGCACTATAAACTGCTTGGAAAAGGATTGGAAAGAAGTTTTGTTTCTTTAACTGTGTTGCTAGACAAATTATTGACAGTATGATTGACTTTTGCGATGGTGAACTGCAAGAGAGAGAAAATTTTGCTTTGTGCCGCTGTAGCCACAGGCGTGAGTGTTAAGCACTCTCAAGCGCATAAAGCGTGAAAAAGGAAGTGTCTCAACGTGTAGTAAGTACTGGGTACAACAAAAGGAAAAAGCATAAAGCAACAGATGACAATGCAGACAATACTTTCAAATGTGCTACGCGTCATGTTGTTAAAAGGCGACCTTACATTTTGAATGACGTGTATGCTTAGATAAAGACAGATCTTAGTTTTCTGGGTTGCAAATCTTCCTTACTTGTTTTATTTTTAATGAATTATACATTCAAGGATAAGAAAAGTGTTAATTGAATGGTACATTTGCAGAGAGGGCTAAATATTTGCGTGCAATGGAACATAAGGATGAAATTTAAAATCTACCTTTTACAGGAATATATGTCGAGAAACGTACATATTTTCAGGAAAATTATATGGACGTTAAGACCTAGCAAAGTGAAATTGAACCAGTTGTATCCAATTCTGTAAGGACAGGACAGAGAATATAGAGGTAAACTACCACTGTGCGTGCGCGCCTTTTTTTTTTGGGGGGGGGGGAATTTTAAAAATGCTTCAAAACAAAATTTGAAGTGCTCTGAAGCATTTTTATGTTATATGGACATGGGTCAGGAAACGCTTTATTTCACAGTCAGAACTATTTTTTCTACAACTGTTCATAGTATATTATCATGGGACAGAACGTGCCAGCATACCACATGAAACTCTTTTCTTGCATGAAATGCCCTCCGCTAACATTGATACATGATGCATCAACGTTACCTTCGTTTAAATGGCGGTGAACCTAAGAATTATGATTAACCAAATGTAACCAAGAGGGCATTTTGAATATTTCATGTATGAAAGAGTTTCATGTAGTATACTGGCACGTGTGTTTCCCATGTACCATGAAGAGTTGTAGAAAATGAGTTCTAACATTAAAATAAAGCGTTTCCGGACCCATGTTCATATAACATATTTTCTTCTTCTATGTATGAGGAATGATCCCTCACAGTTTGGCCGTGTCTTATTGTTACATGGGTATTTATTTATACCGTAAAAGAAGCACTTATGTGACTGATTGCTGACTAGGACCGCTAGTACGCCACTGAATTAGGGTGAGGGGAGCGTAGTTGTTTATGTTGTACTTCTGTATTTTGCCATGAGTATTTGATTTTGGATACGACAATTACGTTTGGGAACTCGTACTCGGGAGGTCCCGGGCTCAAATCCCTAGGTGGCTATTCTGACCCTTGTCGGCTATGCTTACTAGGATAACTTTTCCTGTTCCCGAATTTTCTGCTATTTCATTTCATTCCGTTAGTTATATTACAAGATCGAAAGTTCCAGGCGAGGTGAGCTGATGCTCTGTGCGCTGTGAATGTGGCTTGCGCTTTGGAAAGGTTTCTGCTTCGGTGCCTGCATTGGGGGAAGGTAGGCACAAACGGTTAGACCTTGAGCTAGGCTGAAGTACCTAAATGTCCCTAACAAATTATTCCAATTCTATATTTTTTACACAAATACTTTAATGTTAAAGCTATTTTCTACTGCTATTATACTTTTAAAATGCTGTTAAATACAGATGGATACAACTGTAGTAAAAAGAATTATTGAGAACGCCCAAAGCCATTTAATTGCGGTTTTACACATAGGAAAGTCCTAGACTCTCCTCATAGAAACAGTGTAAACTTTTTGTGGTGAGATAACGTGGACATTCGGTAAATAAACTCGCGTAGTGCAGAAGTGCCCCTTTAACATGACACTCTACTCCGAAATACGCCGACAAATCCTTACTTCTGGCAATCGATATGAACCGGTGTTCAAAACATTTCACTTTTAAAGTAGAGAGATGAGCATTTAATTAAACAGGAACAGAATTAGTATAAACCCTCTCTCCTGATGAAAACAGCGTATTAACTGCCGTTGTTTTGTTTTCATTTCCCGTGTTCTCCATTAGAGATGCTACTCTTCGGCATTGAAATGCATTCGCTCAAATTGGCAAGGGCCGCAGTTCATTTGTATAATAACTGCGTATAGCGTTTTGGTTCACCTCCTGGAAATGAAATGAACAAAACGCATTCTTTGCGTTTCCCATAATTTGCACATTATTATTGGTCATTTCTCTAATCCCCAATCGCCAAATATTAGCTTTATCTATTCAATCATGCATGAAGGACTGATTGCAGCAGACCTAATGGTTTTAACCTTAATGTGTATCGATGTGACTCGGTGGGGGAAGGGATGAGAAGTTTAAAAATATTAAATGCGTTTTACTTACGGAGTATTTTCGAACATATTTCCAGTTTTCAAGGGATATAATACATTCCATATACAATTGCTAGAGAAATCTCTATGGAACAGCAACAGCATTGAGATTAAGATTAAGTCAGATTTTACTGTTTGTAACTAATAGTTGTGTAAGCATGGTCAAGGTAAAAGGTCCCAAACGCTTTTCTCTGGAGTCACATGGAACCTTGGCTTCCAATGCGAGACATTGAGCGAGCAAGACACTTACGCCTCTTCTTTTGTGGTAACAGAGCGTACTCTATGTTTTTCATTCAGCTGAAGATTCTTGAACATACGTTATTCACTGCTTCAGGATAGAAATATTTCGGTTGATATTGCTTCCCATAAATAGCAACCTTTAGTTAATATATTATAATAAATGTTACAATATATCCTTCAGTATTTGTTCTATCTAAATACAATATGCTGCACATGCATTCACTGCACATGCGCGAAGGACAAAAGATGCATAATGGGCACAAGTTCAAGAAGTCTGGTATGTTGTAACCTCTCGTCCATACTACTGCAGAAATCTGATATCATCTATACCCCGAATATTGAGGGCAGTTATACATGCTGAGGGCTTTCACTTTAGAAACTAAAGGCTTGTGTTCATGTATTTATTTAATTTTATAAAGAATTCATTAACTTGTGAGTGCTGGGTAATTCCATAAAACTCAAATGATGCGTTAAATATAATATTATATTAACACAACATAATGTTCTACACCTACACTTATAAAAACAAAAATGAAAATAAAACAAAAATGTATGGGATTTCCTTCTAAACCGCCCGACTACCCTAACATTCTCTTTCCAGATTCTTACCATTACGTTGAGGCAAAAGTGCCCACTGCAGTGTGCCAGTCGCTGTATGCGCTTGTGAATACTGCGCTTATAAGCTTCCTAAAGTTCTCCGTTCGACAAATAGAACCTGGTGATTTTTTTTCCTCCATAAGATGAACATTATTTCCTCACACAGATGTCTGTGCATAGATTAAAAAAAATGCACTTTGATATCATTTAAAATATGAAGATGCACTGTGAGTCGCCAGTTCTGATAGTGTAGTGATAACCATACTTACTTCGTAGATCCAAGATCGCAGGTTCATTCCCGGCCAGGGTTGAAGAATTTTTGGACGTAAAAGTTCTAGGTATGGTCCCTTCGGAATGGTTCGGAATGGAAGTAAAGCCGTGGGTGCTGTGTCGTGGATTTATGGCATGTAAAAGTACACAAAGAATGAAAGAAGTGGCCTCTGAGCAAAATTTGTCGGTCGTTTCACGCCCTAAATTGATGACCTGAGATGTTAAAGAGCGTCCGTAAATAAATACATAGAATAAAAAAACCACAGTGAATCAATAAAGAAGAATGAACAGAACTAGCCAAGTTTTACGTCTATGAATTAACTACAGAGGAAATTATTGCTTTTCAAAAGGCTCCAGTTTTACTAAAGATAAGGAAAGATTCTCTGTTACACACTTTGTAACACCCCCATTAATGATGTTGGTGTTGATACAACAATGAGTGGATTGCAGTTAGAGTATCTCCATCATTTGAAGCCTAATATATCCTGTTAACATGGCGTATAAGCGACCAATAACAACACAGCAAAAGTAACTTGACACACTGAATTCCTTGATGAAATACAACCACACACTGTAAGATTTTTTAGCTCTTCAGTTTGTTGTGACAATGAAGTATCTCAGCTTAATGAGGACAGAGACTGTAGTAATATTTAAATACTGTGATCATAATAATGAAAAGTGTTAATGGTACATTTAAAAAAGAGAATCCAATAGTGCAATAACAGTTGATTCCAGAATATCCCAAGTACGTTGAATATGGATATCCCTTTATGAACAAATTTCATAATAATAATAATAATAATAATAATAAGAAGAAGAAGAAGAAGAAGAAGAAGAAGAAGAAGAAGAACAAGAACAAGAAGAAGAACAAGAAGAACAAGAAAAATTGACTGAGTATAGCTGTAACCTTTATATATAGGCATTCATTCAGAGGGTGCCAAAATTGTATACACACTTCAAGCAAAGAGAAAACTGTGTTAACATAACAAAAGTGAATTCATACAAACAGAAAATGATCAGCACTAATCATCTTAGACTTTTACAGTTACAACAGTTGCCAAAATGCCCACCATCGACGTCGATACACTTCTGCGTACGTTGAACTACTGATTGAGCAACGTTTGCGAAAGTGTCCTCAGCGACTGCAGCACATGCCGTTTCGATTTCTTTCCGAAGTGCTGCCAGTGTATCTGTACACTGTAGCTAGTGTATTCTACGGTATACAACATCCTTAAGAGTTTCCCAATAGGAAGAAGTCGCGTTGGCGGTTCTGTTCTGTACGTACATCTCCATTGCCTTTGAACTTCAACAACATTCTCGGTTTTCCAATACAATTTCAAAATTGCTTTCCGCTGTTTAAACGATAATCTCGGTTCCATTTTGTTGTAGCAACGTTATCATAATGTATGTGAGTCACATCTGTTTACAGAACATCATACTACACATTACTGTTGTTTTTCGTACTAAAGTTGAAATATATTAAATAGATATATTTAATATATATTTGTTTACATTTTATAAACATTTTATGTTATAAGTAATTTTTTGCCTCTGAAGAGTTAAAGTTCTTGCACTGAGAATGTTTTCGAAATGATAGAATTAATTTCAACACGCGACTTCATCTTTTCAAGTATTCTTGTGTCATGAGTTATTTTTTTTTTACGTAAATTAGAAAAGGTCAAGGGTAAAACATGGAGTTCTACCCTCGTGCTGGTGAGAGTATATAGCCTTTGAATGCCGCGACCAAAACGCAAGAGTCTTCTATCTCTAAGAAGCGTTGAAGATACTTAATAAAATAATTCACATACTTTTGAAGAATTTAAACTTGTAGTAAATAATTGTTTAACCAAGCGTCAAAAGTTTGGGAAAACAACACAAATAGTTTTAGCATCTCCTTCCTTAATATGGATAAGTATGAAGTTTAAAATATTTAATAAGTATTTATATTAAGATTATGTGGTTTGTCTTATCTGCTATACTGCGCAGTTTTCTTTATCGGCCCGTCAAGCTAACGCTTCTGCGGTAGAAATACCACCTCATCTTTCTATATATCTGGAGCTTTAAAAAGTAATATTAATCAACGAAAAATACGAAATTAGCCATGAAAACAAATATACAAAATACTTTAAGGATCCATCTATTTTCTACAGTGACAATGTAAGGCATGCTAAAACACACAAAAGCAGATTTTAAAAGAAATATGAAGTTACGAGGTTACGAGGTTATGAGGTCAAACACAAGGTTAGCCTCCAGCAATAAAATATGCTCTGAAACAAAACATAACAAACGTGATATTAAAAATAAATAGCACAATAATAAACGAAAGAGGTAGTAGGCAGTGAAATAAAAAAACGAGTGTCAACCTCACATACCATTCTCTTTAAATACTCAGAACTTTACTGATTTTTAAATAAATTTCCATATTTTTACTGCTGCTCATCACATTTTTTTCGCAACCCCTAACTATCTCTACTTTTCTGAAATGCCAGGAATATGAAACCTTTATATATATTCAAATCGAACGTTTCAAACTTGGTTTTATAAATTTAGAAAGATAAAAATACAAAAGACACACCTACCAAAATGTATGAATTATTAACATATTTTCAAATGTTTCTTTATAATACTTAGGCCTTGTTCATTCTTATGAAAGATTTAAAAAATTGTCTGCTAAATCTTTTCTTTTATACTACCCTTTGTCTCTAATTACGTTGAAATGGCTTCGGTATTAAAATAAAATCGTCTCATTACATCTAATTCTCAACAAAATAAAAATTACCCAGTTTTAGATATAAACCTTGTCCGCTAACGCTGTTTTTACGTTCGGCTACTGGACACACCGCAACCAGCGACGGCAATACTTCTTTGTAATTTCTTTGAACTTGGCTTCCTAAGCCTAGATCCTGCCAGTCTCACGGCAGTGTACATTCATACGCGAATGTGATTAAACAGATGACTGTGAAGCAACACAATTGCTTATTTTATTTATAACTGTCCTGATCATTTGCTTCCTTTCAGGGCTGCAATTCAAGTTCGATGCACATATTTAAATGATATGGTTCAATAAATAAATAAAATAAAGAGAGCAAAAGCAAGGCAAAACTTGCGCAAATCTTGAACGATCGTCAGAAAAATGACTCATAGTAATGGAACAAATGGGAGTTTCGGAGTGTAGTAGAAAAGTTAGCGATAAAAGTATTATAAATTAAAAAATTAAGTTATCAGTTCTGGCCTCCTTTATATTTTACCTGTGTATTAATTTTTTCTCGGCAATCGCGGCTACCATAATACATCTCTAGCAAGTGTTTTGCGGTAAAGAGAATCGACGAACGCTCTGTACTTTATCTCTGCTGACTCTCCGATTCAAATGTTGGTATAATGCTCGTAGTATAACATGTATCTGTGTGTATGTGCATATTATAGCAATCTATTTCTGCGCCTAGAGGACTGAGTTTTATTGTAAAGGGAGTAGTTTGCATAGTAGAGAAGATTTCTGATATATTGCTTTATAATTAAATAACTTCGTTTATCATTCCTAAAATATCGATGGAAGCCACGCATGCTTAGATATTTCTCCTTACTGGGAAACCTGTCATCGCAGTTTCGGTTATCCAAGTAGATTGACATGCTCTCTAGGAAACATGCGAAGTATACCGAAGATTGCACTGTACGCGACAACCACTTCTCTAACAATATGATTCCCTCTCCTCGGGTATGAATTATGATTCTATTTTCGCACTCCTCCATCTCCTTGCCTCGTGCACTTTATCAGGATTTCGTTCCCTTACCTTTCCACCAAGATATGACTCCGCGGGGGATTCCGCGGCCGTGTTTTTGTGGTGCAGTTGGGAATCGAGAAGAAAGGGCGAGGTTACTTGTGTTCCAACACGAAAGTGGAACTAGCTCGTCTTTTGTTCGCGGGTTATGACTCGGATCGACGTCATACACTGGGTCAAACCCTAATGCGGGTCCTTAAAGAGATATTAAGGTTCTTTCTGCCACTGGGTATTGCTTAAAGCATATGCTGTGGTTTAAGGGAGATGGAGACAAGTTGGCAGCCATTTATAAAGCTCTATGTGGTTCATACATTCCGGTAAAGTTGCAGTATAGGGTAAAGTGTTACAGTTCCGATCAAAATATAAACATTTCCCCACTGCTATGTTATTTGATAAGCTTATGAAAGCTTTTAATGCTTCTTCCCCATGTGCTTTAAACATTAAGTCTTGTTTCTGAAGAAATTATCTTCATTCAGTGCGTTCCAATTGTTCTGTAGGCTTTTGGTTTGTGTTTTTTCCGCTCTTTTAATGTTTTCAAACCGATTCTTTTCTGTTTATTCAATGTGATTAAACTTTTGAAGTTCGTGTCTAATTGAGGGAATATCCAGCTACAATCTGATTTCTGCGAACTCACTATTTCCATTTTTTTATCTTAAGTTTACATTTCCGTTTTTTATGCGATATATACAAGTTTATACTGCTATCATTTGATTTTGGCCAGTAGTTTTATTTCCTAACCACATGCCTATGATACTACAGAGGTAAACATTGAAATGCGTTTAATTTCTGTTTTGTATCACCTTATTGCATTTATAAAATGTTGCAGTTCAAAAAATTGAAAATGTAATTCTGAAAGAATTCTAATAAAAACAATTAAATAGATGCCTGCAGTTTTGACCTTTATTATAACTAAATAATTATGATTTTGTATTCGAAAAACATGCTAAATATTATTCTGAATGTCCTATAAATACTTCTCAAATTAAAAGAAATATCTTAGAACAAAAAAAAAAAATATTATGTAAATGAAAAAACAATATTTTATAACATATTTAAACAAAAAACTCCCAGAGGTTGTTAAAATTTACTTTCATGTTTCAGTTGAAAATTTTATTTAATTGTTTTAGCTTGAATGTACATTAAGATTTGGGATTTAATTATTGATTTTATGTAGTAATGGTTTTATTGGTATAAAGAGATGTTAAGAAAATATTATCCTAAATTTACAATGTCTGTTGTAACGTAAAAATAACACTCATACATGGTAAGAGTAAAAGTACCATTACTGGTTAACCGCTTGTCCTGCATCACACATGTAACTACGGCAGGCATTTGTTTTCCCCGTTTATTTTCCAGCTCTCTTCTTCTGATAAGACTAAGGAATTAAATGCTTCTTGAATACACTGCGCACCCACGTTTCATCCCAACACGGCCTTACCAATGGCGTCTCAGAACACTTCATACGAGCATTAAAGTCGTTAAATATATGGGAAACGTGTCGAACCATGTCTGATTTTGAAAACACCGTATGTATAGTATTTCATAAAATACCTCCCCAGTTTACGCGCCTTTTATAGTAAATCAGGAGCTTCGAAAGTGCAGAGATTTTCTAGCGAGGAATGCAGGTAGTCAGCGGACTTTAAAATGATGAATAAGTTTGTATATATGATTTCGTTCTTTCTCCCCCAAAATTTCTATATTTGTAAGTTGATATTATAGTTCCATAAGATAAGAGTCTATTTTACGACATTACTGAACTTTCATTTGTTTTGTCATTTCACTTTCAGCTACATTAGTGCCAAAATGTGTAACCGTTTCCATCAAATAACTTTTTTTTTTCTCTCCATTTAGTTTGAGAAATGTTTTAGTTTCAAAATCTGTTTCTATATTATGTGCTAACTTATCTCTAATTCTAGTCTTTAATATATTAATAATTTAAACAAAAATTCAAAATCCACGAGTTTATTTTCTTAATTATAAATGAACTAAAAAGTATAAAATAATTCATCCGAATCAAATGTAGATTTATAGCTCCAAGAAAATTCACAATCTCATAAAAATTTTTAGAAAAGTCCTTCCAAATGAAAAATGTGGGCCGAATGCAATAGTTTGTCTGAAACCTTTGTGTGATTAATGTAAACTATAAATACCCTCAACAGTTATTCATTTTATCTATTGCATGCACCCCACATTTTTCATTTGGAAGAATTTTTCTAAAAAGTTTATGAGATTATGAATTTGCATGGGGTTATAAATCTGCATTTGGCTAGGATAAATTATTTTATACTTTTTAGTTCATTTATAATTAAGAATAGAAAAACGTGGTTTTTAATTTTTTTTATTTACATTATTTTCTACTTTTTAGTCTTGTGTGTACGTAATTTTGCAATCAGTATTAGACATCTCAATTAAATAATGACAAACATTGAGCAACTTATAGATTTAGTTCATTTTATTTTCTCTTGATCACATCTAAAATATAAAATTGTTTTATCCACTCCATTGATGTATAGAAACAGTTGATTAATTATTGTTTTTTAATTAAAAACAAAATACAGAAACTCAAAGTTAATTTTCAACATTTTTATTTCAGTATTAAATACATATGTACCAGATCCTCAATATAGAAGTCAAAATGTTTGATAATATAAGTAACTCATCATATTATATTAAATATAATACTCATTCACTACTTATTTATACAGTTGAAATAATTAATACATTATTAATACACATGTTACACATTAACACTAGTGCAATTGAATTCATGTAATAGAAATCAGATTTATTATTATAAAATATTATTTGTAAGGATTTAATTGAGAGGATTTAAATTTGGTGCTTTTATTTTAAAAGTTGTCATGGGGAATGTATTGTTATCAAAGTATTTAGCATGTCATTGCGTGTCATTAGTGAGTCGAGAAGAACGTTTTTCCATCGGTCTTGAGCCATGCCATTCCTGGAATTTGCGCGTTCGACATCCCGCTGTTTATTTGAATAGTTACCATGGCGACTGTATTGTTATCAAAATATAACAAAACGAATTGTAATCATTTTAGATTGAAATAAAACGTTGAAATTAAACTTAAATCAAGTTACACTATAATTTATTTATTGTATTGATAAATATAATACAGTCATCATAGTAACTGTTCCTATTTTTACATAAAGATTATTACAAATTTTATATTTTTTTGCGTTATTAACGAAACTACAAAAATGTGTTCTTACTATTCAAACTTACATTTTTTAAAACCTTCGTGTTTGATATTGCGCTGCTTTACTTTCAAAACTACGGAACCATATTTTTCAAATGTGGAACCATTGCTCCATGATGATTACCGTATTATATTGTATTGTCATCCGTTTCTGACCTATATGCAAATTTTCAAGTCTCTATCTCATTTAGCAGTGCATGAAAAATTAATTACAAAATTCCACCCGAACAGACAAGAAAGCGAGTTGATAAAAAAGTTTGATAAATATTCATTGCGCTACATTTACATAATATTATTTCTGAATGGATATTATATTACGTAATTTTTTAACCATACGTTTACCTACGCTTTCATAGAACGGCCTACAAACTCACTGACATAGCACAAGCCCGCCATAACAAGTCAATATTATGACTGACTGGTGCTTGCGGTGTCCACAGATTGTTCAATAAAGTTACTATTTATTTTAGCATTAAACTTATATCTAAATAGTTAATTCTATAACGTCTGATTGAAATCAGTCTCGTTCAATCGAAAGTGTTTACTTGTGAAGGCATCTTTACCTACCAATGGATGGCTTTAAACCGTCCATTAAAATTAACGGTAACTTTGACAATATCTGGGGTTTTTTTCCGAATTAATTTGTTAAGTGCAGAAGCGGAAACATCCAACACACAGAGAAACCGATTCGCTCCGCTACGGAAGCCATTGGACAGACAGGATGGCTTAAAAACTTGCATGTGGTTGTTACGCTTGTCTATTATTTCTTTCTTCTTCCTCTTGAACAGTAAATGTAGAAAAACAGCAATGACGTAAAACATATTCTTAAAGCGAAATTAAAAATGGAACGAGAAAAACAAAGAAAAAATACAAAAAGGATGGAAAGAGAAAAAGGACATAGGAAAAGAAAGGAAAGAATTCGCGGTTTTTTTTTTTTCCTCTCTCTTGTGGTTCGTTTCGTCTTATATAACGAAAAGTAGAAAATGAATATTTGTTTTTCTCTCAAGGTGAAAAAGAAAGTAATTTCTTTTTCCTTTCTCTTTTTGAGACAGAAGGAATAGGAAAAAAAGCTAAGCACGCGAAAAACGTTTCTTTTAGAGGCAAACAGAAGAAGGAAAGGCAAAGCAACATTCGAAAGTAAAAGGATAAAAAGGGGCAATGTACATAAGAGGAAAAGCTTTTCTCACTCTTTGTTCTTTCTTAAAAGATATAAAGAACATTTTTTTTCCTTTTTATGCAAGATTACAATCGATGACAATTTTTTATAATTTTTAACGAGCAAGTTCTATTTCCTGTTATTATTATTATTATTATTATTATTATTATTATTACTATTACTATTATTATTATTATTATTATTATTATTACGCCATGCGCCACTAAGCACAACACAACATAAAGTAAGCCAATAAGAAGTGACGTGAAAAAAATATTACCGTATAGCACAGCGTAAAGAAAACTTATTAATAATATATGTAGTACACTTTAATGTTATAATAAATTAAAAATACATTTGTAAATTTTACGTTTTTGGCTTTCATATTCCTGTAGGCCATTTTGGGTTGGATCACATTAAATTAAAATTAGCCTGTGAAATATCTTTACGACGATACAAAGTCTATCCCTGCAGCAGACCTTTGTCGGCAGGTCTAATGGAAATACTTTAGTTTTATGGATATTGGCATCAAGTTGTCTTGCTTGCTTTGTAGACGCAAGATCTCGGGTTCAATTCTCGGTCAGGGCCAATGGATTTTTTTCGGGTTTAAAAATCCTAAATATGATTTACTTTGGAGGGGAAGTGAAGCCGTAGATCCTGTGTCGTAAATTTACGGCACGTAAAAGAACCTTAAGCCTGAAAGAAGAGGCATCTGAGCACACTTTGTAGACTGTTTCATGCCCTGAATTGAGTGGGACACTGATGACCTGAGATGTTAAAGAGTGTCCGCAAATAAACCAAATCATATCAAAAACCCATTTGTTTTCCAGTAAGCAGAACTAGTCAGAAACAGTCCTACTAAGCATTAGAAAATTCATTAAAACTTATAAATTGATATGGCCCTTCAGAGAGGAAAATTCGGAGACTTTAAGTGGTCTTTCATGAATGTGGTTACTCAGAAAAGTAAAATTCTTAATTAACTTAAAAATCGGCTGCAAACATTCATAAAGTTTTTGAAATCCTCTTGTCTTGGAAGTCTTTTGCATGAAAAGCGATTATGCAAAATGTCTTAACTTCATCTATGTTTCAATTCCTCTAAGAATATCAAGTTATTTTGGTTTCTTTAATTATAGTATGCTAAGCATGAAGCGATTTATCAGCATATGGATGAATTGTAACAAAAAGTGAAATTCAATTCCTTCAGGACAAGCATCTCTAATACCTCCAAGGATATACAAGCACAAGGTTGATTTGATTTATTTACAGACGCTCTTTAACATCTCAGATCATCAGCGTCCCATTCTATTCAGAGCGTGAAACGGCCGTCAAATTTTGTTCAGAGGCCTCTTCTTTTGGGCTTGAAGTTCTTTTACGTGCCGTAAATCTACGACACGGGACCTACGGCTATTTTTATTAGTGTTTAACGTCCGTTTTTACTATTGAGACACCCCAGGCGGTGGACACTGATGATATTGAAATGATAAATTGGGAAAGAATTTTTTTTTAAAGGACGCAAGCGTTCCATCCATACGTTTAGCGTACCTCCCCGGCATTTGCCATTTATGAGGACTGAGGAAAACCTGAAAAAAACCTCAGTCAGGGAGGAAGGTCCTGATGGAATTCGAATCCCAGACCTCCCGGTCACGAGTCTGCGCCTTAACGACCTCGGACACTCATGGCGGTAGTAGAGTGGTAGTAGCAGTAGTAGTAATAGTAGTAGTAGTAGTAGTAATAGTAGTAGCAGTAGTAGTAATAGTAGTAGTAGTAGTAGTAGTAGTAGTAGTAGTAGTAGTAATAGTAGTAGTAGTAGTAGTAGTAGTAGTAGTAGTAGTAGTAGTAGTAGTAGTAGTAGTAGTAATGCATTTATTACAGTGGCACAAATATATTGCAATGCAACTTCAACAGAAGCAAGTAGATGTTTTTGTAAACACCAAGTCTATTTGATTATAGATTAATATTGGATCAGTTATTTCAGTCAGCTATTAAATGTATGTTGAACAGTAAATTTAGATAAAATAACAAATAAAAGGCAAAAAATAAAAATAAACCAATATAAAACATAAGAAAATATTTTAATAATATTAGAAATACATATAAAATATCCCATTATAAATAACACAATGCTGGTTTCAATCATTGTGTTTATCTCAAACTTTTCCATGACGGCGCTTTTCCTGGTTATCATTTTTTTAGATAATGCTCATATGATTGAGGTAATTATTTTCAGGTGGATCCTATGAATGATAACCGAGTCATTTTCCACTAAAATAATTCAGCACATTATACTTGCATTTACAGTTGGGGCGCGTTAATATATTTATAAGGGTGTTAATGCTTCATAATAACAGTAACTTGATGAGTAAGAAAATTTAGATATATTTGTTTTTTATATTCACACTTTCTAAATAATGCAATACGTTTGTATTGTATTTTATAATAAATATGAAAGTATTCAGTATCAAAACTAAATCTGCATAGATGTCGCGTATTGAATAGAAGGAGGTATTTCTTGTGTCTAAAGCTGTACTTTTTACACCATACATTTTGTATGAAATTAAAATTGTGTTTTAAGCAGTTTTACTGATGATTCCACTCATATCGAAGTAGAGATAAATGTGCAGTCAAGGCTGGCTGGTTGGAGACTCCGTGTATCTGACAACTCTCAACCTCATTGAGAGTTCCCCCATTGGGAGTCATAGCCGCGCAAAACACCGTAATTGGCGGCTTGCGACATCAAGATGATGTTTGGTTTTCGTCTAACGCTTCACCTGCAATCTCTCCCTGCCAAGCTGAGTAAAACGTGTCAATGAGCGGTTAGCATGGGCAAGCTCGTTAGTGCAAGAGCACAAGTAATTTATTGTAAACACGCCATACCCCTACTGTTTTATTACAGCCATCTCACACGCTCCCTACCCATGCACTGTCCATTTATTATTTTTCCCCTCTTTCAAACAGAAACCCAACACTTTTATGCTATCCACCGTTCTTTAGCGTACTTTGTTTTCTAACACAGACCCATAAAGCTTTATCTCCGGTGTCTTTGAATAATGAAACATGAGCTTAGCAATAGTCACTAAGGTATATATCGTCAAAGCAACGGTGGCCGAGTTCGCCAAGGCAACGGGATCGTGAACAGGAGGCTTGCGGTTCCAGATTGTCTATACTCCACATCAATAGTAAATGCTGGAGACGCTTCGCCCTGATTCCTCCGTCCAAAATAATTCCTTTCTACACTCAAGTTGTTGCTGATTTGGACTTTAACATGTCAGGTCATCAGCGTCCATTCAATTCAAAGCCGTGAAACGGCCGATAAATTTTGCTCAGAGGCCTGTTCTTTCAGGGATTGTCAACTGTCAACTGTCTCTGTCAAAACACTGTCAAGGAAATTCGTTGAAAAATGGTGACAGGGTTATCGTGTAAACTTTAATTAATGAAGTTTGTGAATAGTAACTAGTACTAATAATTAAATACATTGTATCAGTAGCTAATAGTGCTACTTATCCAATCGGAGGCATACACCGCGGAGTGATACATTCGCATTTGTTTACGTCGGAATACATTATAGAGAGCCAACATTTCCTCTCAGCAACAGACGCTATGACATAGGACAACAATATGCAAGCAGCATTTAAATGTTTCAGGCATTGTTTAAGACCAAAATAAGACGACAGTGAAGCATAGGGATCAACTTTTGTGTGATACTTTCGAGCCATTCTCAATTAATGACATCAAAGTAGCCATTAGCGAAACCTGAGTTCTTTCTTCAACATGTAAAAACATTGTGCTGATAAATTAGACCAAAATTGTTCTATCCTGTAACACGAGATTGACGTAAAGCGTATCTGATGTTGTAGTAGTAAGGAATAAAATATTATTTTAAACGTTGTATTCAAAACATACATAAATCCTTTTGTTCTCAGTGTGTAGCTGCAGTCTCCAAAAACAGTGCGAGTCTCTCAGGCACATTTTCTGTAAGTGGCTCTCTCATCCTGTTCATTCCAAGCTCTCCGTTTCACGCTGATCTACCCTTAATTACTTTCCCGCTGTGGACGTGCGCCTGGAAGTCATTAAGGGCAGAAAACGTGGAATGTTGTAGAGAAACATGCGGAAGATGCATGTAGCAAAGTAGCGCGTCTGACAGTTGCTGCTTAACGCGAGTTATATCACTGTGGGAGTGCATTTTTAAACAAGTGTTAAGCATCACTCTTGCACAGATATTCACTACACTACGTCACTACTGCAATAAGTTAATAGCGTCTTTGCGCTTGCAGAATCTGCTTTGTATGAAAACAAAATCCAAGGAGAAGAAAAACCCTCCTTACATTTTATATATATACGAGGGTCGATCGGAAAGTAATGCACAATAATTTTTTTCTGTGTTCGTACTGCGGCTGAAATATTGAAATTTCACCAAGATATATTTTGAACATTTCACTACAGACGCTATTTTGTTTTCATGTGTGGCTTTAGCGAGGGAAGTGTGAACTACGCAACAAAGATGGCGCGCATTTTACTGTCGTCCACTTCTGAAGAGCAGTGAGGTATAGTGCGATTTTTGTGGGCTAAAGGGCATAACCCGAGTGAAATTCACAGGGACGTGTGTGATGTGTACGGGGACGACTGTATGGACCGTAGCAATGTCTCCAGGTGGTGTGCATTCTTCAAAGGCAGCCGTGATAACTTTTGTGATTGTGTTCCGTTGCAACCCCGCAGAATGTCACTCTGAATTGCCATTGAGGCGGCAATTCTGAGCGACCGGCGGATCCAACTGCGAACCTTACTCAGCAGTTTAACATTGCGGTGTACGACACATTGAAGTTTCGTAAAGTTTGTGCTCGCTGGGTGTCTTAAGAACCTGACAGACGACCACAAGAGTCAGCGAATGATGACAAACCGTTTCGCTGCAGAAGGGCAGGACTTTCTGAAGGAAATCGTCACTGGTGATGAGTTGCGGGCGTATCACACTAACGCCCAAAACAAAGCAGACCTCTATGCTGTTTCCCCAGTAAAGCAAAAAGTCAAAGTGACTCCATCTGCTCATAAAGTACATGTGACAGTATCCTGGATTATCAATGATGTTTTACTAGCGGAATTTGCTGAACATGGGAGCAATGTGAACGCTGCAGCTTACATTAAAACTTCGGTAAAGTTGCGTCGTGTCATGACAAACGCCGTAACATTAATGCTAACGATGTCAAACTTCTTCGTGACAATGCTCGCCCCCATATTGCTGCCGTTGTTCGTAAAAAGTCAACAAATTTGGCTGGGAGATGCTCCAGCGTTCACCACTCAGTTCAGACCTGGCACCGTCGGACTTTCATTTATTTGGCCTCATGAAGAAATTCCTGACCAGATGCAGAAGTGACGGCTATACTCCACCCGAACGGACTACTATGAACAGGTATTATGAAACTGGCATCACGATGGAGAAATGTGTTGAGAAAGTTGCCTACAGTGTAGAAAAATAGGCAAAAGATGTAAGTTCATTTGTGCATTTGTTTGTAATGGTGCCTATAAACTTTTGGTAAAAAAAAAATTATTGTGCGTTACTTTCCGATCCCCTCGTATTAACTTTAAAAATTGCGTTAAATGTAATTAACTTTATTTATAATTGTTCCGAGCAATATTAAGCATTACATCAATGACACCTATTTAGAAATATATTGTTGTGCGTGTACCTTACTATTACATTGTTGACCTAGTTAGTCAGTGGTTAGCGCGCTCTAATCTGGACCAAGTATGGCGGATTCAAACCCAGCCAAAGTGGATATATATTTCAGAGCGCAAAAATCTTCAGCGCAAGTCCTCAGAGAAGAACTTTAAACTGTGAGTTCCATCTCGTAGATTTACAGTGTTAAACTTCATACCTGAAGAAAATTATCGGCTGTTTCATGCCCAAGAAATACCTTAGTTCCCTGTCGGATTTAAGTATGGCCTTAACCATCTATCCCTCTGCCCTCAGTACTTGAAATTCTCCCTGGTAACTGAAAACTTTCTCACGGGAGGCGCCCATGTTCTGAGACGGAATGGCAGGTACCAACTAATTTATTCTTAAATTGCACAGTTCTGTTTCTAATTGATACTGTAGTTTGTTTGTAATGTCTATATATCTTTTTAAACTTACTTTTTAATAAAAAAAATTACACAGAAATGGTTTTCAGATCAAAGCATCTCCTATTTAAAGAACACCTCGGCGTTCTCATATTTGAAGGCGCTAATATCAACCAATGTAGAAAATGCCTACTTCTTAATTTGATGACTTAAATATTATGCAGGCTCTCATTGTTACTGATAAAGGTATACCTAGTTCATGTATAAAAAAACGTTTTTCCTGGTTTCTGTTTCTGGTCTATTCCATTTTATGTAAAAAAAAAAAAAAAAAAAAAAAAAAAAAGTTTGAGCATGGTGGCTCAGGTGTTAACGCTAGGGACTCGCATTTGGGAGGTCCCTTGGGGTCGGCCATCCTGATCTTCCGGTCTTGTCCGAGCTTTCCTGATTGCTGCAATATTTTCCCTTTCCCATTTCAATTTTTTAATTCCAGTGGTTCTGTTACAGGGCTCATTGTGCCAGGCAGGTGCAGTGTGCGGCGTGATAAAGACTTGCGCATTGGAAAGCTTTCTGTTTTTTTTCTGGTATTTTTGAGTAGTGTTTAACGCCCGTTTTTACTACTGAGGCACCACAGGCTGTGGTCACTGATGATGCATGAAATTAAATGATATATAGGGAAAGGATATTTTTTAAGAAAGGAAACGTTCCAGGCCTAAGTTTAGGGTACCTCCCCGATATTTTCCAGTTACGAGGACTGAGGAAAACCTGGTAAAACCTCAGTCATGGAGGACGGTCCTGGCGGGATTCGAACCCCAGACTTCCCGCTCACAGGTCCGCGCCTTAACGACCTCGGCCACCCGTGGCGGTAGTGGCATCTGGTATGGAGGCGGCTTTTCTGAAGTACTCAAATTCCTTGGAGGGGCTCCGCCGGTGTCTAGGTCACCGTGTTTTAACGTCCTTGGTCAGGTAGCTGCGTATTATCCCTTCTTCCTGGAGGTATCCCCACTGAAGACTTGGGTACAAATGGCCATCGCTTGAGCAAGGCTAAAATACCGAAATATTCTCTTCCGTCACTAACAATGCAATCGAAACTCTATTGAGATTCTTTGGAACTTTAGTGTGCTAATCTTCAATAAATGAGCTACTGTGAACTCTGAATGAATTGACCCTTGCAGGAATATTCACATAATGTATATTTACTGTTATGTAGGTAAAGAGTACTCCGTATTTTCTATATAGTTTTAACATTCATTTTAATGTTTTGCTTTTTATTTAAAGTCCCGATAATTTCTAAGGTGGTGTATCACATGCAGAAACAATTAATTACAGTAACAATACACGAGGGTTGTTCAATAAATAATGAGCATACTAAAATTTATTGCGCTATTAAAATGTTTTGTTACCTTAAAGCGTAATGTACACGCGGTACTAGATTCAGATTCTTGCCTGAGAGAGGTGTGCAAGTTGAGAAGGTTCAATTCCGCCTACAGCAAACGCGACGAACAACATGCTGCTCTGAAATTCTACTTCAGACTTAACAAATATTCAGAAGAGGCCTATGCAACCTTACAGGCGGCCTATGGAGAGTTTGTTCATTACCATAACATAGCTCGAAGATGATTTAAAATGTTTAATTTCTTGTAACTAAAAAGTTGCATATGAGATGTGTTTGTGCACGGTGGGTTCCAACACTGCTGATTCCTGATCCTGTGCAGGTTTCCATGCAGTTGAAAGAGTCTCATTCAAAGGTTACTGTTACATAAACTAAGTTACATTATTTTGATTCTGAGTGCATACAGCAAAGCTCTGTGCGGAAATCGCCATCATCGCCAGCGCCAAATAAAGCAGAAATGTCTGCCTCTAATGGGAAAGTTATGGTCATCTCATTTTGCATAATCAAGCAATGGTTTATCAGCATGTCATATCTGCACACACAACTGTAACTACGCAAGATGTCCTGAAAACTCTGCAAAGCAAATTACAAGCAAAAGGCAATATGCTGGGTGCTGCTCCCTTAAATGTACGGCCGCATACCGAAAAGGTTGCTGCAAAAATCAAAGAAACATGGGTCCTAATCCTCTCTATAGTTCAGATTTAGGTTTCTGAAACTTTTCTTTTCCCCATATTAAGGAAACACCTTCTTGGGAGGACCTATAATTTATGTTTTTATTTTATTTATTTATTTTTTGCATAATGTATTTGAAGACTGGCAGAAACGTGGTCAGCATGCATTGCATCCAAAGGGGATCTCTGTAAACAGGATCATAAAAATTATGAGGATTATAATGGATTGATGTCAAAAATTGTGATCATTCTTTATTCAATATTCCTGCTACAATCATGCCAAACAGTCAATTTATATTAAATCCCCTTACCTTAGAGTTATTTGACAGTTTGCAGTGGGTAGATTTTCGAGCAGAAAACGACTTACCTGAAAAGAAAAAAGAAAAGAAAAGAAATATCAACAAAAATTGCCAATATGCTTATATTATACAATTCTGTAATAAATTGACAATTAAATAAGATACTAAGAAGAATCAGAAATGCATAAAATGGAGTGTCAAATGCCCATGAGGAAAGTTATTAAACTACTATTTATTGAAAATGTTTGTGCTCTATTTTCGCCATGGACACCGTGCTTCTGAACACACTTGACTTATCTGTCCACAAACTGGGGGATGTCTTCAAGAAGAGAGGTTTTTTGATGTGACCTTTAATCAATTACTGCCTGTCCTATAAAGACTCAAATAAGTGAAAGAGCAATGGCGCCAAGTCTGGTCTGTATAGCAAATATTTCATAAACCTCAATTTTCAGATAATATAGCACATCCAATGTATGTAAAGCAGCGTGGAGACGGGCGTTGTCCTGGAATTCTTTAAAAGAGAAGTGAAGGAGAGGACAATGTGATCCTCTGACCCATTAACGCAGATTAGGGAATCTCTATTTTAAATTGTTTAATATTTGAAGTTCCTTTTGCCTGCCTATTTTAACCAAAATAAATGCCTAAACTTTCGCGCTCTGGTAATAATTTTAAGGTATAGCATACAAGGATATAAATTGCGTTCTCTTTTTTCCAATAACGGCGGATGAGTAAGGGGCTATTATCAAAAAATGATTTATTGAACAGCTCTCGTATATGTTTTAAAAGTGAGTTTATTCATAAAATAAAATGCCACTTTTAACATACACTATTTTTACTTGTAATTAACGTGTAATTGCCATGTGAATGTAATGTTCCATTTTAAAGTAATTTTATCAGCACTTAAAAAGCTTAAATATCCAATTGGTTTCTCTGATTTTAATCTCTAAGCGTTTAAGAGCTAATCCGTTTAGTGCAGATAGAACCTCTCACATTACGCTGCCAGAAATCAACGCTTTATTTCTAGATAATGCAATAATTTTATTAAAGCTTTTAGTAGCCAACGTGATAGGATTTATAACTGCCTTCCTATTTATGATTGGGCTTTTGTTATGCAATTAGAGCACCAAAGTTGTGTGTGGAAAGTACTAATCCCCTAATAAGAAATTGAAACAATCTATTCCTTCGAGCACTTAAGGTATATTAAATGACATAAATTTCGCGCTTTGTGCCTTCCAAAAGGTAGAGTTCCCCCAAGAATGCAGAGGTTGATATTAATGGGGCCTTTCTACAGGAAACAAGTTCTAGCTGACGCAACAGGCCACTAGAGAATCACTAATTGGTCTATAGTTCCCTAGAGTTCTAGCTGTAACAAACTTCGCTGTACGGGGCATGCAACCTGAGTACTGATGCTATCTACAGTATATTTCAGCCTTTGTGAATACACTGTCGGGCTGAAACAAATTCTGTGCTTCTTTCTCCATTCACTCTCAACTGTATGCAATTAACTGTAGCTTTGTTTTCTTTTTGTGCGGACAAGGTACATTTTTGGTACTAAGGGAATGCACTCATTTTACTTCCTGTGCTATTATTTACCATATTATTTTGTGTAGTAAAGCTATTGGGAATGTAATTATGGTCTTTAGAGAACCAATGGCAAAAGTAACAATACAACTTAATTAATCGAATCAGAGAAAATGCATTTAAAGCGAAAATGTGTATGAATGTTTTCCAAAAAAAATTCTAAGTCCATTGACGCATATAAACTAAAAATTCCACAGGTGATTAAACTGGTAGAAAACTGGGCTACCTCAAAATTTGTACAAATCAACCCTTATTTCACTTCATTTACTCATTAAAAATCAAACGCTTTTAAAATTAGAGCCCTGCTAATTCCAATATCTTAACAATCTAATACTGTATGGTAGATGCAGTTTTTGACATAGAGGATCTGATTTCTCATGATCCGTATCGCAGTGGATGTCTTGCTATAAAAGTACACGGTGTAGCACTAACCAGGACTTAAGAGATGTATGGGTAGGTCTACCGAACTATTTATGGTTTATACATAAAAATGCCTGGACAAAATAGAGTAACCGAACTTGTTCCACACCGCCACGGGTGGCCGAGGTTGTTAAGACGTGGACTCGTGAGCGGGAGATCTGGGGTTCGAATCCCACCAGAACCGTCCTTCCTGAATGGGTTTTTTTTTTCCAGGTTTTCCCCAGTCCTCATTACTGGCAGTACCTAAACTTAGGCCTGATATCCTTTCCCAATTTATCATTTCATCTCGTATATCATCAGTGTCCACCGCCTGTGGTGCCTCAGTAGTAAAAACTGACGTTAAACACTACTAAAAAAACTTGTTCCAAGTATCAGAAAGTTTCCGAATACGGACCAGATATTAACGTTTATTTGAAACTAGTCAATAGATGCCGGAAGTTCAGGAATTTAATTTGGTTAAAATACTAAAAATAGGCAGTAATATAATTAAAATACGCATGTATTAAAATTGAAAACAGCGAGTATGATTATAGGTATTTAAGATAATTAATAATTTCTTTATTACATAATTAGAATAATTAAGCTTACTTTTCATATTATGAGCAACAAGAAGATGTTTTTCAAGGAATCAGCTGTCACAATCAGTTGCTTGTCAGAGAGAACTTTTTTAACACGGGAAAAAGAATGTTCTAGTTCCACTGAAGTGATTGCAGCATATTTAAAACAAGTTATTTCGGAAGGACTCATACGAGTTAAAACAGAACATTCACCTTTCAAGACATCATGGAAATGTTGATCAAGACAAAGTAAAATAGTTTTGAATAGTCCTGGCGAATGAGCAAAAGATGTGTAGTGTTTCTGGTAGAGCTCATTTTCTGTTTATGCATAAGTTAGTATCTCTCTTACTTCCGTACTGAACACATTGTAGGGACGGTTTATTGCACAGCTATACCGTTTTCATCTTTCTCGACTACAATTGTTTGTTACATTTATGCAGCTGAGAAGCTATCTCACCACAAATTTCATAGAATTGTCTCGCGCAGATCGATAGAAGGTTATTCACCATTACTATTCAAAACTACAGTACTTCCCTCAGCCTATTTCTTGGTATTCATATGCCCGAAGTAACAAAGCGTTTTTTTTTTTTTCATTAATGAAATTTCTGCTATTTAAGAGCTTAAGTGAATGGGTTGAGAACATTTTTGACTGACTGAAAAGAAAAAATGTACGACAAGATTCTCAATAGATATTTTGGTGAAGTGACCAAGTCATTTGATTTTTAAAACGTTTTTTTCACTATGATATATTGAAATTGTTTACGTGCTCTTTAAAATGCGTAGATAATTGGGAGGAAAAAAAAACATAACGATCCAAAACAGGCAGAAAAGAATTTAAACCTTAAAATGGGCAACAGAATACATAATATGTATTTAAAAAAAAACATAATAAAAACTGACTCCAAATACACGGAAACATGGCTGACTCTTAAAGATAGAAAATGTTTTTACTGATTTTGAGTAGAAATTCATCATGCTAACAACTTCTGCATTATTCTTTTGGCCGTTGTACACATAATATATGTTGATGAAAATTTAATTATAATAACAATGGGGAGCCAGTTATTATTTTGTATCAGCCTGAGTAAAACCATTAAGTACATAAATATCATAATTCACTATGTAAAGTTCTTTACGCCATAAAAATGTACTAAAACACATCCCAGCTATAAACTGAGAGCAGCCACAGCCTTTTTCAAGCCACCGACCTATGTTTTGACCTCTCATTTTCTTTCAGTGTTTACTCGCTAACCACACCACAACTCCTTTGTGTTATATTAAAAAGGGGAGCGTGCAATCGCGTCCCAACTAATTTTCCTCCGTCTTTACGAGAAGCAGGCACTTTACGACTCCCGCACGGGTTTTCTTCTTCCATTCACTGACCCAGATGAATAAAGAATTCTCCCTGTAGGTTAGCAAGCCCACAAAAAACACTAGTGTGCATTCAGAAAAGCTTTGACCGTTGCTGAGCTTTGCGCATGCGCTAAGTCCTTGCGTCGTTAGCAACATGTGCACAATAATTGCACTGAAACAAATGACGGGAGGAAAATGTCTGCAGATTGTGAATACAAAACCTTCGCATAAGTCATTTTAATGAGTCATCGAAACTTTGTCAGTCTTCAAAACAGTTATTTCTCACTAAAAGGCTTTTTAAATCTTTTCTTCGTTTGAGGCAAAAGCTTGCCAAAGACTTTGTCGAAGATTTCACGCTCTGAATAACATAAACCGGCTTGCACTTCCATTTTACAAGTCAAGAAAGACGCTTTAATTTCTATTCAAGTAATGAATGTATAACGATTATGGCTTGCTTAATGGCAAAGTTTACTTCGCTGTAGTGATAGAGATGTAAAATTGAAGCAACTGCTCGCTTCCATGTTGAAGATAACAAATGTACCTGACGGAACAAAGAGTATTAGTTTGATAAGGGGGATATTAATTTATTTTTAAAGTGATTTATGATTATAGAGAATTAATTTCCTGTACGCATACGAAACAAATAATCAGGAACACTAAAACTACTGTCTCCCATATATAACTATCCGCGATATTGTGCCACATGAGGGTCTAATAATAGAATTTATTCGCTGATAATGGGACTTGACAATTAAAATACTAACCATGAGATACACCATTTTTGAAACAGTAAAGTATTCTTGGGGGTCAACAATTGCACGCTCGTCTGGTGCGAGTGAAACTGAGAGAGTCCTTACTGATCATTCTCACTGAAATGGGAAGTCCTCGAGCATCCCCCATACACTCCGATCTTGTTCCAACTTCTATTTGTTCAGCTCTCTTAAACATCACTTTTCGGTGTACCTTTTCCCGACGATGAATGTAGAAGGGAAAATCACCGCATGGTTCTGACAGAGGCCCAAAGCTTCAGGGGGCTTGTGAAATGATGAAACCAGTGCCTCAATATACAGGGAGATTATGTTCAGAATAATAGTATTGTACTCTTGTTTGATAACTTCTGTGTCCATTTGTGACTTACATTAACGACTTTCCCTCGTATAAATAAACTAAACTAAAACAATAACAGAAATGAAGAACATACAAGTATAGCATAGGTAAACTGATGTAGGCACAATTCTCAACAGAAAAGTATAAATAAACTAAATGAAAGGTATAAAAGAAATGAAGAAAAGTCAAGAATAGCTAAACATACCCGGAACAATCTGACACAAATCTAGTTTGACACAAAAAATACATTAAATAGCCTACACTAAAACTACAAGAGACGCCAGGTAAAGGAAAGTTTAATGTGGATAAAGTAAGACAGTAAAACATGAAAATAAAGCAAACTAAAGCTACAAACGGAGTCAGAAAGAGTCTGTATCAGGCCAAGAGAGGGATTCGCTCTGCTCTCGTGCCCACGGTGCACTTTGACGGGATGCATGTGAATGAAAAACATTAGACGGGCGCGCTGCGGTAGTT
Organism: Metallyticus violacea; assembly: GCA_030762175.1. Classification (NCBI taxonomy): domain Eukaryota; kingdom Metazoa; phylum Arthropoda; class Insecta; order Mantodea; family Metallyticidae; genus Metallyticus; species Metallyticus violacea. The sequence goes on from CM060831.1 coordinate 149,069,547, forward strand.
CAGATGAGAGTTAACGTGATCTCTTGAGGTTAATAATGCCATTTATTTTCTGTGTATTTTGTACGTCCAGTGTTTGAATTACAATGCAACTTTTGTTTACCAAAGTATTATAAATAAGGTGTTGTTTGCCCTGTATCATAATATATTAATGCCTAACAGAATTAAAGTTCTGTATATTCTTATTGGTAATTATTTGAATCAGGATGCACATCTTCTTTACATACATATAAATAAGGCATTATTTACTCTTTATCGTAATGTATCAATAGCTAACAGAATCAATATTCTTTTATAGAAAATAACGTGTGAATGTTTGAATCAATTTAATTAATCAGAATGAAAATAAGTAAAATAATGGAAATGTTTTAGGTAGAATAAGCTGATACTCAGCTTATACAAAATGGTTACAGTATTTTGAATCTTTAACTTTTCTGTAACAAGTTTAAAAATATTGCGATTTAGTGACTATGCTGAATTTAATGTAAGCCTCTGTGTTAGAATATGATTTAGCAGTGAAATCCGTGATTTGAAATTAACAATTTCCAGCAATTTTGTTCGGTCAAAAATATCGTTCCAAACATAATCAACATTTGAGCGGCTAATGCGTATACTCTCGGCAAAGTAGTTTGAGAGCAACATTCGTGAAAGCTGTTAATGTCTTATTTATTAAATGTTGTAGTTCCATTTGATACCTGCCAGAAACCTATTTAACATTAAGGGAGTAGAGAAAAGTCGAGACATATACGAAAGAGTCTAAGACAAAACTCCCGCCCCCTACCCCACAAAGAAACAAATTTGCATATTAAATAAATTAAAGCTAATGTCTCTCATATTGTAATTAGCATGAAACATACTCTAGTAATAATATCTAGTAGACATAGTATAATAATTTAGAAGATAGAGTGGATGATTAAAGGTTTGATATCAATTGTACAAATATTTACTATAAGATAAATCATGAGTGTGTAAGAAAAATTTTTGTAAAGAGAATATTATGTAACTTGGTGCGTTGGCTAATTGAGCCTCCGGCGAGAGAAGCAAGATATCAATAGAATCATGCATCTTGCAAGGACAGGCTATAACAATAACCCTTTTACATTTAGAGAAGATAATAATTCTGTGGGAACAGTGAACATTCCTAAGGAGACAGTAACGCAGATGTGGCGAGAATGGATTCCTTTAACTTTTACATCGGATTATCACGAACTCGCCAATCAGAGACCAAAGAGTTGAAAACTTTAAAGTGAGCGTCTATGGGAGGTTGAGAGCTCCCCAATAATGTTTGAATATTTTAAAGGCACATTAACCCGTGGGCTCCCTTCTGTGGACCCCGTGAGCTCTCAAGACCACGTGAAGACATTTTTGAAATTAGTATAAAAGGAAACTTCTTTCTAAGGTATGCTTTTGATAGAGTGCAAGTCAGCAGTGCAGGTGAGCCTGTGTAGGCAAGTGGAGTGCAAGATGAAACACACGCTATTATAGACTTCAAGTGAGTCAGGTGAGTTCAATTCACACGCTGTTATGTAAGACATTTCTAGATTCAGTTCGGACATTTGATAGATCACAGATCACAGATCTGCTAGATCACATTTTAGGCAGTTCCAGACTTTAGTTCATAGTTTAAGCAGTTGCCTAGTTTACGAAGATACAGTTTACGTGGTAACACTCAGTATGGCATGCAGTTTACGCAGTCTTTGTAAGCAGGCGATGTACCATACGTTGAGAGTCTTTCTGATAGTAAATTATTCACAACGCCAGATGCACATCAATGTAATGTCAGTACATTCATGAACTTTAAGAATCACACGTGAGTTGCCACACTCAATTAACGTCTGGGGCCAGAGCAGGGCACAAAGAGGCATCCAGATAATCACGGCGAAAATAAACTCGACGATCAGTGAATGCAGCAAAGAGTTGTTCTTCTATCGACATCTTCCCTTTCCCTCTATCCCGCGACTTCGTGAGAGCGAAAAAGCAAAATCGGGCCTCCCAGACCAGATCATCGTAGTCTGCGACGTTTGACCGCTAGTAACCACGCCGATAAGAAACGGTTGCATGCTTCAACATCCTGAAACCTCGATTTAAACTAGGGAGCATCTTGCAGAATTGTCGCAGTTTTCTTCAGACAAATTAGCATTAGAATATCGCACTCCCGATAACTTTGAACAAGGTCTAGTATTTCCAAAAATAAAAGATGACCTACACACCCATCAAAGTTACTTTGAAACCCTTTCTCTATAGTACGCCTGTGCAAGTTGAGAAAATTCAGTTTAGTTTACAGCAAAATGAACGCGACGAACAATATGTTGCTCTAAAATTCTGTTTCGTCTCAACAAATTCTCAGTTGAAGCTTATGCAATATTACAGGAGGGCTATGAAGAATTTCTTCTTCCCTAAAGAGAGTTCTAAGTTAGTTTAAAATGTTTAAAGAAGGTATTCAATTTCACACGAAGATGAACTTCTTCATAGGACTTCCGTAATACTGCATAGACTTGTTGAGATGAAACAGTTTATGCTCTAAAGAATGAAAACAACACGTATGTCATTGTGAGAGAGGAATATGGAATAACATTAAAAAACTTTCAGAAACTCGGAAAATCCCACTAGTTGCCGGTAACTGAAAGCTGACAACGAGATGTGTTTGTGCATGGTGGGTTTTAAGACTGCTGATCCGCTAACTAAAGGACGTTCACCTGCAGGTTTGAGTGCAGTTGGTTATGCTGTTACAGGAAGACGTGGAGTTTCTTTCCTGATGAAACTTGGCTGTTGAAATAGCAAAGCTATATATAATCACCAACACAAAAAGCAGAAGTTCTGGGGAGTTATGGTTTTTATTTTTCTGTATTCAAGAATGGTTTACCAGCATGCCTTGTCTGTACATACAAACAGCTACAACTGGACAATACTACAAAGCTACCTTGAAAAATTCATAAGACCTTATCACACGCAAAAGTGTGAATATCTCATATAAAACAATGGGAAGGGTGTCCGCACACTCCTTATACTCCAGATTTAACCCCATGTGACTTTTCCTTCTTCCTTCTTCCCAAATTGAAAAAAAAAAAACATCTTCGAGGAGGCATTTTCCATCGTGAGAGGCAGTGGTGAAGACTGCGGACGTGATTATGAAGGTACTGTCAAAAAAAAAAGGGGGGGTTTCCAGCATGTCCTTGAAGACAGGAAGAAATGCTGGGAGGGGCGTTGCATTCAGCAGGCACTACTGTGAGAAATATCATCAAAAGTATGAAGATAAGTAAAGGGATGCTGTCGAAAAAAAATACTCGCAATTGTTCATGAACAGTCCTCGTATATAACATAGATTATATTTTCCAATGATTTCGACACTCCATGTCTCAAACTACCCTATACGAAAAGCCACACTTCGCCACTGCACAAGAGGTGCCGACAGTACAAAGTTTTCGTGGTGCCACAATCCAACGGAGAGACTGTGACCACAAGTTGTGTTTCTGCTGGAATTAGACCATTACTGGAGAAACCGATGCTTTCGCAATGAGGACCTTACAGAAACATGGTACAAAGTTGTCAACAGACCTGTTGTTACTTCACGACATTGTACCCATATATCAAGGCTGGTATAATGAAAAGTCGTTTCCTGGAGACTAACAATGCTCTCTGCAGTCCATGTCGGCTCCTAGTGATTACTTTCTCTTTCAAATTCTCAGTTAATCAAAATATGGATGTTGATTTACAAACGAAAATATCCAGTATTCGGTTGCATGTATGGCCATATTATTATTTTGAAAAATATGTAAGTTGAAGAGAAGAGACGTCGAAAAGCAAACATTTAGGTTAACCACCAGGTTTTATTTTATTTTTTCAGAAATTTCTCGCAGTATTTCGTACATTTGTAATTATAAATATTATACAAAGTCATATATGCTCCAACGAATCAATCATTACTGTATTCATTTAAATATTTAAAATACTGCTGGAGTTTTATAAGCTTAATTATAATTATTTATAACTATATATAAATTATACAATCACAATAAAATCATATTTATTTATTTACTAATACTTATTTGTTCCGAACATGGTGACTTTTTTATTTGTTTATTTACGGACGCTCTTTAACATCTCAGGTCATCAGCGTCCCATTCAATTCCCGGCGTTAAACGGCCGACAAATTTTGCTCAGAGGCCTCTTCTTTCAGGCTTGAGCTTCTTTTTCGTGCCGCAAATGTGCAACACGGAACCCACGGCTTTACTTCCCTTCCGAAGGAAGCCATACTTACGATTTTTACGCCCGAAAAAATCCATTGGTCCTGGCCGGGTTTGAACCCGCGATCTTGGGTTTAGAAGGCAAGTATGGTTACCGCTACAGTACCAGGACCGACAAACGTGGTGATCAGCGATCCATAAAACTTCTAGCATTAAGCATTAGTTTTAATTTATGTTTCTCCACTTTCCATTATATAAGAAATAAGACAACTTTAGAGAACAAGGAAACTAATCTAACGGTTTAAAATAGTAAATAAGCACAAAAAAAATCATTTAAGATTGAATTCCTGATCAATCTGTATAAAAGCGGATACCAAGAAAGCTTACAAATCAGCATTGCCTTGAAATAAAGTGTATATAAAGGAATTATATGATTTGAACGCTGTTTTAGTCCAGGTCTAATTGTTTTCTTGTTTTAATGCAAATAAATGTGTCGTATGTTTGTAAAATTCTACAATTTTAAACAACGTAAAACAAATAGACATATGCCAGATTTTTCAAAAAAGTATATATTCTACCTGACAGTGCATACTCTGTAAATGTTAATGTGCCATATTTAATATAAAATTTCAACAGGAACATTAAACAATTAATTCATATTTAATTAGCTTACCCTACCTCTCTCTCACACAAAAATGTGTAAATAATATTTTGATGTTTCACCAAGCAGAACTCCCATAAAATTAATTTGATAATAAATCTTATTGGACATGATAGTATTGATAACCACCCCCACTTACACCGAGCGAGAAGTCAGTTGTGCTACTTTGACTTGAGAGTGCTGGCTGACTGTGTGATACCTATATTGGCATGCAGGAGGGACATAAGTTTGCATTGTTTCTTTCTACACTTCTTTATCTTGGAATTCATCTGATAAGGAGGTGATATACTTGGAGATATTTTAGGTTTTCATTGCCTTTATGAAATTGAAATTTATTGACATGCTAAGAATAAATATAAAAAATACAAACACAAACCAATTATTCTATCACCTTTATCCAAGTGCTAATATAATTGAACAATTACAATATTTCCACCTTGATTGGCTCAGCCCCACTCCCTAGTACCCGGTTCATCAGCAGCAGCCTAAAGGAATTCCAGAGGACCAGGTTTCTGACCCAATCCAAGGTCGTAAATAAAATGTTTCATTACTCTACCAATAACCTTATTTTGTGAGCTAGCTACTGTCTCTACAAACTAATAATGACTTTATTTCTCATATAATTACTAAATGTTACATTTCAAAGTTAAAGAAAATATAATCCATTCCCAACATAATCACCTTTATCTACATCCTAATATAATCAAATGCAACACTTTAAGTTATTTGATTTACTTCCCTTCTAAGTACCCAATTTCAATTATTTTAACTTTGCTCAGAACTTCCCTGCATTCCTTCTGTCTTTACTAATCATTTTCATTAAGGATATTTTCTATCTAATTTAAACCATTCCTCATTTATAAACTTTTTCCTCCAGAGTCCCGTCCTTTTGCACTCAAACACAATATGTCCATAGCATTTATGACGAAATCACTTAATTACGCATAAAAGGGATTTTCTTCTAATCTTTTAAAACATAGCTTTGTTTTACAAGTAATATATTCAGAAAGACAGGAGCTTTAAAATTATATATTTTTGTAGATTTCTACTTTAAGCAATCACAGAATCATTTCTGTATAAAAATTTAATACAATGCTGTAACTTTGGAGAATTTTTGCATGAAAAATATTCCCCCAATGGATGTCATGTACCAAAATAGTTATCTTTATACGAGGTATCTCCAAAAGTAAATCAAATTCTTTAATGTTTGAAGATTTAGGCCTACCTGACTCTTGTCTCCCTCAAAGTAATGCCTTAGTAGTATTAAACTATATTAAAATTCAAACTATTACAAGTCAAATGTTTGAATTTTCCTTCCGATTTTACATAGACTTTACACCTGTTTATTGGTAACGAAAAATGCTTGTTACTTGTTACTTCGCTGTTCAGGCAAGGTGCAAGAAACGCTCCCAGAGATCTTTGTTTTTGTATTCTAACCGTACTCATATATCGGTTAGACGTGCAGTAAAGAGAGAGAGAGCAGAAAAAAAATAATATGCGGTGAGGGTAAAGAGAAGGAAAGAAAACTCGTAAAGGGAAGCAAGGCCGCGCACATTTCTTGCTAATTGAAAACGTGCCCTTCCGTTGCTCTTTCACGTATCGTGAAGTTGGTGGAACAAGTTTCTAAAATACAACCCAAGAGTGCGAGCCGTTGCTCCATATTCCCTCTATTAACCCGAGTGGTGCTAAGGAAGAGTGAAAAATTGCTTGTCAGTGCTGTAAATGACATAACGTTCGGGCTTTAATTGTTCTACAATCTCAGTGCTAAAATGACGAGGAAGTTTTTTGATACATCCTGTTGGTAATCCCGCAACGGGTGAATGTACTTAAATATCGAATTAATCTAAATATTATGAGATAGGTGGGGTGGTGTTATTTTAATATTTCTTAAGGAAAAAAGTTTAAAATCGAAATCTTTCACACATCCAGAAGTCCATAACATTGTGATGATGTGGTGAAGAGAAGCCCAGTGCTGAGAGTAACATCATATTTCAAAGTTTAGACCTTACACCGTGTTTGGATTTAGTTGAATAAATCTTGCTATTTGTATGTACATCGGAGAATCTTGTGGCATTACTTGGTACCATTACCAGAAACAGAATTGCTAAACATCTGCAAAACAATACTCATTTCATGCTATAGGCTATAGCATGGGGTTTCAATAAATGTGTGAAGTAATGTCTGATAAATCACGCGCTAGGTCTTCACTACAGTCGTCTGTGGAACGTAATAACCAATGGTAACATTTATTATGTACTAAACAATTTTAAAATATCTACTTACAGAGCTCTCGTTTGAACGAGTGGCCGGCTTAAGGGATATTTCCTTGGCACCTGGAAGCATGCTGCTTGCCGGCGAAGTCGTGCATTCATAGCTCCTTAAATTCAAGCGCATAGATCTCTACAGCATAAAAAACAGCAACTTTTTGGTCATACAATAGTATTTCGTGTACAAGATCGGGGTTTTCTGCACTCCAGCATCCATTTTTTTTTTGTGATTATATGATGATGTAAATAAAACTATGCTTCGTCGGTAAAAAAATTGAACATAACATTATCCAGCACCCAATGGTAGAAATTAACTCTACTCACATTATTGCATGATTGCAATTCCTAAACTACAGTTATCTTTTAGAGTTTTCATTTTAAAACTTTAGTGGTATTCCTAACACAATCCGATTCCTGTGCAAGCTTTCTCAAAGGTTTCTTTGGACTTCATTTAACTTTTCTTCGAAGTCCTCGAGTTTTTCCTCTATAAGAACACAGCATTTTAATTTCAGTCTCTTATCAAGAACAATCCCATTTCCTTGAATCATTCACAAGATTACGAACAGTTTCTCTGTGAGGCGCACGAACAGCAGGAAACCCATCTATAAATCGGCGATTCGCTTCTCTACATTAGTATGTTGTCACATAGGAATCATTCGTGAAGATTCTGTGTGCTAAAGTATACGGGCTTTTGGCCGGAATTCTTCCGGATTTTTATTTATTTTAACCATTTGTTTTGAATTAATTAGATAATAGAGTTATGTTGAAATGTTTTATTCATTTTTACTTATTTGTTTATTATCCCATTATCATCATGATTCATCCCTTCTCGAAGCAACTTATTATGAAACACTATTAGCACTAACACACTATATAACACTGAAACACGCAGTTTCACAACGTTCAACTCCTATACAGCACAAAGCCTTCGTGTCAGCATGCGGAGGGAATGGAAAGTGTAGGGATGAACAGAACCGGTTAAAAACAGGGCAGGTGAATTCCCGTTAAACCTACCACGCATCCAAACGAAGGTTCTGTAAACGTATATTAAATACGAACACACACACACACACACACACACACACACACATAATTATATTTTCTTAACATTATAACAACCGGAACCTTTTATATATCGTACTTAAATTTGAGAAAGGGTTATTTTCAACGCCTCAGCAGTAAAATCGTTAAAATAACGCTCTATGACGAAGTTTTCTTACAATCAAACGTGCGGAAAATAAACATGTGAACTCTTTATTCGTTCTGCGTCTCCAAAAGTTTTTTTGATTGATCAGTATTGAAACAAACATTTTGGCCTATTTATGCTTTACAGTACGAATAATGAAAGCAAAAGCTAACCCCTAAAGGACTAATTCCAATTGCTATTTAGCTGTACATTTGTTGAATCAAAACTTAAAATGCTTGAAGTATTTCTTCATATTTCAGAAGTTAACATTTATGCTCCATTTGACCGTTCAGAGGGTGTCATGACGTAGATCTTCCAAGAGTAATATTTTAATACCTACACTTGGTATGTATAATCGTAAGGATAATTATGGTTTCCCGATTATCGTAAAACGTTCTCTCAATGTTTTCGCTAACTTGCACTCCCGTCAAAAGGGAGATTTTCGCTCAAGGCAAGCGGGATGCCTGTAATCTGCAGTTAGCTGTTCTTCCATTAGACAGCGCAAGCAAGTCACACAGTGTTCGTTGTATTTCACGTGCGGAAACAGAAATGAGGGCAAAAGTTAATCCGATTAGCTTCATTTTCCTTCTACCGCTCTCAGCGAAGTGTTATAAAACGGCTTTATGTCGAGATTGCTGCCGGGTTTTATTTTTCTAGCACAATATGACCTCGTCAAAAAAAAAAAAAAAAAAAAAAAAAAAAGTTTTGTATAGCTCTTTCGAGCACGACACCTCTGTAACGTAAATTTAATTTCTGGTTTAAAACACGCCGATTATTTTGTCTCACGTTCATTTTCATTTTTCCCAACTCCATCTCATTGCTACCTTATGTATCAACAGATAAAACAGCCTTAAATTATTTTTCTTATCAGTTTAAATATTTCTTCTATTTAAAACGGGAAAATCAGGTTTAAATAAAACTAATCATTCTTGTATCTGCTTCATCAGAGTAATGCAGGGAGTTTTATTAATGACAGTGCGGTAGTTAAATGGTGTTATTTTTTATTTCAACTACTTTCTGCAGCTACCTCATATGCACCACATAATAATATGCCAACTTTCTCTGGTGCGGATGATTTGACTATACGTTGACAAAGGAATCGTTAGGTATTAGGGTACTTGTACATTTTTGAATCAGGTTATATTTTTATCTTATAAAGGGAGAGGCAAACCTAAAAAGCCTGGTCCCATTCCACAGAGCTCCGATGGGTGCCCTAGCTAACAAATATAGAATAAATAAATATATTATTTACTCCCATTCTGCGGCCAATCTTTCATAGCACTATATAATTCTGAAAGAGATTGCAGTAAATCTACTACTTGATTCTGGTGGTAACCAAACTTGCCTCCTAAGCCCAAGATCGCGGGCTCAATCCCGGCCAGGATCGATGGATTTTTGGGGCATGAAAATTCTAATTATGACCACCTTCGGAAGGGAAGTAAAGCCGTTAGTGCCATGTCGTAGATTTACGGTACGATAAAGAACCTCAAGCCTGAAAGAAGAGGTCTCTGAGCAAAATTTTTCGGCTGTTTCACGCCCTGATTTGAATGGGACGCTGATGATCTGAGATCCATGGACCCTGACTGAGATTGAACCCGTGATCTTGGGTCTACGAGGGAAGTATGGTAGCCAGTAGACCATCAGAACCCTAAGATTCCTGTTCCATTTCCAGCCGTGATCTGCAGTTTTTCCTTAGTTCGTTTATGTTGGTGTGGATTGGTTTGGTTTGTTTGTACCTACGTCCCCAAGGCAGGTTCTGAGGGAGACACAGAGCGTTGATGCATGGATGTAAGCAAATTCCTAGCATTGTCTCTAGATTTAACTCCCCGACGTTGATGGAGCACCCCTTTCAAGGAGTTCTAGTCCCCCAGAAGCCGGGGCAGTGTCACGCCGCACTAGCCCACTTTGCCCGCACTTTCGATCCTGTAACAGAACCAAAGGAGAAACAAAAGCCAATAGCTGCCCCAATGGCTTTTAACTAGAATACAACCGAATGCAGGTTTCAAGCGTTAACACCTGAGACAACCAGCTCGGTCGTTGCTTTAGTAGCTGCAGAAATCGGCCCTGAAAAAAATGTTGGGTATTTTTTTAAAAGATAACAATTCCTCTTCTCTAGAATTATGTTTGCCCATTGAGGATCATTAATTTCTGTTCTTATAGTTATGAGAAATGATGAATCCATACATTTTTAATAATGTTTAACCCCAGTTTTTAATACTGAGACACCACAGGCGTTGGGCACTGATAATACACGAGGTGGTTGAGCCAAATTTGCTCATTAGGGTAATTATGTGATATTTTAAAATTACTGCAAAGAAAGTTATACTATAATATAGCTATATATTTTAGGTATACTACGTTTTTATAACATTTTCCAGTCTGTACGAAGGCAATTGGTATGTTTTAATGCCTCAGTAATTTGTAAACCTTTTCTTTTTCACTTAAATAGCCATTTATTTGTAAATGACAGCCGCGTGGTGTCTACATAAACCCACAGTTACCCTGGTGCCCTTGTAACACTTTTGCTGTCTGCCATTCCCAAGATGTAACACAGAGAGGTAGACGGTTCATTGGATGAAAGAGCTCCATCTAATTAGTACCAAATAATAAGCTTAATTGGAATCAAGAGGAAGTCAAGCCTCTATATGACGTAAAGGGGTGGTCTAAAACCCCTAGGGTGCTAGCAACGATTCACTGTTGAGTGTCACATTGCACTTCTGGTTTATTTTACATGGCAACAAACCTTCCTGCAAAGGACTTCAAGGCTTAAGAGATAATTAACAGAGATTACTCTTTTTAAACGAACCAGGTAAATTGGGGAATGAAACCACCAGGCCTTACAAAGGGGTTCAGAAGGTTTATTCACAAAATCTGAAGCAATGACATTTAATTCTTTATTTAACTAAATAATTTCCAAGTGGCTCGTTCGTGTTTATTGTGCTTTTCAAAATTATTTCCCTTCCAACGTTTATCTTCAATTCCTTACGAAAAATTAGCGAGATGTTCTCCTTTATGGTAAGTATATTGTAATTATAACACATTTTTCCTTCCATTGTTTTACACCACGTGAATTACTAACGAAGTACAGCCCGGCTGTACAAATAGTTAATCCAATATATACATAATTATGGCTTTCAACGGTTTCATCAAATTTAAATTATTTCTCAGTGCTGATATACTTTATTGGTATCAGTATGCCGTTTTGGCATGATTCTTCCACTCACACCGCTCAATCGGAATCAATTTGGCTGCACTTGCGACCTGTTCCATAGCTGTTGTAGACGCTTGCTTTATGCTTCGAGATAGCAAGTACAGCCAAAACTGAGAATCGGGCAGAGGGCAGCATCTAGGGCGAGGAGAAATGTGTTTCGTTGAGTACTTGCCTCGCTTCCATACCAACTCAGAAGGATGCGCAAGCCGGCGAGCATTGTCTACTACAAAATGTCTTTTTTGAGTCTTCGTTTAGTTGCAATAAATATTAAAGTTTACATTTACTGGTATAGTGATTTAGCTTCTTGTTTTATAGTATGTAGCTACACAAACACGATTTGGGATTGTTAACTTATTACTTTAATTGCTATTACTTTTAGCCCCGGCTATGTGTATTCTTGCATTTACAGAAAACGCCATAGAAACCGTGAATATTGTGCAAGATGTCCATTTAATTTTTTTAAAGTTAATTTTCCAATATACACCTGCTGTAGTGTCTCTGGTGTGTTGTAGATTATGATGAAATACAGTAGTTTTACTTTACCAGTCTTCTTTGTATATTAAGTAGTCTAAAACCGCGAGTTGATATAAATGTGTAATATCCGTATATTTTTATACTCTGTGTAGTAGATACAACAATATTACAAATTAAACGATATATTTGAAGACAGAGCTGCACAACTTTTCATGTCATTAATTACCAGCCAAACATTTTGACTACTGAAGTAAAATGAATGAATAAATAGTGTTTAACGCCCGTTTTTGCCACTGAGGCACCACAGGCGGTGAACACTGGTGATACATGAAATGATATATTGGGAAAGGATTTTTTTTTTTTTGAGGAAGGAAACGTTCCAGGCCTAAATTTAGAGTACTTCCCCGGCATTTGCCATTTATGAGGACTGAGGAAAACCTGGAAAAAACTTTAGTCAGGGAGGACGGTCCTGGCTGGATTCGAACCCCAGACCTCCCGCGCACGAGTCCGCGATTTACCCCTGGCGGTACTGCAGTAAAGGTATGTCTTGACAGAAAGATGATTTACGTCTTTATGAACAGCATCCTCCGTTCTGAATATTCGCTGCATGACAAAAGTCCAAAATTACGTCGTCCAAGTAAAAACTGCCCAGCAAGTTTCGTTTGACAATATGGACAACTCAGGCAGTGCCCGTTCTCCAGTGAAAGTCAGTAAACTTGGGGCGAAATGCCCAGCACTCTGGACACGTTCGCCCACTGTAACGGGATGTTGAGCGATGTACACAGGATGCCGTGTACTCTGCCAAGTATTACAACGTCGTACATCATCAGAGGACAAGCATAGCTAGAAACTTGGCGGCATGTTCCCAACACAACATACCCTATCCTGCCTATTAACTAAGCCACTACGTGGGGTAATTATGTTGGCTTTACCCAGAGCAGACAGTGTCGATATAAACTGGAGATGCATGTCACGTCCCTCGGCAGAAGGGTACATTAGTTCCCAGCGGGAACTCGTCGAGAGGTAGTTCCCGCAAAGCACTTGTACTTCCATCCAAAATTCATAGCCGTATCATCTTCCCATCTAAGGATTGAATGCACATGCAATTGAAATGAACGAGAGTGCTAACTTCCCAACCTCAGCTCACGATATTATGGAACTGTGTCATTTGATTAAAGCATTCGTCTTTGTGAGGAATGGCGCACTTAAGGCTAGAATTATTAAAGGATTTAACGTTCTATGCTACACGCCTGTGAGATAATGAATGAAATTGTCCAAAGCCACGTCAAAGATCAGTGGAGTACTCCTCAAATTTTGTACGTCATACCATAAGCACTTACTCACACATTTTGTAGCGATATACTGGTTGATTAATTTTCTCGTTTGCCTGAGTGACACATTTTCCCTTTTGAATTCTTTTCTCTCTTAATTTCCGACTAAATAAACCGAATTCTGACGGTTGGAAGACGTCAAGTTTCTTTTGCACCTTTTATTCCTATTTGACAATCTGTCCCACTACTTAGCTCTTGTCCTAACAGCATTTCTCTGTCAAGGCTCTCAGGTTGTTTTTGACTGTTAGCCTCAGGACTGTTTTCGGAAACCTGCTCAATGAATGCTTCAATTAAAATATTGCTTAAAATCCCTATGGGCTAATTCATTGGTGTTTTTATTTTTTTATTTTTATTATATTGGAGAAACAGCATTATAGAGGGCCATCAAGAAGTCTTTCCGCAGCCATTGTAAAATAGAAATTTCACTAGGGGAACGCATTCGGGTGGCAGCACTAACCGCGCGCTGAGCGCATAGTTATTGTGTTTACTTAACCACCAAGACAAGCATAGATTCCATAGTCCAGGCCTTAGCAACGGTGGGCGGATTACACGCTAAAAATCAGTTTAGAACGGAGGAAGAAATGCAGGAATACCAACGTTTTCCTCTGCGGAGCACATTACCAGAGTGTACGGAGGAACTTGTGCTTATTTGTGTTTGTTTCATATTTTAACTTTTATACACGAAAAAAAATTCTAATCGTGAAATATTGCACAACTTTGGGATTGTTGTGTAACGTTATTGGTACGTCCAAGTGAAATTAGACAGCAAAATTTATTCCATGTTTGTATTTAACCGAAATTTTGTGAACTTAAAACAATAAGTTTCGAGCAAAATATGGATAATTTATCTAAGGTTATTCAGTTACGGTCTTTTTGAACTTTTGAAATAAATAACTCTGAAATGTTTTGAAATACATAAACTTAATTAATTTGTGAAAACTCCTGATTAGCTTTCTCTGTAAATAACACTTCATTAAATAGTATTACATATTAAAAGATTACTTTTGGAATGAACTTGTTTCATTGTCCTACATTCACTTTACTATTTTGACAATCCTTGTTGATATTTTCTTATATAGAATATGATTTGATTTCTGAACTCGAATATAAATTTCACCTTAGGACAATAACATAACCTCCAAATACATTTTCAGTTCAATTAAAAAACGTTTAAACAAAAAAAAACCTGAAGAACTACTTACATATATAGTTTATCCAGTTAACTGGAAGCAGGACCGAATGACATGCGTCTCAAATGAGTAGTTTCCTCCGTTTGTGGTATGGCCAGCCATAATTAAAAAAGTTTCCCTCCAGCAAAGGCTATTATTAATTTTCCCTGACTGAATAAAACTACGCGATGAAATCTAATGACCTTTACTTACCCCTCTCGCTCAGCAATGCATTAAGCTTAATGATTATAACTCAGGGACAGGTGGATGCCAAGAACTGAATTCACATTCAATTTTGCTATCATACCTGCTAATCTTCCTGCACACTTTTTCTCTTGCTGAAAGTCGAAGTGTGTCAACGTTTGCGAACATGATTAATGTACCTCTTTCTTAGTTGACTCATAAACAATTTATCTCCTGCAGAACCCATTTGTGTGCTAGGCTGTACTTTATTCGATTATTTTATAGCTTGCTCCATGTCCACTGTATCCAGCCATTAATTTGTCATGTTTTCAAAATGACACACTATATTTTGTTGGAGTGTAAAAAGCATACATACATTTCTTTCCGGAATATTAACATTTTGCAACGCAGATTATGAACTTATAACATAAATATAAATTAGATGAATTTATACTAACATCTAAAGAGAAAATGGCTGTTGTATAGGTCATGGGATGGTACTCTTTTATAACAGAGATAACGGATACAGTTGTGCGTTACAAAGACCAAAGATAGTCTATTAATGGAATATTACAGGTCATTTTCGTAAATCAGATGAATCACGTTTTTTTTTAATTTAAAATATTTTTTAGCTTATTGCAACATAAAGGATAATATTTTATTAAACATTACACGTTGACTTAATAGTTTTCATGAAAAAAATGTGCTGAAATTACGGTACATTATTAAAACTTGTCTCCTGATCAGAGTAATAGCTCTCAAATCTTCTTTGAATAGATCATTTTCATACCTGAACAGTACTATTGTAGCAAAAGGCCATTAACTTAGAAGATTAGGTGGGAATAAGATTAAATTGTAATCGTGGATGTAGTAAAGTCAAGTTTTATTCTACCTTTTTAGCCTATTTTGGCTTCTGTTGCCTATTTTAAAGCACGTTTTTCCCTCACGTTTTGGGTGTTTATGGATATTTTCTGGGATAATTTCCGCATTTTAGAAAAGTACATAAAGAATTTCAATATATCGAAATGAAAAAAGTTACAAAATTAAATGGCATATTCATCTCACAAAAATATTTGAGAATCTTGTTATATATTTATTTCTTTTCAAGCAGTCAAAAACTTTCTCCTCAATCCATTTATTTTAGTTTTTTAAATAGCAGACCGTTCGTTAGTGAAAGGAACGCACAATTACCTTGGGGAATAGGAATACAAGGAAACAGAGAGGATGAGGGAAGTACTGTAGTTTTGAATAATCCTGGTGAATGATTATATCGATCTGTGCGAGACAATTCTAGGAAATTTGTGGTGGGGGCAAGTTCTAAGTTGTATAAATGTAACAAACATTTACAAGCGAGAATGATGTGGTACAATAAACCGTCCTTACAATGGAAATAAGAGAGATACTAACCCGATTTCCCCATAAACGCATAAAGAAAAAATGAATTCGCCCAGAAACCATTACGGATCTTTTTCTCACTCGCCAGGACTATTCAAAGCTACTTTGTTTTGATCCACATTTCCACGATGTCCTGAAAGGTGAATGTTCTTTAACTGGTATGAGTCCTTCCGAAAAAGTTGGTTTTAAATATGCTCCAATCTCTTCAGTGGAAGTAGAACGTTCTTTTTCTGTGATGAAAAATGTTCTCTCTGACAAGCGACTGACTATGACAGTTGAGACCTTGTTGCTTGTAACGAAGAAAAATAATTTAAGTACTTTAATTACGTGATAAAGAAATTATCTTAAATGCCTATTTTCATTAATAATGAGTGTAATACACCCTGTTTGTACTTTTAATAAATGCCTATTTTAATTATATTACTGTCAATTTTCAGTATTTTAACTGCCTTTTCGCCTGCCTATTTTCACATATTAAATGCCTGTATTTCCGGGCTGTACTTACGACTAGCATGAATAGAACTGTCAGAAGCTTCTAAGAGTTTCGTGCATTGATCTGAATATGCCAGAATGAACATGTCATTGAGAGAGAATGGCAGTGTAAGACTGCACCGAAAATATTTGATGAAATGTTAGAGGGAAAAAAAAGCCGGTGTCAGAACTTTCTTTGTCGCCAGTGGGTCAACGGCTGCCAATCCGATGCGCTCAAAGTGGAGGTTCAATTATCCGTGTTCTCACTTTAGGCGGCTAGAGAAACAACACGCGCGGCCGAAAGCCACCCCTCCAATCAATGCGGTCAGTGACACTCAGTGACCCGTGATCTGCTCCCATTGTTAGGTCGTTACGCCACTCTCCGAAACAATGCAAAGTAGTTTTAACACCAACTGGCTTTTCGCAGCGCACCTGATTTTCTCTCTTAATTCGTTGCATATGACGGGCATGTAAATGTCTGCTTCCTATGTTATGAAAACTGCATGTAACATGCAAATCTACTGCCATAACATCACCCCAGGGCTAATCTGTTAACATTTTGCACAATGTAAACCTAGGCTCTGAAAGATAACAGTTTTACACATGTGTACCTCCGCAGAACAAATTTGTTCAACTGTTTGTGGAAAATTATACCTCGAAGTTTGACATGTATTAAGTGCTAGTAAATGTGCCTAAAATCTCTAAGTTTACTACTTAAATACAGTGGACAGAGTCACATTTCAGGGCTCTTTATAAATTAAAGTTATAGGGGTAGCGTTTATAACTAAAGAGCAATTCGCAGCGAAGTTGGCAACAGCGCGCTTTGCTGTCACAAAACCAGCGGCGCTGCTGACACAATACTTCCAACAACTTTCTCTTTGTTTGCGGTATGTTTTATAATTTTATTATAATTCTTTAATATTCCTACATCACCCTTTCAAGACTGATTAGAGAGTTGTACTCAGAAAGACCGTGGTCGTAAAGGTAGTTTCATTTACAGAAATATGTTTACATTAAATATACCTATACATTTATTATCATAGTGAAACGTACATTACTCAACAAGAGTGCTGTAACCATAAACAATAAAACATTTCATGCCAAACGCAATTAAAAAAACAAAACATCGTTACTCCTGGCTTGCTTCCAAATGCAGTATCACAGAATTTACTGATAAAGAACAATAATAAAAGTGCATTACACATTAGTAATATTACCTGCTTCCCTTGAAATTTAACATAACATTTACTGGCATAGTGCAGTAAAAGGAAACATAAAATATTAATACAAAAGTGCTTGCTTTCCAAAAACAAACATTAAAACGTATAAAAATGCACTTTAATGGAACAAAGAGAATCCCTTACAATTTAAGGCAATTAGAACCCCTAATACATGGCACACAATAATGCCTTGGTCAGTGGGGGAGGCATGGAAAAGGGGTAGCACACCTCAAAGTTGCTGCTCCTATATGTATCATTCAAAACACGCTCTCAGTGACCTCAGAACAGGACTATGAAGTCATCATATTCTATGGTTCCACATCAGTCAAGACCAATGAAAGAAAGGGTACCACAGGGAATCGTTTATCATACGGACGAAAGGAGAAAAGAAGAGAAATTGTCATTTGGCACTCTATAACTAATGCAAAGAATATCCGCCGAATGACGATGTCGATCATTATTTTGTAGATTTTGGCAAAATTTATTTTCTCGACGAAATGAATGAAACTCGCTGTTTGGGGTGTTACCAAAAAGTTCCAGGACTATATCATGAAAATAGAAAGCACGGCAATTGGTTTGCACTGGATTGTCTGAGGATGAAGGGGGAGGGGTATTTTGGAGCTTCAGTCTTACTCAAGAGATGACCGTTCGTGCCTGCGCCTCAAATAAAAACCCTGCAGGAGTAAGCGATGAATTGAAGAAGACATCGAGCAGCCACGGACGTGGACGCAGGACGGGGTCCCGAACATGTTTCCAGATAGAAAACTTCAACGCCGATGAAGCGCAACCTCCACACTGAGTTTGAGAGTCTCAGGAGGTTCTCTGTCATGCCAAACACCGGGGCATAAAGCTTTACAAAGTGCAAGCCACTATCACCCTATGCCAACCGAACATCACCCTGGCACTTTCAGCAGACATGGCATGAAATGGGAGAGAGAGAGAGAGAGAGAGAGAGAGACAATGTCTATCCCCAGCATTCGGCACCGAACCCAAGAGATGCCAGTCCCATGCCTTACAGCCTGAGCCAACCCGCTCGATATGTTACCACGTGCAAGTTAATTATGCACTGCAAATCTTCGTAACGTGCTATGGTGACTACGGTCATCACTGGGAAGAAGAATTGGATCCATGGTTAAAACTCAGAGGTTTCGTAGTGGAAAAACCAAGACCAAAAAAGGCGAGTCAGGGCAGCAGAGCAACCAAGAGCACTCTCGTTATGTTCTTCAAATTCATGGAGTGGTGCAATTCAAATCGTTCTCCGCCAACGTAACATCATTAAATTGTTTAGACAGGTAATGTCAGATGCCAGCGATTGCAGTGTGTCGCGCCGTCAATGAAAGATGTTAAATATGCTTCACATGCTCAAGATGCTGAAAGTGTTGTCTATTTTATAGGGCATATAATATATATCTTCATTTAAAATTGTCAGTCGAGCTACGTTCCAAGATATCTTCTTCTTTCATCAAGCGTTTCTTCTGTAGTGCATTGCGTCTTGCTTTCCTTTTATGGCATTTAGGCGATCTCGGATTTAGATCCTTTGAGACGGCCATCCTGACCTTGGGTATATCACTGGTTGCTTAGGCGAATGTTGGGATGAACAATTCATCTGTTTTGCGGTGTCTCATTTCATCTCATTTAATTCCATTGGTTCTGTTACAGGATCGAAAGTGCCAGTACGATATGGTTTGGAAAAGTTTCTGTCCGGGTGTCTGGTGAGGAAATGAACTCCTTGGAAGGAGGAAGAGGCTCCTCAGTGTTTTTTGTGGGGGGGAATAGTGTTTAACCTGCTTTTACTACTGAGGCTCCACAGACGGTAGACACTGATGATATATGAAATGAAATGATATATTTGCAAAGGATTTTTTTAAGGAAAGAAGCGTTCCAGGCTTTAGTTTACGGTACCTCCCCGGCATTTGCCTTTTATGAGGACTGAGGAAAACCTCGAAAAACCCTGTCAGGGAGGACGATCCTGGCGGGATTCGAACCCCAGACCTTCCGTTCACGAGTCCGCGCCTTAACCACCTCGGCCACTCGTGGCGGTCCACCAGATGGAAGTGTTCTATCTGAAAGCAATGCTACACCTCATCTACTTAGTGCCTTGCTATCCTGGCTACCCTACGTCATTCCTTCCTTCCGGAGGTGCTCCATTGAAAGCGCAGATGAAGCACCGTGATGGCCCCTTACGTCAGCAATAACATTGTCCAAAACTCACGATATTGTTTTTTTTTATTGAGTTAGTCTAAATATTTTCCTCAAAATGTATATGGCCTCACGAAGTGAATACCTAACCGATGCACAACACATCACACAAGCGTACTAACCCGAGTGATTGATCCGCTTACTGCTGAAGACAGGTCGCAACTACAGAGTAGCTATAGAAAAGAAATTCGACGTTGGCCTTGGGGAAGGGGAGGGATGGTTGCTTCTGTGAGCGTCCGAATTGCACACGGAAGATTTTAAACGTGTTTCATTCTAATTTTGATTCATTTATTTATTTATGGGCGCTCTTTAACAGCTCAGGTCATCAGCGTCCCATTCAACTCAGAGCGTGAAAAGGCCGACAAATTTTGCTCAGAGGCCTCTTCTTTCAGGCTTGAGGTTCTTTTTCGTGCCGTAAATGTACGACACGGGACCCACGGCTTTACTTCCCTTCCGAAGGATGCCTTACTTAGGATTTTTACGTCCGAAAAAATCCCTCGGTCCTGGCCGGGTTTGAACCTGCGATCTTGGGTTTAGGAGGCTAGAATGGTAACCACTACACCACCAGGACAGACTTCATTCTAACTGTAACAAAGAAAAAGTTTATAAAATATTTCATAAAGAGTTAAGATACACTTACATATTTTTGCCTTCTAACAACAAATTTTGAACAGCAGTTGTAAAAATAACGTCTCTCGAATTCTACACCAATTCACGTGTAACCTGTATCGCTTTTACAGCAAATGGAAATGAATAGTCCTTTTTGCTCTATATCGTAGGTATCAAAGCTGCAACAGTTTTAACATTTTCATATTTGAACCAGAGTCCCTAAGGGCAGTTCTACAGGAGAGTACGAACGATTTTACTTCAATACAGAACGCGTGTATTACTCTGAATGCCTCTATTACAATAAATGTTTTATATATATAGTTGCTATTACAATATTATTAAAATGCTAAAAGAGAGACGAAATGAAATTTAATGGCGTTTGCAAACGAGTAAACGCAGCTGGTGACAAACAAAAAAAAAAAAAACACCAAACAAAAACATCTCTCTTTAAATGAATGCAATAAATTTGCAGCGTGTTAAAAATAAATGTTAATATATTCCTTGCATGTATGAAGTTTTAATCAACAGACTTAATTATATTAAAGCAAACCATTAATGTTTATTGGACAGAGCTTTCACCGCTAGTATTGCACACTGACCCGTGTAATAATTGGCCATATTTCAGATCGTTATGAAATGTGTTCATGCACTTCAATGCTTTATTTATTAAGATAATCAGAAGAAATAAAAAGATAATTGTTTTATTAATCTTACCACGCTAAGGTTGTTAAGGCGTGAACTGGTGAGCCGGAGGTCCGGTGTTCGAATCCCGCCAGGACTGTCTTCACTGACTGAGATTTTTTTCCAGCCTTTCCTCATTCCTCATAAATGGCTGAAGAGGTACCACAAACTTAGGCCTGGAATGTTTCCTTCCTTAAAAAACCCTTTCCCTATATATCTTTGCAACTCATGTATCATCAGTGTCCACCGCCTGTGGTGCCTCAGTAGTGACAACAAGCGTTAAACACCATTAAAAAAAAATCATCATTGACCGCCACGAGTGACCGAGTTCATCAAGGCACGGACTCATGAGCGGGAGATCTGGGTTTCGATTCCCACCAGGACCATCCATTCTGATGGAGGTTTTTTCCAGGTTTTCCTCATTTCGCATAAATGGAAAATGCGTAAGAACACTTCTTTTCTTAAAAAAATTCTTTCCCAATATATCATTTCATGTATCACCAGTGTTCACCGCCTGTGGTGCTTCGTAGTTAAAACGGGCGGTAAAATCATCATCATTACTTCACCTTTACATTTTAGACCATGTGTTCTGTTCGTCTTGTATTTTCAGTTAATCTCTTCTGAGGTCCGCCGAGAGATCTTTATTCCAACTGAGCGACAATTCACAGTTGCTTTGGTCATTCTAGGCACACAATTTGTTTTCTTGGTATTGCTAAATGTAATTCATTATTTGCTCACTCCAGTCTTCATTTCTAATGTAATCAAATTTGGTGTATTTTGAAAGTTCATTTTCTACTATCTTTTTTTTTTCATAAAACTCTTTCAATTTTTTTTGAAACGTCGAGGTTTGCTTACAATTCGCATACACAGCATGATAACGCAAGACCTCACACAGTTGATAGATATCCATTTTGAAATGTATACCATATTCTGTTTATTTACCGGACATGACATTTTTCGAATATCATGTCCTTGGATTACTCAAAGAGGCACTCGGCGGTAAGAAGTTCCGCGCTGAAGAGGTGAAAGAGAGGGTGCGCGGGTGTTTACTCAGTCACAATATTTTTTTTCTCTCGTGTAATCTAGTCTTTAATGAAACGCTGGAAAACTTGCATTGAACGTGGGACAGGCTATGTTCCAATGTATATATTTTATGAATAAAAATGTTAAACTTAGTTTTGAATCACCCTCGTATATGTAAGTCGTTCGTGGTGGTTACCTCCTTAACCCAAGATCGCGGGTTCAAACCCGGCCAGGATCGATGGATTTTTTCGGGCGTAAAAATCCAAAGTATGACTTCCTTCGGAAGGGAAGTGAAGCCGTGGGTTCCGTGTCGTACATTTACGGCACGATAAAGAACCTCAAGCCTGAAAGAAGAGACCTCTGAGCAAAATTTGTCGGCCGTTTCACGCCCTGAATTGAATGGGACGCTGATTACCTGAGCTGTTAAAATCTTCCGTAAATAAAGAAATCAACATATCTAAGGTTAGTTACTAAGGTTAGTTTTGAGAGAACTTGTTTAATTACACAAGTTGCATTTGCAGTCTGGCTTGAATAAGTTGGTGGGAAAGTTTCTCCCTATAGCAAAATTATGTAACAGTTGGCGACTCTGAAAAACAGTGAAAGAAGCAAAAAAGTGAAGTACGGAGCCGCTCTGGTGGGGAATAATGGAATATGTAGTACGCCATGGTGTATTTTGCAAAAAATGAAGCAATTTAAATTAACAGGGGAAATAAACATTTACAATGTATGTAGAAGGTGTATAAAATTAACTGAGGTGTGTAACAATTAATAAGGGAAGAGTACTGTGGACTTTACGGAAATTAAAAGTAAAAAACATAGGGGAATCAAGAATGTGGTAATGAAATATATAAAAATGTATAAAATTAAAATTTAATATCGAAATAACTATGCACCAATTTAATTCGTTCACATTTAATGTTTAATGCATTTACATATAAAGGAACAGAATACGTAATTATTAATTAATGGTGAATTACTTCAATGCATCACTCATTAACCCATAATGTAAAGTCTATGTTCTGTTTCCTTGCACGAAAGCTAGTGGAGACTTAGTGCACAAATATAATAATAATTACACAATTATCAGAGCGTAGAGTTGCACGACGTCCGAACATTTCGCTCCTCTCAAAAGCATGTCGTGTTAAGGCTGTACTGAATGGTCTCCATTAGCAGTCCCAGATGCCAGTAATCGCTGCCTTCATTGGGTCTGAACTCAGCTGTTGCCCGGCGAAACAATGAGATTTCAACTAGAAATGAGCGGGAAATTAACTCGACAACCGACGGGCAAGACAGTCTCAAGGGATAGACGGAGCAGTCAATGTCCTCTTAAGGCTGTTAAGTTCCTCAATAAGTCACCTCTGTTTCTGCCGATTGGAATACAATTTTACGCCTCTTACATGATACTTCCTTAGATTAAAATGGTTGTTGAAAAATTCGGTAAACTGCTACTTAAAGATGTTTTTAAATAGCCATTTTATTTCTCAACATGATCTTCGATGATGATCAAACACTTTGACTGATGCAGAAGAATTTCTTTGAGATCGACACTTGGGTCGTGTTTATTCCGGCGACTCAGCTGGTGAGAGGCTCGTCCAATCTGGTTAAAAAGGAAATTGTCACAGGCATAACATCATCAATGTTGCAACAGTTACGAGGTTAGAAAGTTTAAAATTACCCAGTGGTAACGCGTTTTGAAGTGCGTGCATTGATCTAATTTTTCATGTCAGTATTTTATTAACAGTAATGTTTGTGCTTTATATCGCTCATAAAAAAAAAAAAGGAATTCTGTAGGATTTTTTGATCAAAAATTCAAAAATTTTCCTAAGCGTATCCGTCGTTAACATACACGTTACTCTTTCGCGCCAATGTCTCCAAGTCTAGCTTATGATTTCTACCGCAAGATGACACTACGTGCGTTATGCTGTAGTTAAAACAAATTTGTTATCATTACAATAATTTTGAAACCATAATCTTGGAAAATATTTAAGGTAAAATGTTCAATTATTTATGTGAGTTTTTGTCATAAATGTAAAAATCTGTACTATACCAAGAATAAACAAAGAAAGCTGTACTACATCAAGGATAAATATGGTGAATATGAAGAGTAAAATATATTTAAAATCAAACACGAGCAGGAGGAAGAAATTACTAATGATGATCTTGGAGTGCAGCCGCTGAAGGCGGATAGCGAATGATGCGATGTGGCCATGTGGCATTAGAAACGTCAATCATAAGAGTAATTTCCCCCTAGTATAGCGAGTTTCCAATTTTTACATCCCTTCAGGAAAAAAAAAAGTATTTTTTAAACTGTACAAAACTATGAAATTCTCATTCGATGAAAATGTCTCCCCTCCCAGCCCAATTTTTTAAGTTTGATAACAGAAGGGTAGATAAATCAGTTCAAAGCGCAGTTCGTGCATTTTTTTCCATAAGGATTGTGAAATGTGGGACAGCGCAATGTGTTGATGAGAAAACCTCTTTTGTGCACCACTTCTGTTTGTTCTTCGTCTAATCTTTAATCAAACCAATATAGATTTCTGTTAATCTTTTATACTTTCTAAGTAGTTTCATTTATCATCAATGCGCTACTTAATATACCTTCATGTTAAAATCTTCTAAATTAAACAAAAATAAACAGAGTATCTCAAAAAACAAGGTACGTGATATAAATTAATTAATACACTGAGAATATCTGCAAAATTGGTTACATGTATCACAGTGGAAAGATTAAGCAACATAATTACCCTAGAATTAATTGGGAACAATCCTGAATAGTAGTCTTCGACGTCCATGGCATCTGAAAATAATCCTGGGAAGAGCTTCCTCATTAACGCCGACACCTCGAGAGTTGAAAACGGGCAGAGAACCAAAAGACTGATGCTGCTAGCAGACCAGCCGAGAGCTTGCTGACCGCAGACAGAATGTACATAGGTAGGAATGAAAGCGTAAGGAAAACGTGAAGTCATCCAAATACATTGAATTTTAAAATAAGGAATGTTAGACATTTATTGATCAGAAATGAGGAGATGTAAAATTTTAAAGAAAACATATTCCACTCCAGCACAGCAAAGAAACGAAAATTTCAACCCTGTAGAAAATATACAGTGTATCCCATATAAAGTGTTACAAGGGATTAATAAAATCAAATGTCGAATTGTTTTAAACTTATTGCAGGAAGCGACCTTCAATAATAGTGCCATGGGCAAAACTTAAGTGTGCCCCTTTTTCGGGGCAGTAACTTCACAGTTTTAAATGAAAAGATGGTATGCTTTTAGGTGTTTGGATAATGTTTGTGAAACCGAAAGGAACCATTATAAGAAATAATAATATGGTAATTTTCTGATAACTATCAGTAACGAAAAATTTGGTAACAGCAAACTGGCGCAGCCAACTTTGCAAAATGAACATGTGTATTATTAATCTACAAATTTTACGATAAATGAATTAGATGTACTTGACCTTTCCGCTCACCTGATCTTACATCCTTAAATTATTTATTAAACAAAAAGTTATATCTACACCACCTTCAGCTTGTGGCACTTGCTTCATGCGTAATATGAAATGTTAGGGAAAATACCAGAAAAAAAGTTTCTATATATTTGTGTTGATAGGGTTTTTTTTGATTATTTAATAAAATTATATAAATTAAAACTTGGTTTATTAATATTTATTTTTATGTACAACGGTTCTTTTAACACACTATTTTTATTCAAGATGTAATTTTAGAATAAATTACCCAAAATTCACTAAATTTGTTAAGAACTATCTAAATATCTAAAGATTATACCACTGTTCCATTTAAAACTCTGGTGGTACCTTACTCCTGGAGCTTAAGAACGGAGTCCACGTTAGTTTTGTCCTAAACCCAAGATCGCGGGTTCGAACCCGGCCAGGACCGATGGATTTTTTCGGGGCGTAAAAATGTCTTCCTTCGGAAGGGAAGTAAAACCGTGGGTCCCGTGTCGTACATTTACGGCACGAAAAAGAACCTCAAGCCTGAAAGAGAGGCCTCTGAGCAAAATTTTGTCGGCCGTTTCACGCCCTGAGTTGAATGGGACGCTGATGACCTGAGCTGTTAAAGAGCGTCCATAAATAAATCAATCAAAAATAAAAACGTTAGTTTTGTCCATGGCGTCATTATAAACGCCCAGCTCACTATAAGTTTAGAAAAAGCCAGCGTTTGGTTTTATTGGTCTATTTAAGAGACAATGGCTTGTAACAAGTTTATGGGCCATGCTGTACACTTTAGCAGTCTTATTTCAAACTGATGAGCAAAATTTCTCTAACGCTATCTACACTGATCGAGAGCATATCCCCCAACTGCCGCTCGTTCGCCGCATACTAAAACCGCGTAAGCGGTCAATGCTTGTAAGGCTCTCCTTGTGCTATCTAAGTTGGCAGCATGATATCTGGGAGGGATCACTGATTATAGGTATGTATATTTCTTGATGTCCTTCAGAAACTTCTTCAATCAAGTAAAGGTATAATTACTCTTTCATAACATCTTCCTGTAAACCTTTTTGAAATTCCGGAATGCAAAAACAAACCTCAAACAAACCACTACCAGTGGAGGAATGCGGAAAGTATTTCACTTGGAGTGGGGGAGCAAAAAGGAATGGAATAGCAAATTTGCATCGCAAGACTTCCGCGAAAACCAACTCCTTTTCCATTTCTCCTTCGTTTTGTTGTTTTGTTTCACTCTAAAGCTATTCTCTCGTCGCTTATTTTGAAATGCAAATTAGTTTCCAGTCATCTTGGCCAAGTACGAGTACCCTGTTATTATTCCAACTCTGATATGTCTATATTATGGTTTGAAAGCAAGGGCCGTGCCTATCGGAAACGTGTAAATTATTTTCGTAAAGGTTTAACACGAACTAATTTTATAACTCCTTCAGCCAACATGTTCAGCACGCTAACCCCACAGTAAATTGGCACAATAAACAGACCTCTACAATTCCAATTGCGAGGAGAGGCAAGTCCACGAGCATTGGGGTCATAACTTATACAATACTTCTTTCCGAGAAATGGAAATTGCACTGACTTGCACGAAATCCTGAAGACACCTCTAAATCATTAGAGAAGGCTGTGCCTGATAGACAACTCGATAGAAAAACAAATGAAGTATGACAGTGGTCTACAGTAATATTCCCTCAGACTTTAAGTGTACATTTTTAAGAAAGCCGGTTTTTCAAATACACTTCCCAGAGCAGGGGCGACCAATCCGCGCATCGCATGGCACAAGTGGCCCTTCAAGCAATAGTCTAAAACTTTCCCTCAGACCGAATATTTTACTCGCTGCGTAATATAAATAATAGCCACAATTTGTGATTAAGCAAAGCTCTCAATAATGAAAAGTATGTCAGGTAGGGGCTAAATGAATTCCTCTGTAAGTAGAGCTAAGTTTAAAAAAGAATATAAAACCCAAATTATGGTCATATTAACTAACGAACTAAGTTACGGCATCATTGTGTGTTAATTAGCATGACAAACTCTAAAACTAACTAATAAAAGAAAAAATAACTGTAATAAATTACTTAACTAGGTTTGTCTGTTTTTATTTCCTTCAAAATAACCTGAAAATATATCTACATAGTGATATTAATTACTAATTTTCAAAAGTAAGGGAGGAAAAATTAGCATTTTTGCAACCTGCAAGTATTACAAAAGAGAAACGCATTTTTAGAATTATTCTTGTTATTATTATTCAGATTAAACCACAAAAATTCATGGTATACAATTAATTAAATGAAAAATATGATCACTGATAGACAAAACTATACTGTGCGAGTATTTTTACACTTTTTTAAAATGTTCATGAGCTCAGCCCTTAGTATCATCTTTATATTTACCAAAATAACAGAGAAATACAGAGAAATAACAAAGTTTGGAGCTACATTGCGATTTAAGAAGTAGTAGTTTATATGTGTCAATAAATTAAAAACAATTATAATGTACTAAGAAAATATACACAATCAACAATAAACAATCGAACATTCCATCGATTTTCAGTGGCTTTGATATTTAATTTAAAAGTTCTTGTGGTAAAAACATATACTGCAAACGTTTTCTGAAGGTTATTACAGAGCGCTCTTACATACAAATATAATTGTCAGAAACATATTAGATTAATATTTCACATTTGCTATCTTCACGACAATGTTTTTGTTAAACATAAAATATGTGCATCGTTATAAATACAGTTTATATGCTGAGTTAATTTGACCTTTTATTTTGAAACAATTGAGAGAAAATTAAACTCTAGAGCACTTTTTAAATTTCCATTTTCAGACATACTCTTACACCTAATGGTTACCTTTCCCTAATTTTCAGAAACCATTTTTTTTTAATTTAAATGGCATATATCGAATTTTATCACAAAAATATTGGTGCCATTAGCGCGATTTTTAATTTTGGGTTTCAGGTAAACCCTCACTTCTAATAGTCCGATTTCCCTGTTTGTCAGAAACTATTTTTCTCGTTTTAATTAATTGTTGTACACCACGTTTCATTGCGAAGAAACAAATATTCTTGCCGCTAGAGATATTTTTAAATTTTGGGTTACAGGTAAATCTCCATTCCTAATGGTCTGGTTCACTGATTTTCGGAAACTACTTTTATTAATTTATTTTAATGGCACATACCGAGTGGAAAAAAAGCTATTGCGGCCACTACAGCGATTTTTAAATTATTGCTTTAGGTTTACCCACATCCCTAATTGTTTAATTTTGCTTGTTAACGGTTATATATGGAGTTTCGTTGAGAAAAAACAAAAATTGCAACCGCTAGGTCTGTGCCTGGGAGTTAGGATCGATGGAGATATGAAGAAAATTTCAAATATATTTTCATGGATATAACCATTCCGGAAGTCGCTAAAACCTATGAAAAAGACAAGAAGCTAGACCACGTTCGGAAAACCTCCATTACCATCTACAATCGCAAACTAACAACAAAAATATCACCTTTGGTCAAAATAATGACAGTATTTAGCCTTGTACACTCTAAAAAAGAAAATGAAAAGGTATGCACTGAACATATGAAAAGTGCTTGGGACTTAGGGTGACCAATTCAGAACATGCATTAGTTATTTCATGAAACTTATGTACGAGTACATAGGAATACTATTGCGCAGTTTATTGGACCAGCGGAGCGTAGTATTCAAACTGTGGAAGGAATGAAGAATATTGCAGATGATCAGCGGCGGGCCATTTCTGTTCTGTTTCGTGCCAACAAAAATGCTTTGGAAAGGGATGTCTGATACATGAAAGTGCTGAGAAATTTGCCAAACAATCTATTCAACATCGAATAATGTCTGAGGAGACATGAAATGTCTTCAGACCTTGCAAACGTAATAATTTAATATATGAGGGTTAAAGGGAAGAATGGCTACAAACTGCCTCACATGGAGAAGTGAGTAGCTGTTATCTGAGAATACTGCTAATACCTTCTAATTATTTTTGAGAGCAGTACTCTCTGAGAAATGAGCCGCTTATTATTCATTGTCAATAGATCACGAATGCATTACTAATATATATTCTGTCTTGAAGACTGAACACGAAATACACAGCAGAGCCATCTTCATTTACCTAGCGAAGCTTTGGTATAATTGCCAATGCTCTTTGGGTAGTGTACCTGCAGAAATCTTTGTGCTATCCAATTAATAGCAAAAAGCCCTGCGTTCAAGAATGAATAAAATATTATTCATGCTTAAGCAATATCAGAAATATTATATTTTATTAGCTGGCATTAAAGACATGGCAGATAGTAACACCCTGTTAAAAATCGATATATGCAGGCCTTGTCTTCAACGCTTCCCCAGATACTGAATTCAATTCTTTTGTCTGTGGTTTCCGATCCCCAAAATACGCAATTAATTATTTTGGCCCTACTTTATTGATACATTTTTTCAATACAAGTGGATAATAAAATACTATTGTTGAGAAAAGCCAACATACGATCTGTCTTCACGAAATTATTATTGTTGATGTGGTTTATTTACGGACGCTCTTGAATATCTGGGGTCATTAGTGTCCTATTCAATTCAGGGCGTGAAACTGCCGACAAATTTTGCTCAGATGCCTCTTCTTTCAAGCTTGGGATTCTTTTACGTGCCGTAAATCTGCGACACAGGACCCACGACTTTACTTCCCTTCCGAAGGAAGCCATGGCAATAGAAGTTGGAATATTTGCCAGAAAGTGTTGGTGCATGAGAGATACATAATTTGGGAATTTTCTAGCAAAGAAAAAAGAAGGTTAATGGCTATAATGTAGAAGGGCAGTTGGAAAGGGGGATCAAGAATAAGGGTTCCATTCATGTTTATGTATCTGTATATAAAGGTAGTAATAGTAAACGAAAATAAATCGAAATATTTGTATATTGGTTGTATGTATATATGGCTGTGTATGGTCATTTTGATTGTTTTAAGGACAATATTAGCATGTACGACCGTAAGGCCCATGCGACAGTTGTATTTATTTGAGTGTATTTTAAAACTGGTACAATAAAACATCCATTACTACTACTTAGAAAAAAATGCATCGACCCTGGGCGGGTTTGAACTCGCGATCTTGGGTCTACGAGGCAAATATGGTTACCACTGGACCACCAGGACCGGTTCCATGACAGTATGCAACACATCCTTCAGCAAGTATGATTTTCATACGCTGAAATATGTGCATGCAAAATTCAATTGAAATATATAAATTAGTTTGAAAGTTATAAAGAAAAATCAGGACCGAAAGCGAGTGGAACAGTCATTATAACAATTTCAAAGACAAGTGTTAACATGTGCTTGTTAATACTGATAACTTTCAAACAAAATCTATAACAAATAATTCACTATTAGTTCTTAGCTAACAAAAATGTGTGTAGTATTATCCCTTCTGGATATCATTATTTAACAAATGCACTTAGAAAACACCACTTATCTCCTTTAGTATCATATTGTAACAGATCATTATGTATTGAGAATTAAATGTCCTTAATCATCCTTGGACAACCCTGGTAGAGAGTTAAAAGCAGCATGTATCTATGCAGGTTCACAGCGCTACCGTTTTAATCGCTTTTCTTGCGAGTGCTAACATATTGGTACAGGGCCAGAAAGGTGTTTTTGCCCTTATCTACCACCTGATAACAGGCTTAAATAAACGTGTGTTGTGTTCATTACGACAATTACCGCTAATGCTGTGTGATACGCCTGTAATAACGGGCAACCCACTCTCTTGGCACTTTCCTTCGTGATCCGCAAAGCTTAATCGGATTTCTATTTAAAATGATGATGGCCATAAAAGGAAATCGGCGTAGGGGAGAACTAGCTGGAAAATCTGGTAAATTGAAAAGTAGGTAGTGAAATATTTGGTACATTTTCAAGTTACAAAAGTTAACCTATCTGCACTAGTAGAAGCGATAAATTTCATTTAAAGGCATTAAACTTTTCAGGAGGAAAACGGGGCAGGGTCATCTGAAATAGAGAAACAGAAACAAACTAAATTCAGTGTTGCGTAAAAAGTAATGTTGAAGCATTAATTATGACGCTAATAAAAATCCTTGAACATTGTTAAGACATCTATTTCTGAGGGTGTTTATAAGTAATTAGACACGAAGTAAGACCCATAAATTCTAGTAACAAGGCCAAGATTCGTTTTTGCCATGTTTGTACTATCTGATAATCGCATATTTAAACACAACATTGTAAACACTGCATTTCCTTTCCGACTAACACTCATTTGCTTGGAGAGCTTCATTTAAGTGAGATGTGTTGCATAATACTGCACGATGTTCAAAGTGATAAAAAGTTTTTTATAACAATCAAAATGGCCATATAGATAAATGCATACATACATACATACATACATACATACATACATACATACATACATACATACATACATACATACATACATACATACATACATACATACATACATACATCCATACATACATACATACATACATACATACATCCATACAAATATAAAATATTTCGATATATTTACGTTCTCTATTAATAATTTTATATACAAATACATAAACATGAATGGAACCCTTACACTTGAGCTCCCTTCTATTTACTACACACCTTCTCCAACTTCCCCCCTCTTCATTATAGTCGTTAAACTCCTGTGTCGGATCTTCTCTAGAAATATTTCCAAATTGTGTATCTCGCATGCACCAACGCTTCCCGGCAGATGTTCACACTTCTATTGGAATTCAGAAATTCCTGTAATAAATGCTTATTTCTTAAAATTACCGTTTCCTTGCACTCTGTCAGAAGATATCCCCAGATATCGCCCTCTCCGTACAATGGGGAAATTCTTTCACCGAAAGCATTAACTGTTTTGTTTTCTTTCTAAGCCCTTAATCTGAACCATGCGAGACCACTTCTTTCTTCTCTACCGCAGACATCTAGATGATCTCCCCTCCTCCACACCGGATGTATTTGAGCCTGCAGGTTAAGTGATACTTTTTCTGCACATTGAGACAAAATATTTTGTCTACTTATATCTCGTAAACGTCTGTTAACTATTTTTCAACTATTTCGTGTAATGTCCTCTCCCCTTAACCAAATATACCCCAATCGAATTTCGTCTAAGCCTTTCCTTATTATTGATGCCAATCCTGTTTCCCACCCTTCCCTTATTTGCTCCCTTAGACAGACTGCTCGAAGAAGAGTATGCATTGACGGTGTGTATGGGGAAGTCTCCCCATCACATTCCTCTGTGAAAGAGTGGTCGAAACTATTTCAGTTGAGCACAGAGAGCCTGGAAGATGACTCCTATAAGGAGGTGCCACTAGATGGGAAGAAAACATCTCCTTTGACAAGCAGAAAGTTCTTCTGAAGACAAAAAGAAATAGTTGCAAAGTTGGGGCTTTCTGAAACATCTGTGCTTCGCCTTTTGCACCAAAATTTGCACACACATAAGGTCAAGGTAACTTACCCGAATTCTTTCAGGTTCAAATGCAAGTACAAGTGGGGTGTTGTCATAAGTTTTATCAATCTTTGCATTGGAGACAGGAGGGCAGTACGGCGTTTCTGCTAGTCTTCAAAGACATGTTAGAAACCTTTTTGACAGGTCTTTCCGAATCGCTCATTACTGCTTGTGATGATGAAAAATGCCTCCCAAGACGGTGTTTCTTATATTTTCGGGAAATGAAATGAAAATCTAGACTAAAGGGAGGGTGAGAGACACAGTCCACATTGCTATTTGTAGAGATATTTAGCTACAACCTTAGTGACGTGCATTATCGAGTTTGTTGCTTGTGGCCTTTTGCGCATGATAAGGCCTTGCAGAGTTTTCAGGACATCCCCGTAGTGTTGCCCAGTTACAGTTCTATGTGTAGGTACGATATCTTGGTAAATCATTCTTTGAATATCGAAAAAGAGATGGCCATCAGAAGAAGTTTTAAAAAAGAGTGAAAGTTCTTAAGATTTAACTTATCATTAGGACAAAACTAGGTCTCTGACAGACATAATGTATCAATTCTGAAGTCTTAAGCTACCTTTCCTGACCGTGCACATTGCAAGTAAGGGGGATTTCCGCCTATTAATTCCTTCTCCTACTCCTTTGCCCACCCTTTTTTTTTTTTTGTGATAATGGAGATTTTCGCACAGAGCTTTGCGTTTGCTCTCAAGATCGAAATGATTAGCAGTTTTTTTTTTAAACAATGCTTAACGCCCGTTTTTACTACTGCGGTACTACAGGCGGTGGGCACTGATGGTATATGTGATGAAATAATATATTTGGAAAGAATATTTTTTTTTAAAGAAAGGAAACGTTTAGGGTAAGTTTAGGGTACCTCTTCGGCATTTGTCATTTATGAGGACAGAGGAAAACCTGGAAAAAACCTCAGTCAAGAAGGAAGGACAGTCCTGGCGGGAATCGAACCCCAGACCTCCCGCTCACGAGTCCGCGCCTTTACGACCTTTGAAAGAAACTCCGCATCTTCCGGCAACATCCTCTTCAACTGCCAATCTGCACGTGGAACGCACAAACGTCTCATATGCAACTTTTCAGTAACCAATTTATGGTTGGCGCCGAGTGAAACTTAATAATTTCTGAAAGTGTGCTTAATGTTATTTGACGACCCTCTATCACAATAACAGCAGTGGCATTTCATTTATTTACGGACCGCCACGGGTGACCAAGGTCGTTTTGAGTTTTTTTCCCAGTTTTTTCTCAGTCATCATAAATGGCAAATGCCGGGGAGGTACCCTAAACTTAGGCCTGGAACGTTTCCTTCATTAAAAAAAATATCCCTTCCCAATATATCATTTCATCTCATGTATCATCAATGTCCACCGCCCGTGGTGATTCAGTAGCAAAAACGGGCGTTAAACACCATTCAAATAAATGATACACGAACGCTCTTTAACATATCGAGTTACCAACGTTCCATTCAATTCAGAGCAAGTAACCTCGATAACCTTTACTCAGAGGCCTCTTCTTTGATACTTGAGGTTCTTTTACGTGGCGCAAATGGGACCCACGGCGTTAATTCCCCATTGAAAGAAGTCATACTTAAGATTTTTATACGCGAAAAAAAAAACCCATATACCTTGGTCGGGATTGAACCCCGAACTTGGGTGTACGAGGTAAGTATGGTTAGCTTGAGATCAACAGAATCAACGACAGCAGTAGTGTGAATGTTTATTTTCTGTTAGAACATAAACATAAACAGACTGCTTGCCATTTTTAAAAGTCTTCAGGCTGTACTACAGGAAAGAACAAACGCTCCATAAACCTCGTGTAACATTGTATAGGCCTCAATTAAAGATTTGTCGAGACGAAAGCTGAATTTCAGAGCAATATATATTATAAAAATTAAACTTTAATGTGAGAAAGTATGCATAAAAAGTTATAATAATATTTATTAATCAACCTTCATAACCAATCTCTTTGAAACAATGATTGGAGATTTTAAAAAAATGCTTAAGACATATATATCAACGTAAAAAAAGCACATGCCGCCCTATGGTCGAGTAAGAAAATTTTCAGACTGTGTAGTGCATTTATCACAACCTGCCATTTTTTTCAAACACATTTAGAAACACATTAAAAGTATTATTTAGTATACATGTGCATGATCTATTTTTCTCTAACACAAAAGCGTATGTTTTCAAATGTTGGTATTCTGCATCCAGTTTGGAACATGAAGTAAATCTTAATTTCGACACAGTCACTACTGAGCAAACAAGGCCCCAGCTCGTTTCGGACTTTAACAAGGATTTGTCTGCCGTCTGATGAAATTCAAATGTTACTGTTGTGCCGTTGGAAGGATAATTAAGGACCTAGCTACGTTTAATGAAATTGAACATTATTTTTGCTTCGTTTGTTCTGGCGGTCAAAGCTTAATGAGTGCGCTCTCTTCTTCCGGCTGGAATGGACGAAGATTCATTTGCTATTAAACCTCGCATTTATTTAATACCTCTCCCTGCAATTGTTATTCCTTTCTTATATCGCTTTTCCACAATGCCGGATTGTTAAAAATATCTCATTAAGCCTTTCCCTGTCTAGTTAACAAATCCAATGTAACGTTCAACAATATAAAAGACGGCTGAGTACTACCTGTCAGAAACAGTCATGAGTAATGCATGAGGGAATTATGTGTTGGTTCTCCTATCAGAATATAAAAACATTTAGCATATTTACGCGAATCTAATGCGCACCTTTTTGTCAGGATGTAACATTCAAAATTGTGGTGCGCATTAGACTAGAGTGCAAACCCGTTCTGTAGTAAGCAACTTGGGCTACCACAGGCAATTTTTTTTTTGAGTAGTGTTTAACGCCCGTTTTTACTACTGAGGCACCACAGGCGGTGAACATTAATGATACATGAAATGAAATGATATATTGGGAAAGAATTTTTTTTTAAGGAAGGGAGCGTTCCAGGCCTAAGTTTAGGTACCTCCCCGGCATTTGCCAGTTATGAAGACTGAGGAAAACCTGGAAAAAAACCCAGTCAGGGAGGACGGTCCTGGCGGGATTCGAACCGCAGACCTCCCGCTCACGAGTCCATGCCTTAACGACCTCGGCCACCCGTGGAGGTCCACAGGCAATGAATGTTTAGGAATTTATAATATAAAACCAATAATCTGATGACCGACGCGGCGTCAGGGGTTGCATCAGCCATTGCTCCATGGCTCTTGGTCAGCCGAGTCAAACTAGAGTCGAGGCAACACAAGAGTCGGTAGTACAGACACAATTCTGACAAGTCTAATAAACTTTAATGCACTTAACATTTTATGTACTGACCCATGTCACGCAAAGAGATGCTGGGATTTCCTGCCATTATTTTTCACACATTTCTGGCACGTGCTTATGAAATTACCCATTACTCTTTGAGAAATTACGTTTAATAAAATTTTTATGAGTCGCATTAGACTTGGGACTCGATCACCTGGAAATTCTCTTCAAATAGTCCTGACAGCACGGGCAGATCCGATATAGGCATATGAATGATAAATAAATGCTGAATAGTGCTCAACATTCAATATTCTTAGCAGACTTTTCTATAAGATTACATACGTGTCGTTCCTTTCATTGTTCAAACTACATTGAATGACGGGAGACTTAATTACTAACGTAGCAGTTCGGTAAATTCTGCCTGCCCGCCCCTACTCGTATAGCCCGGCTGGCTCTTGAGCGATGGTATATCGGCCGATGCAATCTCTCGCCACCGCATCGGCCATAAGACAATCGAATAACCGGTATTTTTAAGACGCAGACAAAAATGTTAAAAGGGGGGGGGCACGAAAAAGGCAATGTACATTAAAAAGGTTACCTTCATAGACATCCCATGAGGGATAAGATATACTCTAGGGCCCCTGCTTCATCTGCTCCCATCGTTAATTAAAATTTGCCGTTTATTACGTCATAATGTCGAGTCCATTTCCTGTTTATGCGTTTAAAGGGGAATCAAAATAATGTCTCTATTACTTCCTTACTGAACACATTATAGGGACGGTTTATTGCACAGCTGTACCGCTCTCATCTTTCTCAATTGCAATTGTTTGTTACATTTATGGAGCTGAGAAGTCCCCGCCCCAAATTTCCTATAATTTTCTCGTATAGATCGCTACAAGGTCATTCGCCAGGACTATTGAAAACTACGGCAGGTGGTCATGACATGGTGGGCAAACAGAGAAGGACATATTATGTCACTTTCAAGCGTAAAGTAATTCTTTATGGTGAAACAAATGGTAACAGAAAGGCAGGAAGAGAGTTCAATGTAGCTGAGACAACGTTCGCTTGTGGCGGCTGTAAATAGCCACAGTAAAGTCTTGGTGGGAATCGAACCGCAGACCTTCTCTTCATGAATCCATGAAATAATGAAAATACTGTCCATACAAGATAGTTTATATATATATATATATATATATATATATATATATATATATAGTCGCGTTTCATGTGTTAAAAGATTGCTGTTTCGTCATGAGTATTACCCACGAAGGTAACATCCAATAGTAGTTAGTTTTACTTTATTTTCAGTCGATGTCTTTGTAGCCTTGCCAGAGGTTACCCAAATTACTAAGTTACGGGATTAAAAATGAAACTCTGTAATATTTTTCTAGCCTTTATAGCAATTACATTTGGTTTACAGAAATGCTTACCAGGTTATTTCAGATGATAAACATTGTATAACAACTCTCTTCTTATAGAAGAATGTTTATACGCCATTTTAACAAGCCATTTCGCTACCGTTCTTCCACAACCAGTTTAGCTGTCACATGATACCCCACCAGGTATGGTACGCCCTTAGAAAACGTAAGTGGAGTGTTACATTATGGTACTTAAGTTCAAAGTGTGCCGGTCTGCTTAGCTAAACCTTATCAAACCTCTCCAGAACATTTTGAAAGCCTGGGCGTTCCCTTTCAAAGCAGCTAATAAGGCATCTGGCGTCCATGTAACCACAAAATGCGTCTCGTATTTCTTCCCTACAGCCAGCACCCCTCCCGGTTTTGCACAGATTTGCTTAGGGAGTAAACTGACCTTTCAACGGAAGTAATTAACAGAAAAGGTTCCCTGATGCATGCCGGAGGTCTCTAGCAAAGCTCGAATTAGGTATTCGGTATGAGAATTAGAAGTTAACTTCTTTTGGGGGGGGGGTTTATTTACGAACGCTCTTTTAACATCTCAAGTCATCAGTAACCCAATTATTTCAGGACATGAAACGGCCGATAAATTTTGCTCGGAGGCCTCTTCTTTACTTACAGTAGAGGACTTGTAATGATTGATACAGATTAGGTAAATAGATGGCAAGCTACAGAGTTATCATGTAATCAGTAATAATTTGATTAGGTAGTAATAAAATATTTTAATGTTATAGAGTTAACCAAAAGTAGTGAAGTACCGCGTGTTTCTAAATTCTATATTCACACTTCTAAGGATAACAGAAGAGGGCAAAACAAAAATTAAAAAAAAAATGTTAAATAGCCATAGGCTCGATTCTAATATTAAGTGTGTGGCCAAGCCTTCCTCAGCCTCGTGAGGACAATTGCAGAGCTGCCTGATGGAGAGGTCTAGTAAGCTGCAATACTGCCCTCTACTAATTATATCATGTGATGAAGGTAGAGGACGCAGCGGTCGTCGCGGAGAGCGAACATCCTTATGGGGATGTAAAAAGGCTATAAGAAGAACAATATGCAGTTACATATAACAGATAATAATTATCTTCACCATTTCACGTTTAACAGCAAGAGTGCTAATCTAAAAATGTGAGCTTTGGAAATTTGTAATATTTTGAATGCTTTAATTTGAATCGACTAACCTTGTTATCCCAATATAATATTTTCATATGAGCAGGTAAACACCGCAATGTCAAAAGCGGTTCACGATAGCATGAATGCCCTCAATAGATGAAGAGAATTCCTCCAGCGAGCTCATTTCCCGCAAACTCGGTGGAACATCGCCTCTCTCGCAATTTCATTGCTTTCCGGGAGAAACAATGGGAGCCTGTGCCGGATTCCATTGGCGATGACTGCGATGATGGTATAGCCTTTATGGTCCCTGCCGTTTGAACGAGACATAACACCTGGTGAGTGAATTCCATTTACTACCAATTCGAGCAAGATGGGTGAGCTGAAATTTAACATGAATCCATAATGAGGCTTTCCTTCACAGACACAAAGCGTGGGCTGGCTGTTGTTCCGGTGGTTGGGGGGCGCGGGGTTCACGTGCTGGGATAAGGCCGCAAACATTGCCTGTGTTCCTCTATGGTGCGAAATGCTTTACGATTTTGAGAGTAATAAATATTCATAAGCGGAAGGTAGATCGTTCAAAGATTAACGCCTGGAATGCATTTGCCATACTCTTTATTCCGTCGTGCGCACGCTTTCGTTAAGATGCAAGCGTCGTACTACTATAACGGTTTATGATAAGCAAACTTACTCCCTAAACTAGGCGTTCTAAAAAGTTCGACAAAATTAAAATCACTTGGTATATCACACAGTCACAGAAGAGCTACTTCTTACCACCAAAATAGAAATATTTGTTAAACCTATGCCTATTCATTTAGTTATTTTTTACGCAAAGTACACAAATTAGCTTTTGTATTTTTGCACATAATACATGCACAATATCATTCTATATTTAACAGTTTTCTTGCATTATTCATATTATGACTATTAGTTTATTTGGCATTTACTCGAAGACTCCAATGTAGGTATCGATAGTAGATAAAATGCTGGAATATGTGGTCTGTGTGTTAATTACTTCGCTTTGTTAATTTGCAGTTATCTGGTTTATTGCAATAATTTATTGGAAGTAAACCAACAGCAGCATATTACATATTTTTTTATTAAGTTAATATTGATTTAGTGAAATCACACCAGGGACTTGTGTAATAGAAAGCCTTTAGTACAGCATGGGTTGCTCTTGTATGTATAATTATAGCAGTACACCACATAATACCATATTTACATTTTGTAAATAGCAGTAATTAAAGGAAAAGTGGATAAAGATTATACATTGAGCAAATTTTGGAGTAAAAGATGAAACATAGTGTATATTAGATGTTTCACACCAAATTTTGTGGTTAGGAAGACATTTTCTCAGCAATTTTTTTGTAATGTACCATCGTATGTGACGGTGTGGATTAGCAAATAAAGGAAATATCCGAAAAAAAAACATATGAATCGGGATTTGGATCGAAATAATGTGAACTTTAGTGGACCTTTGGCAAGTGAGGTTATGTAGAGATATCTACACGCGGAAGTGAAATTTTTCATATTTCTGCTATTAAACACATTTGGCTCGTTGCAGTTATGTGGTTTACTACAGTAGTTTATAGTTGGAAGTAAATAAGCAACAGCATATTAAGTTAATATTAATTTAGTTAGATATGAGGAACTTATAAAATTGAAAGTGTTTAGTACAACGTGGGATGCTCTTGCGTCTTAATTATGGCGTGAAGCGCATAATACCATATTTATATTTACTAATAGCAGTAGTTAAAGGATAAGTGGATTAAGGGCATACACAGTGCAATCATTGGAGGTAATGATAAAGCTGTAGTGTGTATTAAACTTTTCGTACTAAAATTTGTGGTTAGAGAGGAAATTTTCCTTCATCTACCACCATATCTTACAGTGAGGGTTAGCAATGAAAGGAAAGATCCTTAAGAACATATGAAGCGGGTTTTGGAGTGAGATGAAGAGAGTTTTAATGAATGGTGTGAGCAGAATATTATGTCTCGATTCCTTTGAAAGTGAGGTTAAGGCAATATAGGCACTGCCGTTTATAACTAAGGAAGACTGTCCTTTTCCTTACAATAGACGATCTGTGTCGATTATTCCAGAAATTTGGAAGTTCTCGTATTTTATAAAGATTTGTGCTTACCCGTGGAAAAGTTTATAAATTCATATTATTTTATATTTCGTTTACATGTGAGAAATATTGTTTATCAACAATTTCAGATTTTTCTAATTATAAATAATATTATCTTGTAAACATTATATTGAGGAAAAGTTTTGCATTTGCCATGCGCAGAAGAAGTTACATCTGCAATTATTTATTTAACAGATAAGGGTATGACACCAGATAAGAATTTTGTGAAGACGACAATGCTTATCGACGGGGCCGGAAAATTTTGGACCTGCCCTCTTTGCTGTTTAAATGTTACAAAAAAGTTTCAAATCTGTAGATTGTTACTTTTGACACCAGGAATGTGGATGTAACACTTCAGACAAGGTGAGAAACACTTTGTTCGCCGCATTAATTAAAGTGCTTAAAATTCGAGATGTCAGTGCGTTTTACTACAGCAAAACCGCAAAGAAAAGCTTGCAAAATGTGTATGCGGGACGGGGGGAGAGGTCTGTGCTTATTTCTCGGTACCACAAAGTTAATATGTGTTGGTCTTTTCGTTGGAAAAACATATTTGCTCTATGAAATTAGCTGGAAATTATACCTCCATGTTTTTGTGTGCCTTAGCATAGAGGTTACCTCACTACTGAGACAGAAAGCAGTACTTAGAGACCTGCAGAGAAGCGGTTGGCATGGTACAATATTGAATAAGTTGCATATATGAGTGTTATTAAATGCTTTGATATAAACAATTATATTTTAAAATTTATTCACATCGAAAATGAATAAAATTATCTGATAAAAAATTGAAATTAGAAGAAATGAATTAATGTAAACGTAATTTACAGCATACATCTAAATAAAAGACTTTTTTCGCCATGTTTACATTTTGAAAACTGGGGGTTGTCTTAAATTAGCATAATATTATATGTTTTTATGCTTTACTTCTGCAATCATTATTAAGTCATGATGTTTGTCTTGTGGTGTTATAGTAGCAGAAAAAGCGAGAAAATACAAGAATATAGGTTGGCCAACAAGGGAATGATTTTGCATATGTGTTTGTACTGCATAACCAATATAATTTTTTCAGTGATTATTGATCGAAGGCAATTTTCTGTACCCACATAGAATATTAAGTAATCGAAGCCTTTTTTACACGCCTCGTAGTACTACCCTCATATTACTCAGTTGTTTCGCTTTTATATCATTTATCGAGCCTCGAATTAAGACCAATATGTCACACGTTCGTATACAGTCATGGGTGGCCGCGGTCGTTAAGGCGCGGATTCGTGAGCGGGAGGTCTGGGGTTTGATTCCCACCTGGACCGTCCTCTGTGATTGATTTTTTTTTTTTTTCAGGTTTTCCTCTGTCCTCATTAATGGCAAATGCCGGGGAGGTAACCTAAACTTAGCCTGGGACGCTTCCTTCCTTTAAAAAAGGAAGCCCTTTCTCAGTTTATCATTTCATCTCATGTATTATCAGTGTTCACCGCCTGTACTGCCTCCGTAGTAAAAACGGAGGTTAAACTATTCAATACAATACTCCGTACGTAGCTGTGATATTGATCCATATCGCTGTCTGTAGCTCCATATTGAACTTCTCAGATCATTCGTTTCCATTATCAAAAAAAGTATTGTCAAGCGCCATTTTAATAGTAAATTCTTTATACATATTTTTTCCGCGTCCTGTTTGTTTACAGGTATTAAGCGGAGCACTGTATTAAATTCTGTGATATTATAATTGTGTTATTCGACTTTCGAAAACTACCAATTCGAAAGATACCGGCATTTATTATTGGAAAAACTGGGCAACAGAAAATGTTTCAGAATAAAAAAAAAGGTTTTCTTTTATAAGAAATAGATCAATACAGAATGCTGATTGGTACTAAACCTACAGTCCCATGTTTTCTCCCATTTTACTGCTATCATTTGGGAAATGATTGATGGACATTTCACTTGTCACTGCGCTTCGTTGCTGGGAACAAAAAGCAAATGGAATTTGAATCAGAGACAGAAACTAACAAGCAGAAGAGAGAGTTACCACAAAAAAATAAAATGGAAAGAAAAGCAGTA
Organism: Metallyticus violacea; assembly: GCA_030762175.1. NCBI lineage: Eukaryota > Metazoa > Arthropoda > Insecta > Mantodea > Metallyticidae > Metallyticus > Metallyticus violacea. The sequence goes on from CM060831.1 coordinate 149,112,682, forward strand.
GACCCGCAGATAACAACAGCTTGAAGAAATCGGTTCTTGAAAAGTTTTGCCTTTAGTTGAAGCGTTCTTTCTTTATTGGATATTAACAATTCCGTGTTCAGTTGTAACAATAAATGAATAGAAATGTTCATTAAATTGCCTTGCAACTTTCAAGAGGTTACAATTACAGAGAGTACAATAGAAGAGCCAAGAAATACAAGATGCAATCTTTCTAATTCTGTGCCGGAGTATTTGTTGAGAAGAAAGTTTAAACTTTCCTCCGCTGGAAGAGCAAACCTTTTAATTAGAAAATCTTTAAAAGGAACTTGGGGAACAAGCAAATAAAGTGAAGCACATGGCCTCTGACCTGCTTTGTGATACATTTTCGTGGTGGACGAGAAATTCTCCTAAAGTTAAAAGTTTTTAATCAGGTGAATTATACGGCGCTTGTCGAGCAGTGATTTACGCTTGCTGGCTGTTTCTTTGAAAGTTAAATAAAAAGACATGCTCGAAAGAAGTGGAGACGCTCCGTGGTGGGGAAGAGGGAGGTGTTCTTAATAGCTGCTGAGTGTCTCTTGAGGCATAGAGTACCAACAAGGAGAATGTCTGTCAAAAAACATTTAAAGTAGAAATCTGTCTTTTGGTTAAATGCACACTCAAAAGATGGCGTCAAGATCTTAAAAGATATGGAAGTGCCAACGCCTGGCTGCTGGTTCCAAAATTTCTTCTAAACAATTTCTCAATCTCTCCATATCCCACTTGTCTAACGTTTATGTATCTGCATACTTTGTTCCAAAGTTATAAATGACTGAAAGCTTTATAAATAAAAGTAGCTACTTCCAATACATTGCACATAATGAAAAGATAACTTTTCGTACTAAAATTTGTGGTTAGAGAGGAAATTTTCCTTCATCTACCACCATATCTTACAGTGAGGGTTAGCAATGAAAGGAAAGATCCTTAAGAACATATGAAGCGGGTTTTGGAGTGAGATGAAGAGAGTTTTAATGAATGGTGTGAGCAGAATATTATGTCTCGATTCCTTTGAAAGTGAGGTTAAGGCAATATAGGCACTGCCGTTTATAACTAAGGAAGACTGTCCTTTTCCTTACAATAGACGATCTGTGTCGATTATTCCAGAAATTTGGAAGTTCTCGTATTTTATAAAGATTTGTGCTTACCCGTGGAAAAGTTTATAAATTCATATTATTTTATATTTCGTTTACATGTGAGAAATATTGTTTATCAACAATTTCAGATTTTTCTAATTATAAATAATATTATCTTGTAAACATTATATTGAGGAAAAGTTTTGCATTTGCCATGCGCAGAAGAAGTTACATCTGCAATTATTTATTTAACAGATAAGGGTATGACACCAGATAAGAATTTTGTGAAGACGACAATGCTTATCGACGGGGCCGGAAAATTTTGGACCTGCCCTCTTTGCTGTTTAAATGTTACAAAAAAGTTTCAAATCTGTAGATTGTTACTTTTGACACCAGGAATGTGGATGTAACACTTCAGACAAGGTGAGAAACACTTTGTTCGCCGCATTAATTAAAGTGCTTAAAATTCGAGATGTCAGTGCGTTTTACTACAGCAAAACCGCAAAGAAAAGCTTGCAAAATGTGTATGCGGGACGGGGGGAGAGGTCTGTGCTTATTTCTCGGTACCACAAAGTTAATATGTGTTGGTCTTTTCGTTGGAAAAACATATTTGCTCTATGAAATTAGCTGGAAATTATACCTCCATGTTTTTGTGTGCCTTAGCATAGAGGTTACCTCACTACTGAGACAGAAAGCAGTACTTAGAGACCTGCAGAGAAGCGGTTGGCATGGTACAATATTGAATAAGTTGCATATATGAGTGTTATTAAATGCTTTGATATAAACAATTATATTTTAAAATTTATTCACATCGAAAATGAATAAAATTATCTGATAAAAAATTGAAATTAGAAGAAATGAATTAATGTAAACGTAATTTACAGCATACATCTAAATAAAAGACTTTTTTCGCCATGTTTACATTTTGAAAACTGGGGGTTGTCTTAAATTAGCATAATATTATATGTTTTTATGCTTTACTTCTGCAATCATTATTAAGTCATGATGTTTGTCTTGTGGTGTTATAGTAGCAGAAAAAGCGAGAAAATACAAGAATATAGGTTGGCCAACAAGGGAATGATTTTGCATATGTGTTTGTACTGCATAACCAATATAATTTTTTCAGTGATTATTGATCGAAGGCAATTTTCTGTACCCACATAGAATATTAAGTAATCGAAGCCTTTTTTACACGCCTCGTAGTACTACCCTCATATTACTCAGTTGTTTCGCTTTTATATCATTTATCGAGCCTCGAATTAAGACCAATATGTCACACGTTCGTATACAGTCATGGGTGGCCGCGGTCGTTAAGGCGCGGATTCGTGAGCGGGAGGTCTGGGGTTTGATTCCCACCTGGACCGTCCTCTGTGATTGATTTTTTTTTTTTTTCAGGTTTTCCTCTGTCCTCATTAATGGCAAATGCCGGGGAGGTAACCTAAACTTAGCCTGGGACGCTTCCTTCCTTTAAAAAAGGAAGCCCTTTCTCAGTTTATCATTTCATCTCATGTATTATCAGTGTTCACCGCCTGTACTGCCTCCGTAGTAAAAACGGAGGTTAAACTATTCAATACAATACTCCGTACGTAGCTGTGATATTGATCCATATCGCTGTCTGTAGCTCCATATTGAACTTCTCAGATCATTCGTTTCCATTATCAAAAAAAGTATTGTCAAGCGCCATTTTAATAGTAAATTCTTTATACATATTTTTTCCGCGTCCTGTTTGTTTACAGGTATTAAGCGGAGCACTGTATTAAATTCTGTGATATTATAATTGTGTTATTCGACTTTCGAAAACTACCAATTCGAAAGATACCGGCATTTATTATTGGAAAAACTGGGCAACAGAAAATGTTTCAGAATAAAAAAAAAGGTTTTCTTTTATAAGAAATAGATCAATACAGAATGCTGATTGGTACTAAACCTACAGTCCCATGTTTTCTCCCATTTTACTGCTATCATTTGGGAAATGATTGATGGACATTTCACTTGTCACTGCGCTTCGTTGCTGGGAACAAAAAGCAAATGGAATTTGAATCAGAGACAGAAACTAACAAGCAGAAGAGAGAGTTACCACAAAAAAATAAAATGGAAAGAAAAGCAGTAGACCCGCAGATAACAACAGCTTGAAGAAATCGGTTCTTGAAAAGTTTTGCCTTTAGTTGAAGCGTTCTTTCTTTATTGGATATTAACAATTCCGTGTTCAGTTGTAACAATAAATGAATAGAAATGTTCATTAAATTGCCTTGCAACTTTCAAGAGGTTACAATTACAGAGAGTACAATAGAAGAGCCAAGAAATACAAGATGCAATCTTTCTAATTCTGTGCCGGAGTATTTGTTGAGAAGAAAGTTTAAACTTTCCTCCGCTGGAAGAGCAAACCTTTTAATTAGAAAATCTTTAAAAGGAACTTGGGGAACAAGCAAATAAAGTGAAGCACATGGCCTCTGACCTGCTTTGTGATACATTTTCGTGGTGGACGAGAAATTCTCCTAAAGTTAAAAGTTTTTAATCAGGTGAATTATACGGCGCTTGTCGAGCAGTGATTTACGCTTGCTGGCTGTTTCTTTGAAAGTTAAATAAAAAGACATGCTCGAAAGAAGTGGAGACGCTCCGTGGTGGGGAAGAGGGAGGTGTTCTTAATAGCTGCTGAGTGTCTCTTGAGGCATAGAGTACCAACAAGGAGAATGTCTGTCAAAAAACATTTAAAGTAGAAATCTGTCTTTTGGTTAAATGCACACTCAAAAGATGGCGTCAAGATCTTAAAAGATATGGAAGTGCCAACGCCTGGCTGCTGGTTCCAAAATTTCTTCTAAACAATTTCTCAATCTCTCCATATCCCACTTGTCTAACGTTTATGTATCTGCATACTTTGTTCCAAAGTTATAAATGACTGAAAGCTTTATAAATAAAAGTAGCTACTTCCAATACATTGCACATAATGAAAAGATAATGCAGTCCCGTGCAGCGAGCGAGTTTCAGCCAACAAAGACTTCGTCACTAGCGACTACAGGGAATGACAAAGATATGATATATTTTTCATAAATATCATAAATAGTGTCACCTTCATTTGTGAAAGTTTCCGTGCAAATGTTTTAAAAAGGCCTTCATCTCATTTTTTTCTTTCCAATCTCCGATCGCTCTGCTACCTGACCAGACAAGTATAAGGAGGCGGATCTGCGCACTGTGCTATTACGCTACTACCTCGTCATGACGTTTGCCAAGGCCAATCCAATACATCAGTTGGAGCTGAACTACAGGCACTTCAACATGGCCGATATGATTGATTCTCCCGCCAAATGCAAGTTGCGAAGCGTCATTCGTTTTCTACAGGCAGTTATACTTAGGACATTTACACCCGAAAAAAAAAAAAAACCCCATGACCTGGCCTGGATTACCACTACAAGACCATCTTATCTAATAGTAGTGTTTGCAACTACTAATCCGGAGGTCTTGGTTTCGATTTCCGGTCAGATCAAGCTGTGCGAGTAAGGTTTTTTTCTTTCCTTGTAGTTTTTCCCTACCTAAGAAGATAAACAGCAGTTAGCTTTAATGTGCCAAGAACTCCGAGCTAATACGCGCTATCATTAATTCATTTCATTCATCCCTACAAACTTCATTTACCTACCTATACATTTAAAGACCTCTACAGCTATATCACCTTCACTATTATCTCCACTGAGGCATGGCAGCAGCACCCTTGGACGTCCCGGCCTCAGAAGTTCGCTACGATTTCACCATGCCAATGGGGAATGCCCACAAATACATGAGAAAAATGTACTAACCCTCGAAAGAAAAAACGTCGGAAACCTAAATCCGATTATACAGAAGCCTTTAAGGTATAAAAATGGCGTGTAGCAAACTGAATGATAATTCAAATAAAGACTTTGCCGGTTTATTTTATTTAACGATGCGCACCGAACAAAAGTTGTAACTATTTTCGTCGATCATGCATTGTGGTGTTTTATATATCCGTTTCCGGTCGACATTTTACCTATCTCGCCGCAACCAGCACCACAATTTTGTTTATCTGCCCTCAAATTTTAGAGTCACTAGGGGGAAGAGATAAAAGGCTTGGGGATGATTGCGGTTTGTAAACAAATAGATTTGGTGCACAAAACTGCTACATGAGTGGATTTTTGTTTTAGTTTTTCTCGCCGCAATGAAGCGAATATTGGCTGCCACTTGTTAGCATATGATCCCATGCACTGGTGCATCGAAATCAATACACGCCTGAATTGTTTTCCTATCGATATATAGCACTAACTGCTAATTCTGTTAAGAAAACAGAACTCCTTAAAAACGCAGGTTTAATCAAATCTCGGGAGTTCAGTAATAGAAGCTCATGTACAATAATTTAGCTATCATGACAGCGTAAGCACCAACAAGCATACCAACTGTAAAAGTTTTAGTGTGTACGTATTTCAAAGATTTCCGTGTGGCTATTTTGGTAGCATTGTCATGCATGCTCTGCAGATGCAGAAGTGCACACTGTTTATTTATTCTTGCATAAATAACCAGAATCCTTAAAAAATCCGTCACACAGGAGCTCCATGATCTAAGCGAAATCCTCACCTAGTAGAATAACTTTAAAAAAAAAGAATATAAAATCGAAATTATGGCCTTAGTAATTAATGAAATGAAATAAGTTATAGCTTAATGTATAATATTAGAGAAACAAAACTAGAAATCTTGCAATCTATAAATATCACAAAAGAGACACTACATTATTATTATTATTATTATTATTATTATTATTATTACTACTACTACTACTATTATTATTGAGATTAAATCACAAAAATTAATGGTATATTATTAATTAAACGAAATATATGACCACTAATACACAAAACTATACTGTGTGGATATTTTTAAACATTTTTAAAATAGTTTATGAACTGAGCACTTCATATCTTAACAGTCACAAAAATAGAGAGAAACAACAGAAATTTTCAAGTTACATTACGTATTTGAGACGTCCATATGCTTCAGTTAAACAAAAACATGGTACTATTTAAAATAATTGCAATTTAATAAGCAAATATACACAATCAACAATAAACAAACGAAAGTTTCATCGATTTTCATTGGCTTTGAAATTTAATTTAAAAGTTATTGTAGTAAAGCATTTAACACAAACGTTTTCTGAAGGATATTACTGACACTCTTGCATAAAAATATAATTCTTACACAAATATTAGATTAATGTTTCTTATTTATTCTCGCGATGATGCGTTTGTTAAATATAAAACACATGCATCGTTATAAATACAGTTTATAAGCTGAATAATTTTATCCTTTTATTTTAAATCAATATAAAGAAAAGTAAACGCAAGAGCGCTTTTTAAATGTCGTTTTTCAAATATACCCCTAACCCTAATAGTCTTTTTGCCTAGTTTTGAGGAACAATTTAACTTGTTTTATTTTAATAGTACATATCGAATGTTGTGTTAAACAAACATTGGTGTCACTAGAACGATTTTTAAATTCTTGGTTTCAAGTAAACCCAAATGACCCGATTTCCCTGATTTTCAGGAATCATTTTTCTTGTTTTATTTAAATGGTATATACGAAGTTTTGTTGCAAAAAAGCAAGTTTTAGTGCCGCTAGATTACTTTTTAAATGTTGGGACTTTGGATACTCACATTTCACTTATTTTAAAAAACTGTTTATTATTTTATATCGATGATATATATCGAGTTTCTTTTTTTAAAAAAAAAACTTAAATTTGCGGTCTCTAGAGTAATTTTTTAAATTTAACTTTAATTCTCTTCCCTCGTTTTTCTGATATACCTTCCTACTCCTAATGACCCGATTGCCCTGATTTTTGGAAACTACTTTTAGCAATTTCGTTTTTCGAATTTCGTTGAAAAAAATTGCAACCGATATGTGGGTGTGTGTCCGTTGATGTTCTAGCGGTCGCAATATATATATATATATATAATGCGACCGCTATAACCTCAACAATGCAGAAAAACACAAGCTTCTATCTCAAAACGTTTTTGTACTCTGCGTTAGACAGTTTTCGTTTCTATAGCAATAACTGTTTGTTTATTCAGAAAAAATAAAAATACAGCCCAAAGCAAGACATTTAAACCGCATTACTTATTGTCTTTGTCGGAATAATTAGCTTTCTACTTTTCCGAAAAAATTAATAGATGCAATGTTCGGATATGGGGATTCAAGAATCCTCGTGTGTTTTGTACATTGGAAAAGGTGTTCCAAAGGTGAAAGGGCAATATTATCACGTCATTGGTCCACTTTTTTTTAAGAGGCTTCTGTTACTGCAACATTGACATGTAAAAACCATTTTCCTTCCACAAGTGGAACACTTACAGCAAACAAGTTCCAGCAAGATGGTGTACCTTACCACTGAGCCTACAGTGTTCGTGATTATTGAATATGAACGCTAGCGTTAGGTGGAAAGGAACTAGAGAAGCACTTGTTCCAAGTTATTACAAATTAAAGGAAACTTTTAGGTGATAATTGCAATGAAGAAAACAACCTATCATCGCTAATATGCACACATTGTAGTTTACAGAAGCTCAGAGATCAATTCTTTTACCTTTCCATTTTCGTACGCAATAGACACTATGTGCAGAGGTAATTAAAGGAGTGAAAGAAAGTATGAAAACACTATTTTCTCAAAAATGCAAGGCTATACGTTATAGTATTGAAGTATTGATGCATGCTCCTCTGCCATTGTCCAAGTTGGTCACCTTCCTTATCCTAGAATGAACAGCTAGAGATGGGAGGGAATATGACATGGACATCCAAAGTAAGAAAGGAACTGAAAACAACAGGACTGAGCTCCACTGCATAGCGGTCAGAGGATAGAAAGAACACGTGAAGGAAGGTTAAGAACCGCTTGATGGATATGGATAGGCAGTAGACAATGGCGCAATGCAGATAGCTTAGTTTGCTGAAAGAACAATCGAGCTAAAATCTGAATCAGTAAAAATCAAAACAAGCCAAAGTCACTAAAGAGGAACTCGAGTGGCTCAAACTGAGAGTGCAGAATTTGCCCTATCTATGAGGAGGAGGAATCATGGTGGCATATACTGACTGAATGTAAAGGTACGGAAGAATGGAGGTAAAAGTATCACACCTCTTAATAGAATCGAACAGAGGGAATGATCATACTGGGCTTTGCTGGCAGGCAAGGAGGGGGAGAAGAGATTTGGTAAATTTGTAATGAAAATGAAACAACTTTTATCTGAAAAGACCGATAACCAGGCAGGGGGGAGGAAAAAAATGGTTGAATTCAGTTATGTGTGTGTCATTCCAAATGTGACTTTATGCACATTTAAAAAAAATGTTCTTTTTGTATCTGTTCTGTTTTTATTATTTCATTTTATTGTTGAATATGTCGTTTTTTATAGTTTAAGGTGAAATCTAATTTAATATCTTATATTAAACAAAGCACACCTAATATATTATAAAAATCGCGTTGCACCAGTACACTTGTTAAGTTTTATGACTGTTATCACTGATGTAAATATCCTCTTCTTCCTACTAATGCTACTACTACATTACCTAAAATACTGGGAGAATGTGGACTGTAAACGGTTAATTCTTTGTAAACTGCTTAAAAAGAGATTGCCATAGCAACGATATAAAGGTCAACTTAAGGATAATAGAAAGTTGCCATTGGAATACATGGCAAAAACATCCACTGAGACCTTTATAACGTTAACCAACCGTGCAACCGCTTTTTCAAACTTTATGACAGAACACTGGGACAAGTGAGTTGTAGATACACATCCAGGACTATAAGAAGATAACCCTTCAGTTTCCCAACTAGATGCGGGCGCTGGATCGCTGGGGATGAAGGGTTTAGGGAAGGTAAATATGTTGCAGAGTTTATCGCCTCCAGTATAGGAAGCAGACCCCAGCTGAGGGATTAGTTTATCTCAAGGGGAGTAACACAATGTTGAGGTAGATTAGACAACCATGTTACAGGCGTATTGTTCTCCAAATTCAATACATTTTAGGCCAGTCCTTTACTTAAAAATACTTGACAACTCTTTTCATCATAAGCTGAGGAATTATGTCAAGAATAAATTAAATCTACGCTTTGGGAGTTAGGAACAGAATTTTTTTAAGCAGATTATAAATAATGTGCTTATAAAACAAAATGTAAACAATGTACAACTGCTGAGCTCTAAATGTCCTCTACTATAGCGGTTTATTTCTTGTTACTTCAGAGAAAATGTTTCAGGAAGTTTTCTCTACATTGCGTTACAAGTATATATAGACATTCTACAACACATTTGCTGGAAAACAATTTTACGTAAACCTAAATAAACTTAAAATGATGTACTTAATCCATTTTAAATCGAAGATATAAATAATATAAAATTAAGTACATTTAATTTATCTTCATTAGAAAGTTAACATAAAATCTTTGAAATGAAATAAGAAGTAACCATCTAACAGTACTGGATTGCAGTTCTTACTTCAGTAGGGCTTTTCAAAAGAATTATACATTTAATTTATAAGGCCTGTAAATTGTCGCAGTCATATATCCGGCGCCTCCACCATATGTTGCAGTAAGCAAAGTGTAGTATACGGTCAATATTATACATCATTCATCGTCCATGGGGTGCACATGGAGCGTAGCCGCAACAATATTCAGAAGAATTCTACCCATTCCTACTAGAACTTAAATAAAAAACAAGAGAATAATGAATCAATATATACTATACAACTGCTAATGTTTCTTCAATTTAAATCATAACTTTACTACCGTGTATAGGTTACTCTCTTGGGGCCAAAGGTGCAACGTCCACTCTCTTCAAGCTTCTACCCTAATCTCTCTCAGAAGCCATTAAAAATGTTATCGCTTCCCCTGGCCGCGCATGCGCAGATTCCAAATTTTCTTACATACATGTAACCTTTCCCAACCGTCATTTCTGCTTCTTAAGGAACTTCTTCTTACAATGAATTTCCCCACATTGTCATCCTCCTCTGTGTTACATCTGTCCCGGGTTTTCCTTATCGACGTCCCCGTCGATGGAATGCAATATAACAAGAAAATGACAAACAAAAACAAAGACAAAACACTGCGCAGTAGAGTAAAACTGCACTGAAGAGGTACATGTAACACAAAGATTGTTTATCTCAACAGCAACTATAGAATTATAGTTTTTTTTTTTTCTTTTAACATAGACGGCATCCATTTACAGGTAGTATATCATTAAGTCTTAAAGTTATGAAAATATTTATATTTTTAAATTGCATTTCAAACTATCACTACAGAAACTGTTTATATAAGAACGAATTGATATTGTCAGTGATCGATTGCACTGTTTAACATATGCAGAGGCGCCAAAGAAGTTTACTCGGAAATTTCAAATGGTATTGTGGACACCGTTGTCTTTCAAAAAGATGGAGCATCTCCTTATTTTGCTTTGCTTTTAAGAGAGTGCCTCAATTTCCATACAGATGAATAGATAGAGAGGTTCACCTTCAATATGACCACGTTAATCGGATTTGACGCTCTTAGACTTTTTTGCTTTGAGGTTTATCAAGTCATTATCAAAGTAAGACTTTACAGTGCTGCGCATATACGTTTCCTACCTTAATATAGATATAATATCTCATACAGTACCCTCCCGTTAATGCCTGCGCAACCAATTTAGTTAGAAAACGAGCTATGGATGGCCTTTCTGATGTGACTGGGGAATGGCAGTTTCAATTTACGGGAGAAAAAGTATGTCAGACATTTTTACTGTAACAAAAGATATAAATACCCTAAAGTGCGTTCAAAATAGTCTATACGATTAATAATTTCATTGAAGCCCTGTGTAAGACACATAAAATCCAAGATACTATAGGTACATGACCAAATAGTTCAATAAAATACACAAACAAAGGCATTTACACGTAACTATGCTTGCCTGCAATTTATCAACAAGAAAATTCCAAAGGCTAAACTTTTAACAGTAAAATGTACACATTAAGGAATTAAAATTCAGCACAAAATAATAAAAGAAATCATAAAATTTAATTAAGAAAAATTACCATAGTAAAACGTCGCTTACACAATGCCTTGATCAGTGGGTGACCGTGAAGACGGAGTCGCTACCCCTTCTCGCTCTGAAGCAAGAGACAGGCTCATAGTAAGAAGCCCAGGGCAATGCTATAGCCTCAATTTTAGAAACTTCACCACTATTGCCCACCAGTCAGGAAAAAGATCTGATGTAGGTGGATGAGACAAGAAAGAAAAGAAAAACAGGACTTTGACACATACCTGGAGCGATATAGACGTTCTCGGCCTATCAAGAAAACGCAAGATTTAAAATATGTATATATATATTTTTTTTTTCAACAAAGTCACCTTGTAAATGAAATTCATCCAAACGACTTTCCAACTGTTTAATACCCTCAGTAAAATAACATTTATCCAAATATGAAAAATAAGTGTCTGTCAAAGCTTCAATTTCATCATTTGATGTGAATCTTTGTCAACCCAGCCCTTTCTTCAGGTTTGGAAAGAAAAAGTAATTACTGGCAGCCAGATCCAGCGAATATGGAGGATGTAGAAGTACTTGGAAGTGAAGGTCGTGCAGTTTTGCAGCAACAATTCCAGGTGCATGTGAAGGTGCATTATCGTCATGAAAAACGACTTTCTTTTTAGCAAGGTGTGAACGTTTAGCCTGAATAGCATCATTCAGTTCGCCCAATAGTGAAGAGTAATACTCCCTTGTCATGGTTCTATCCTTCTGGAAGTAGTCTATGGGCACCATACTACGAGAATTCCAGAAAACCGTAGCCATGACCTTGCCTGCAGATGGGACCGTTTTTGCTTTGCACGCTCACCTCTTGCCACCCACTGTTTGGATTGCTCCTTCGTCTCTGGCGAATCCATGTTTCATCTACTGTTATGAAATTTTGGAGAAACTCACTGGAATTGCTTTTTTGTCCATTGTCATCAAAAGCAGCATCCATCGAGCGGAAAGCTTTCTCCTACCCAAAACTTTGAGTAAAATGTAGTGGCCACTGCCTATAGAGGTCTTTACAATGTAGTCAACTCGTATACCTTCAATTGGTGATCATTGAGTAGTATGCGGTTTTGCGTTGTCATGAATCAAAACAATTCCAGATGAAAGCATGCCTCTTTTTTGTTTTGGATGACTCTCCGCAAGGGAAAAATTATGTCTGACAGTACACGTGTGTATTGATCGTAGTCCCTGGCTCCATAAATTCCATGAGCAACACACCTTTCTGATCCTAGATAACAGTAACTATGGTCTTCCTGTTGCTGAAAGTTTGTTTCAACTTTTTGGATTTGTTCCGGGAAAGTGTGTGCATCCATTGTTTGAATTGTTCTTTTGATTCTTGATTGCCATAATGAATCCATTTCATTCCGTCACAATGAAGTTCAAAAACTCTTCCCCAATCATCAGCGTAACGTATGAGAAAGGATAAGGCTGATGCCATGCGCCGTACTTTGTGGTCAGCTTTTTGGGAACCCAGCGTGCACAAAGTTTTCGATAGTCTAACAATCGTGTACACGCTGACCTTGAAATGTCCGGAAATTCCACAGACAACTCACTGAAGGTAAACCTCCGTCTGTCTCGAAGCACTAGATCAACTCGCTGAGCAAGGTCTTCACCAGCGACACACCTACGTCCTTGTTTACCTTCATCATGAACATCAGTTTGGCCTTCTTTAAATTCCCTACACCACAACACCCTTACTCATACAGTTTGCACCATAAACACGGCTAATTTTGCGATGAATTTTTGCTGCACTGTTCCCTTCTACTGTAGATAACGAACTCGCCGCGCAACTCGCACTTGGCGGCCATGATGAAGTGCCTATAGCTCAGTTCCAACTGAGGTGTTGAACTTGGCCTTGACGGACTAATGGTGGGATAGTAGCGCAGTGGCAGATCTGTCTCTTTATGTTTGTCTGGTCATGTAGCAGAGTGATCGGAGGAGTCGTCATATATATCTTACAATTGTGTGCAAATATTTATCTCTTTTCATCTCTATTGCTTCTAAAGTATGGCTTCCACTTTCTCAAACGTCGGTCCTGGTGGTGTAGTGGTTACCATACTTGCCTCCTACACCCAAGAACGCGGGTTCGAACCCGGCCAAAACCGATGGATTTTTTTCGGGCGTAAAAAATCCTAAGTATGGCTTCCTTCGGAAGGGAAGTAAAGCCGTTGGTCCCGTGTCGTACATTTACGGCACGAAAAAAAACCTCAAGCCTGAAAAAGAGGCCTCTGAGAAAAATTTGTCGGCAGTTTCACGCCCTGAGTTGAATGGGATGCTGATGACCTGAGATGTTAAAGAGTGTCCATAAATAAATCAATTAAAAAAAAAATCTTTCTCAAAGAATGCAAAGAGATTTCGAATTGTCCATTTACTGTTAGGTATTGAGCTTTTAGTTCTTATTTTCCCTTACAACCTTTGGAAATCTGGTCGCTGAGCTCCAGTCTGGTTACCCTAGCTATGGGCGGCTGACAGGGGGGACTTGTGGCAGCGTAGGGTACATTCATCCTTGTACGGAAGGGCACAATAAGTTTCCATATGATCTGATATACCGTCAAATTTTACTCCCCAACATTTATGTTTATTTTAATTGTTTGAAAGGTGTAAATCTGAGGTTTTTAACTCAATAGTTTAATGCCACTGGTTACCTCTAATGCACTGCTCATAATGTCCATCTCCCATTCTCTATGGTAACCGATTCATTCTATCTGGAACCTCACAAACACCTCTGTTATGCTACTATGTTTTTCCAATGCATATATAAGCCAAAAGAATTACAGAGAATTGCTTCGCGTTTGCATACCTACTTTGCATGGAAATAGCCTATTCCAATTATGCGCCTTGATGATAGCATTTACATTTGTAAGTCCCAGCTATTAATCACCAGGTGAAGCAGAGCGACCTGCTACAGTGCTTTCACTTTTTAATTCCTGTAATGTAAAACCAAATCGTTAAATGTACTTTTTCTCTTAGTTACTTGCGATATTTGTCATATACGAGACGCACTAACTCCCAAAGTTGTTCCAAACGAACTGTTTCTATCAGGAAATCCATTCATTACGGAAGCCCTCCCCCGCTTTTCTGCTAAATAAATACGACCCAACATGGCGTACAAGCTTTTATTCAAACGCAAGATAGCATCGTTTTGAAACAATGAGTCAATCAGTTCGAAAAAAATACGTGTCGCATTGTTTTCAACCACGGCCCATGTTAAAGGAGGGTGATTGCAATAAAAAGGGGGTGGGATCCCATTTTATATAACTGCCTTGAATTTCGATGCACGTATGGCTTCACCGTATTGTATTCTGGGTGGTGCGAATTCATCAACCAGATGAGTAATCATTTTAGTAGATTGGTTGTTTAAATTTTCTGTTAAATCAGCTGTCTGAAAGAGGTCACAGATATCTTTGTTTTCGTGAAAGTGTTGTGCTTTTCCTACCAGCTGGGGCTGTGTGGCAGCGAGGTGACGTAAGGGGGAATCGTTATGAACCCGAGCCAAAACATAAAAAGAGAACAATTTTTAATGATTGAAATGGGGGAATAAAAACAGAGAATTAATCGCTGCTAATTTATGGGAGGTGCAATTTTTCTTCTGCAGCCTACCCCACTACTTTCCGTCACCTGTGATAGAGGTGGGTTGGGGCTAAAAATTTTGATTTTTCAATTACTAATTTTCATTCTTTTAAGGCAATCTTTCAAAATAATATAATTTAGTTATTCTGACACCTATTTTTAAAAAACGGAGCTCATGAAAATGGGCAAATTATTGAGAAATAATGCACTTAAGCAATAACGTTTTGAATACGTATGCCTAATCAACAAATTTCACATGTTCCTGTGCTGTGTGCTGAATTTGAATTTGAACCTAACTTTTCCTTTGGCAATCAAATCAAGGGATATGTATATAGGGTTAATGCTTTGCGCTACCCCCAAAAATGACTTTCCCTTACAATTTGAAAGTGTTTATAGGCTGCATTTACGAACCGTACCGAAGAAAGCCAACTGGTTACGATTTTAGTAGTAATAATTACTTTAGGCGAATAATTTCCTCACCGAGCATGAAGCACTGCTTAGCTCAGTAGGTTAGAGTCGTGCTATTAATGAGAAAGTCGTGGGTTCGATTCCCCATGGTCAATTTTTTTTTCTTACTTGAAATCTTGTTTTCTCTCAGAATAAATACATGCTACTAGTACATAATGTTTTACACTATTCTTAATCGAATAAATGCTACTTTTTCATATATAGGTTAGTGTAGTTTAAGTTTAAAAACGATAATAATATAACATAAAAAACTTATTCATACGTTAGGTTAGGTTAGTTTAAGTTTATGAAAAGAACAAAGAACAGACAAAAATGATATTACTCCATAATACTCATTTTTCTACACTATTTTTAATCAAATAAATGTTACTTTTTCATGTGTCGGGTTAGGTTAGTTTAGTTTATTTTTAACAAAAAAGTATAGTCTTCATAATTTTTCTACATTATTCTTAATCGAATAACTTTTACTTTTTCGGTTAGTTAAGTTTTTAAAACAACAACATAAAAAAGTAATTTTATTCCATATAACAATGTTTATAGCATCATATCCAGTCGGCTTTTTTCGTTAGGGTTCGGGACAGCCGGCTGCAACTACTTTCAGCTTGTAACGGCAAATAAAAATGACAACTTTGAATTTCCTGTAATCATTGCTTAATGCGTAAAATAAATAAATAAAAAAACAATTTTTAGGTAGCTTCTGAGCCTGACGTTTGTATTTGCGGTTATCTACAGGGACATGGTTTGTAGTCGAGGTGCAAACCAATGTCTCGATAAGCTTGTGAAGTGGGGGGGGGGGGTGAGGAAGAGGCAGGAAGCGATAGCAGCCTTTTGTTCATAAGAGTCAATGGGCCATGCCTGAACCTTGTTATAAAAAATTTACTAACCTGGTACTACTTAATGAATTTTATGCCATTTCATAAAAATAATCTACCGTATTTATTTACGGTAAACACTTTAAGCTGGTTTTTTAAATCTAATCATTTAAACTAGTTTATATACCTACTGAAAATGTGAGCATTCTAAACTGCTCAGTTTAGAGCTTATATCGACTATGTTTATAAAATTGCTGGCTGCATATGATGGGCTTTCAGCTCTCTTTTTCTCCCTGCCCCTCGTGGGAGCTTTTTTCCCATTTGGAGCCTCTTCCGGGCTGCTCGTTGACTTGGATACTGCGCTGCACACGACACATGTCTCCCTCCTCGGTGATTTTTCTCCCTAAATCACTTAAGACCAGAAACTCTTTTCCTTAATAAGGCACTGACTGACATCCCATAGCAAATTCCAACATTTCGTCCTTTTTTCTTGTCGTAGCAACCCCGCTGGATCGTTCGTTCATTATTTTGGGTATTTCCCCCCTGAAACATATCTCTTTACTGTTAACAAGAAACAGATCAACCTCTCTCAACTGATATCCTTAATATTTTTAAACTAAATATAACAATGCACCAGTATCTTTAAAAATACATCCGATATTTTAAGAATAAGGAAAAAAAGAGGTCACATATATTCACATGTTGTCTTTTAAATTATAACTTTTTGTGGTGACAAACGTTTATAACCGAAAATGCGGCAGAGTTCACGAAAAGTAGAGTTCATAAAGATGAAAAAGTCCGTCACGCAGGAGGTGCTAAAACTAAGAGAATTCCCAAGCAAGTAGAATAATTTCAAAAAAATATAACATCCAAATTATGATCTTGTTAATTAATGAAATAAGTTATGGTATTACTGTGTGATAATTAACATGACAAACTCTAAAGCTAAGTAGTAAAATAAAAAACTTAACTATAGTGGTTGTTTTTCCCTTAAAATTCATGTGAAATAAATGTGTGCAATGAAATAATCTAATTTTCAAAAGCAAGGGGGGAAAATTAGAATTCTAATATATATATATATATATATATATATATATATATAACAACTATTATTATTATTATTATATATTACAACTATTATATATATATATATATTACAACTATTATTATTATTCAGATTAAACAACAAAAAATTATTGTATACTGTTAATTAAGTGAAACATGAGCACTGGGAGACAAAGCTATACTGTGTGAGTATTTTCAAATATTTTTAAATATAATCACGTTTATTAATTGACCCTTAGATATCATCTTTACATTCACTAAAATAGAGATAAATAACGGAAAGTTTCGAGTTACAATCGTATTTAAGATGTTTATATGTTCCAATAAAACAAAAGCATGTTACTATTTAAAAACATTTACAATGTATTAAGCAAATGTGCATAATCAATAATAAACAATAGACAATGTTGCTAACTTCAAGACGATGCTTTTGTTAAATATAAATCACATGGATCGTTATAAATACAGTGTATGTGCCGAGTTAATTTGTCGTTTTATTTTTAAACAATATAAAGAAAATTAAACGCTAGAACGCTTTTTAAATTTCGATTTTCAGATATACCCTTACTTCTAATGGCCCGATTCCCTTAATTTTCAGAAAAAACTATTTTCATTATTTTATTTAAATGGTATATATATATCGGGGAAAAAATATTGGCGACGCAATACTTTTCAGAAATTATTTTTTCTTGTTTTCTTTACACAGCATATACCGAGTTTCCTGAAATAGATTTAAAAATGCGGTTACTGGAGCGATTTTTAAATTTTGCTTTAACACGCACTGTTTAAAATTCGGATTTCAGTTATACCCACAATTCAAATGGAGCAATTTCCCTGATTTCCAGAAAATGTTTTTCTTATTGTATATCGAGTTCCGTTACGAAAAAAATATTGGTGCCGTTATGGCGATTTTTAAAATTTGGGTTTCAGGTAAAAACCCGACAGCTAATAATCTGTCTTTTCTAGTATCGTAGATAAAACGAAAAAATTGCGGCCACTTGGGCGATTTTTAAATTTTCGCTTTAGGTTACCCCCCCCCCCCAAGACTCAAATTTTTGTTAATTGATGGTTATATGCAGAGTTTCGTTGAGAAAAAAAATTGCGTCCGTTACAGCGTTAACATATATATTAATACATATATAAATATAAATTTTATTGTTATTTTCGGTGCCTAGTACGTAGAATCGATAGAGATTTTAAGAAAGTTTTCAAAAATCTTTTCATGGGTACAATCACAATAGTAACATTCCTTTGGAATTCGCTAAAAAATACATACATCAAAATGCTGTTTCTTAATTTTTTCTGCAATATTATTAATTACTATTTTTTTTAGTCGTATTTAACGCCCGTTTTTTCTACTGAGGCACCACAGGCGGTGGACACTGATGATACATGAAATGAAATGATATATTGTGAAAGGATATTTTTTAAGGAAGGAATCGTTCCAGGCCTAAGTTTAGGGTACCTCCCGGGCATTTGCCAGTTATGAGGACTGAGGAAAACCTGGAAAAAACCTCAGTCACGGAGGACGGTCCTGGCGGGATTCGAACCCCAGACCTCCCGCTCAAGAGTCCACGCCTTAGCGACCTCGGCCATCCGTGGCGGTATTCTTAGGTACTTCCTGAGGGAAGTTTTTTAAAATTTTCACATATATATATTTTCACATATATATCAAATTGATACAAAAGGTTCATCATATTAACAGTAACACTGTATCCCTTTGGTCATATTAAACTCTTTATTTATACTCTTTATTTAACTCTTTGGTCATATTATTTCATTAGAAAAGGTCTCTTGTGACAAATTATTTTTATCATATTTGTTCAGTAAATTAATCACACTTGCACTTATTAATACCCTTATATTGTAAAACATACTTATGCCTATTATTTCTCTAAAAGATTTTAAAGAAAACATGTTTAATTTAAATATTTTTAAAATGCTTAAAAGCTACTTAGATTAAATCCAGGGTAACTCGGTATCTTTGAATTTTGTGCCATATTCCATCAACACGTGATCAAGCATCAAGCTTAAACCTTACATTAAAACCCGGCAACTCATTTTTATTTCGTGTCATTTCATGCCAGATATTCTAATTGATTTATGTTCATCCTTTGAATGGAGTGTAGAGGAGGTGTAAAGTCTGTTTGGTAGTTTATAAATCGCGTTTCCATTTTACTCTCTTAAGGCCTGTAATATATATGTGTAGTTGTTACTTTGTTTGTGGATGTTTTAAGTACACCTGCATTAATAAATAGTGAAATTACTGCGATGAGGAGAACGAAAGGTGTAAAAGGATTATTTACAGACGCGAGTAAATAAAACAAGCCAAAGTGTAAAATCAACATGCATACCATGAAAGCAAAGCTTTAAATCTGAAGAATAAAGCTTATAATTGCATACGAGTTGTTTGAAGGAATTATTAATATATTTCTGTCACCACCACTTTATAATTACCCCGAACATAACTTTTTTGTTTTACACTCCTTTGTTATAGATTGCAAGTGGAACGCCTGAAAGCTAGAAATATCTCTGCGTTAAAGATTCAATTGTTTTCATATTTGTTTAGTTGCGGAACAAAAGATATAATAGGATTGCTATGGCAAACTTGAATACAATTGTGTGACAAAATCAAGACTGGATAAGGGACACTGGGAGTGAGTGCTTGGTCAAAATAGGTCAAAAAATCTAAAACAATTTTTTTGCTGCAAATGGTTCCTTGAACCTTTGGGCGTTCACAAAGAGTGAACATTTGCTGGTCTCCCCCATCCCTTTAAGCTATACAACCATTTAAACAGCTGGGCTTCTCATTTAAATCGCACTTTTTCCTAGCATACTTTATAAAAAACAACGTTTTTCTCAAAACTTCATTTTCACACATTCAAAATATCCCACGCGTAACAGTTTTTATTTAAATCCGATAAAAAATCTGAATGTTCAAATGGAAAACCCAGATTCAAACCACAGGAGCACATAATTAATATGCATTTTAATAGGTTTATTTTCATATTATGTTTGTAAATCAATGTGTACTTAAAATTTGTTTGTTGGCGTATATGTACATGCACTTTTAAACGTAATGCTTTTCTTACAGGGCACATACAACCCTACAGATTATGAATTGACCAATCCGAGATAGAAGCAACATAGAGAGTTAAGAAAATTGACAAATGGCAAGCGCCTAATAACGTCAACAATGCTGTCTGGAACGAAACGCGAGACCGACATCTCCGTGAAAAGCAGTTAGCGTAATCAGTAATAAGAAATCTATCGTCGATTATTGGAAGACGCGAGTTCCAATTCAGCTCCCAGACATAATTACCTCACTTAAATTTGAACGCTAGTATAATTAAAGGGAAATATAACACGTCTTGAAACTGCGTGAAAGTATTAGGGAATAAATACGCGAGAGTCGTAGAGTTAAACTAAATATTGTTATACTTTTCTCTTCCACAGAGTTAGAAATATCATCGTAATTGTCAAGCTTTGCTAGACATCTTTCTCGAGACTCGCTCTACATATTATAGCATTACAACAATCTCTCTTTCCAAGAAGTGTACTTATCGAGGACAACAATAAACCTCACATATTATTCAGCAACCGATGTGATTTTTAATTAGTTTCATTATTCAATCAGTTCGTCCGAGATAACAAAACTGAAAATATCCAGCTAACCGAACATAAACAGAATCTACCGGGAACCGGGAAGACGACGCAGCTGTTCCCGAAGGTGGAGTGGGAAAGAAGATAGGACACGTTTATGACTTCTCATCATGGGGCTAACTAATTCAGATTATTGGTCATATATTGTCATTACAACGTGGTGCCAACTCTCATCTCAAAATAACACCACTTATCACACACCAATGTTTCGCTATATAAAAAACTAGCGAATCCCAATCTCACTACATTGGCATTATAACGTTCCGTTCAATTCCACTGATATGTGCAGAAGTATCCATGCTAATACCAATAATAATTTTAAAAATATATATTTTCTATGGAAAAGTAATAATATTTTTAAGATTAAAACTCCTTATAGATTTAAAAAGCTCATCAAATTTGTTTAAAATATCTGACATTTTGATATGCGCTATATTTAGGTAATAAAATATATGAAATGGTTTATAGCTTACAAAGTGTTTATCCAGTTTGAATGAAATTTCATATACATATTAACTAACCGCAACGCAATCACAATAAAATCTTCAGAAAAATGCATACAAAAATGTGGAACTTTGAAAATTCACTCTCAACGTTCCTTAAAGCCAATATAAACTCAAAAAAGAGAACCGACCTTAGGACGTAGCTAGAAATATTTAACATAAAATCTGTTGCTCATGTCATAGTATGTAAGGAGAACATGCTGGATTGGTAGAGATGGATTAGGGCATCTTGGTACTTCAGTCTTGCTCAAGAGCTGGCCTAAACCCCCAGTGTTGGTACTTTCGGGGTGAAGCAGACACCCGGCGGACAGGATCCGCATCGGTGAGGTACAACATAGACGGGGTCCCATTTCTGTCGACATCCCCTCTACTCCAAGCTTCCACACCAGACGCCGAAGCAGAAATCTTTACAAAGCGCAAGCTACCGTCACACCGCATCAGCCCTTGGCACTGTAAAGAACCAAAAATTGAAATTATATGCAATGAGGGGGGGGGGCGAAAATTCATGAATAGGAAAGATCAATCCCAACATTCGCTTACGCGACCAGAGGAATCCAAAGACCCAAGAATGGCCGGTCCCAAGGGATTTGAATCGGGGGGTCTTCTGAATCCCAAGATGTACCACCTGAGCCACCTTGCTTGGTAAGGTAGATAAGCTATCTTGATGACAACTTACTAATTCTAGAAACCTTAAATTCTCCGGAAATACTTAACAGCGTTCAGGCGTAAGTTTAGAGTACCTTCCCGGCATTTAACATTGAAGAGGACTGAGGAAATGTAAACAGAAGCATATGAATGTACCCTCTTTCGTTGACTGGGTGAGCCTTTCAACTTTTTCCTAAGAAAAACATATTTCTCCATCATATTTCAATGCGTATTTTATAACAAAAATATAAATGGGTTACTGAAATTATTGCAGCTATCATATAACATATAACATTATATTAGTCTTTCACAAATTCAAAAGCGTTTAATGTTTTACACTGATAGCACAAAGCACGTTGCAGTAAAGGAAAAAAAGTCGTAGGAAGTGAGAAACTCAATTTTTATGTACAACATGGCCGTCCTTTGAAAAGTGGTGGAAAACAAATTCTTCTGAAAGTTGAGCAGTTAGTTATTCAGCAAATAGTTCATTTATCAGCAGATCGGTGTTCCGGTGCTCCGACCCCAAGAGCTTTGCTGCAGGTATTTAAATAATAAATTCAGACGCGCAGCTATTTGTTGTAAGTGAATCACTTTTTCGAAGGAAACGAACCACCAAAAATCATCCAAGTGCTACAGGAGAGCAGTTTAATATCTGAAGCGTTCCCTCTTCTTCCAGTCAGCTACGGGCGAGATTTTGACAGAGTCGGGCAGTTGTGCTGTGCAGTCGAAAGTAAGATTTCATTAAATAGTGTAGTAGGTTACGAGATGGTGAGATATTCACTGCGTAGTTGTATATTCATTCATTTTCAAACCATACATCAAGCACGGAAAATCGTGTGACAGAGCGAAAGAATTGCGCTGTACCAGATTCAATAATTCAGGGCCAATAATTCAGTATCACAATTATTGGCTCTAGTTTATGACCTACTCGTTCCCCCGATCTTACGGTTTGCGATTTTTATCTTTGGGTGACATTGAAAAATAGAGTGTATTAAAACATTCCTCACACACTAGAGGAGCTAAAAATAAACGTTTGAAACCAAAATAAAGTCCATACGTAAATTTTACTTCATTTTTGAGTCATTATTATTATTATTATTATTATTATTATTATTATTATTATTATTATTTAAAGGAAGGAAGCACCAAATTTGATCTAATGGTACCTCCACGGCATTTTCAATTTATGAACACTGTGGGAAACCTGAAAAATACTAACTCAGGAAGCAGGTTCTGGCGAAAATAGAATCCGTTAGTGCTGAGGAACTGGTGCGTATCAGTGGATTATGCGTCATACCTAAGTTTAAAAATAGAAGAGCTTGGGTGTCGTGAATCTAAGCCAGTGTTTCTTTCAGCGACTCTTAACGGGGTGCGGAGTGGCAAGGCAAAATCAATATGCGGAGTGCAAAAAGATTTTAATTCTCGAATGGTTGCATTGGTTTGCATTGCATGCCAATATTTTATGTGCAATATTTTATAAGCAGTAACATAATCTGAAAACCAAGTATATTTTTAAAGATCGAATAGATAAAAACAAATAGTGCAAAACAATCTATACGTATAAAAACTCTGTCCAGTATTTAAATGTATGCACGCGTGTTTGTGAGAGTTTCATATTCAGATCTATACTCTAAGACGCCTTCCTATTGCGTGACTGCACAATATCTCCACCTTACACGTGGCTTTCTTTCTCCCCAAATGGTTGGAGCGAAAACGCATTCAAGTAGCTAATATCTGTACATTAGCTGCCGCAACCGCCTTTATTGTGGGGCTAAACCTCTACGAAACACTTCCTGGGAATCACGAGGGTGCGGAATCGTAAATACCAAACAGGTAGTTCGCTTCAATTTAAGAGCCAGAATGTTATACGACAGATGGAAAGGTAGAAATTGCAGTGTGTAGCCATGGTAACCTAGTAGAAGTGCTGGCATACTCAGCAATATGAGGGGGCTTAGAAATCATATCGAGCAGCCAAGTAAAGGCAACAGATGCCCCTGTTACGTTCTTCATGCATTGTATTTGGCTTTACACATCGAGTTCTAAATGTATTTGCCTTAAAGCTTAACTGAATATTCTGAACTTTATAAGAGGGCTGTTCAATAAAGAAAGATCATGGTTTTTTTGACAACATATCTTTAATCATCTTCGTAATTTTGATGATTTTTTTCAAACTAGTTTCCGTTGCATACAATGCACTTGTCCGAACGTTTCTGCCAATCTTCAAAAACATGCTTTTGGAATCGCCTTTGTAACCGCTGCTTGTGATGGTTGAAAATGCCTCCTTCAAAGTTTTTCTTCCGTTTGGAAGAAGAGGAAACAATCTCACAGGGCTAAATCTACAATATGTGAGGGACACACTTCACATTGATATTTTGTGAACTGAACATGTCTCAACTTGCACAACTCCCACAGGGTGGAACTGGAAGTGACAGCAATGAAACTGGTATACGTGCATATTACTCAATGAGCTAAAAATATTTTGAAGTAAAATTTTGGCTCCAGGTGTAAAAACGTATGAAGCAGCGCTTGTATATCTGATTTTATAAACTTTGGCCTGCAGAGAAATATAATTTAAATTATTAAAAACAAATACACATTTTTGAGAAATTTCATTCAGTATCCGGCTAAAATCGGTATATTGTATAAATTATTATTTGAGTGAAATATTTTTTTTCCTCTTTTGGGGAATTCATAAAAATTAAAATGACAAACGTTTCTATGCTACATGCCCATAATATCATTTCAATTCAGGATACATTTGTGAATGTGCAGAAACTCTTCATAGTCAGAAGTTAGGCAAATTAATAATAGCTAATAATATCTTCTGAAAAAATGGTACAATGTTAATTAATACATCGCAATAGAGGGGGTTTGACCAGCAATTTCATATAGCGTAACCCATGGTCTTTTTGTTCAAATTTATTTCATATTTATGGCATAAAATTTATAAATGCTTCCATCACTCACTATCGAAATTATACCATACAATAATGCAGAGAAGTTGTGAAGCACATTTCGTTTATCCTTACACGCAGAACAGAAACGCGAATAATAATAGCTAGACAATAAGGCTTTCAAACGAAACGGGGCGGCTAGAGCGTCATGCTATAGTGGTACAGATAATGATTTCAAATCCTCGAGTCCTGATTTTTTCCCGGAGTTAAAGGAGATTTTCCAGCTTTACAATGATTTACCCATACGCTATTAATGTATATATAAGAAAAAGGGGTGAGTGTAGGCCGTCAGGCCGTAGCGAGCCGCAGAAAACCACTGGGTCCACGGTTTCTAGGATTTACCTGAGGTTAGCGTTAGGGTTAGTGTGTGCGTGTGTGTGTGTGTGTGTGTGTGTGTGTGTGTGTATTAATTGCGAATTCCAATAAAAGCAGGTTTGCCACACTCCTAACAATCCTTTATCAATTTATATTGAAAAGTTAGGGATAACAACGCATAGATTACATTAAGTTTAACATAAAAATAATAAATACAATATTTACAATGTTACAAGCGGCCGCACAATATAAGTACCAAGGTAAAAAGAGATTGTGTACCTTTAGAGCCCGCTGTCACTTAATTCCTATTGCCGGCATAAAATATAGACAGATACCTTGCAGAAGAAACAAAGAAATGCTAAGATCGTTGCTATCATCTCATTAAAAGTGCGAATTTCAAACCGTGACGAACTGAAATGCTGATGAATTTTATCACACCTGATTTATTGTGACCTGTCTGCATATATAGGCTCTCCTCTTTAATGAATCTCAGCTTTCGTTAAGTAGCCTCTGCAGGCCTCTTTATTCCGTACCTCATGAGTTTTGACAAATGTGCAACCAGACTTTGTCTCTTGTGACAATACTAATCGAAGTTGCTAGGCACCCAATGTCATACAACTTGCGAAATTTGATCCGACGCTGACATCAGAATTTCTAAAGAAACGCACCTGCGAATAATGGTTCCAGTCTGACCCACCTTCTCATCAGCGTCTGTTAGAACTTATTCATTACATACTGATTTAAATAGTGCAGTGGCGAGGCATTGCTTTTTGTATAGGATAGGCTGAGATATGGGATGTCGAAATAAATGAAAAATCTAATTAATGTTAAATATACTTTGAAAGCGTAATGTTGTAACATTTTTTATGCTCAAAGTTATATAACTGTGTCTATAATAATGTACGTGTCAAAAGCGGCCCCGAGTTTACATATTACCTCGGGGACACTCATGGTAATAAAAATTATTGAATACACATGGGACGTACAGTACTTAAATGTTAACACATAAATTCTTGAGAGATGTATACATAAACATTACCTTAATTAATGTTTCCTGTTTATTATGCATTTACATGTTTGCCTATGTAGGTGGATTGTTTCCTGTGGCAGTAATTAAAGACTTAAAAAATGGAACATGCTATTATGACCACACATGATCGACATGCACTCTACTTTCCCAGGCTTGTGTTAAAACAAACAAAACAGCGTCATATCAAAAGGGCACTGTATTCTTTGATATTGTCGTCTATTAGTAACGACACAACCAATACCGTAATATAAACTTATATTTGATGTAATGCGTTATTTTAGCTTTAAGTATTTCTCTAATAAACCCATTTACAATATATGAGGATAGTCAAAAATAACCTTAATTTTTGTATTCTTTAAATATATACATTGGGATAGAAACAGAAATTAAATTAGATGTCGGAGGGATATGGAGTTAAAAAAAAACGGCCCCCACATGTCAACCCGCAATACTTATTGCGTTACGTCTTCATTGTTTACCAAAATCTGTTCCCTGTAAAGTTGGAGTATTTTGGTTCCAATGATAATGTCCTCCCTGGTTATAAATAGAACAAGCCTCCTTCTTTCCAGGATTGGACACCCAAACAGGGTGTACGAGGCGAATTCGT
The DNA here is from genome assembly GCA_030762175.1 of Metallyticus violacea. Taxonomy (NCBI): domain Eukaryota; kingdom Metazoa; phylum Arthropoda; class Insecta; order Mantodea; family Metallyticidae; genus Metallyticus; species Metallyticus violacea. The sequence goes on from CM060831.1 coordinate 149,139,415, forward strand.
CGTTCTGGTCCTGTTTAGAAAATTTGCAAGTGGGTTCATCTTTATAGGCACCCACTTTTCGTACAGGATTTCTGAAGTGACCTTGTGCAGAAATTTATGCAATTACATTCCTTATTCCTTTTCTGTCCAGTTTAAGAAGAGATGTGGAAAGAGTATTGCTAGGACCTAGGACAAATTTCCTACCTTATATTTGCCCCTTAGTTGATGTTTATCCTCAATCCATGTCTTAGCTTACATGTACTGATTCCAACTGCGGTCTCCGGGCCAAAAAAGGTATAACAGCACTCCTTTTACTCAACTGATCTTCTTATTCCCACAAATGCCCTGATGCCCCTGCATCCACCGTAGTTCAAGCCTGTTACGAGACAGGACAGACAGAGCATTTTCACACTCCCATACCAGTTTAGATTTCACCTGGTCGAGAAAAGTGTTTTTAAAGCACTTTGGCAGTCTGAGAAGATGAAAATTCGTTTTTGGTGATAAACTTTCTCAAGCTATAAGCACAGCTCAGGATGGCAAATACTTCTGTCTGAAAACTGCGCAATATTTACCAAGGCTTGATGTTAGCCCTTGGAGAAGGTCATATACCTGCACCCGGTTTTACTCCTTTACGGACGAATTTTATATTTAATTGATGAATATAATGATTTTCCTAATTTATCAATTAAAACTATTGGACATCAATACATTTTCTATTATCTCATATAAAAATTTTTGAGGATTATTTCCTAGAATTTACTTTGATATTTTACGGTGTACTATGTAAGTTGATTACCTTCTTGGGATAGAAAAAGCTTCGTTTTTCAAAATAGACCCCACTGCAGGTGTTAGAGCTTTTTACTAATGCCTGAATTCTACGAGAAAAAAAGCCTTGTGACTGACTGTGTGCCTCGGTCTTTCACCTCATAGTCAGTGCAGAACTATCTGCCTCCCAAGGCCTCTTTGAGTTGTCCAAAGTATTGCTTTTCAAAAGTAGCCAGGTCCGGCGAATAAGCAGCAGGTGGTATTCACTCAAAATGAATATCTGAACAATTTTGAGCAGTTACATGAGCTATAAGATGTATTGCATTATCATGCTGCAAGAGTTGTTGAACAAACTTCGATGTTTAGATCTGATTGCAAATTACAATATGATTCGCTCTTAACATTGAACCTTTAGAGTCCCAGAAGAGTGTGAGCATTGTGTTACCGGCTGACACATCTGTGCAGAACTTGGCGAAGATGAATGTCATCACTCTTCTGGCTCACTTGGTTTCTGGCTGGAAGTAGTGGACCCAGCATTCATGACCAGTGACTATACACTTTAAGAAGCCGTCTCCTGACGTCATAGCAGTGTATCACAAGCATCGAAATGATGATCGTTCAGTTCAAGGAGAGTTCTTTGTACCAAACTAGCGGAGACTTTGCTGAACTTCCGAATGTCACGGATACTGTGGTTCACAGAGCCATGACTACTCTGAAATTCTACAGCCGAATGTCACTTGTTCTTCTGCAGCGAGTGTCTGACGTAATCGCAGTATGCTGTGACTAGAGAGAGCTGTACCACTCACAGCTGACACCCCACATTTAAACTTCCTGTGCCAATCACAGACATGCTGAAGTGACACACAGGAATCTCCACATTGCTTATTCATTCTTCGATGAATGTCCGTTGGTTTCTAGTCCTCATTGCTCAAAAAATCGGATAATTGTTCGGTGCTCCTCAATCGTGCATATTTCCGAGTCTTATGGTCGCTGCTGTCCATTTCCCAAGAAGCCAAGCGCACTTAGTCCTTCAGCAGAAGAATATATGTAACTATCGGTTATTTATATGTAGTACAACACACTACTACATCATTCTGAGTTATGATTACTAAATTAAGGTTACTTTACTATTCAAATACATCATTCACTGTTGAAATTGGTTTTTTACGTTTCAATGAATTTATCTCGGTTCAATCAAGGCCAGGGCGATGAATTTTTTCGGACGTAAAAAGTATAGCCTTCTTCGGAAGGAAGTAAAGCCGTGAATCCCATGTAGATTGTAGATTTACTGCAGTAAAAGAAGCTCAAGCCTGAAAGAAGAGGAATCTAAGCAAAATGTATCGCCCGTTTCACGCTCTGAATTGAATGAGACGCTGATGACCTGAGATGTTAAAGAGCGTCAGGCATCTACATTAAGTTGCTCATTATTCCGAGATTTCACACTCTCAGACTAAAGAAATGGGATGACTGCTCGCTTCTTCACGGTGAAAACTGCTAGGTAATCCGTCATTTGGCATAAGCTGCAATTACATTAAGTTTAGACACTTTAAATATCCTGGGACCTTTGTTTTATTAAACACTGTTAATTTGGTGTTACTTTAAAACACCCTGTATAATATTGTACAGCGAAGGAGAAGTATCGTGGGGACATCTTTCGGACATACTTAGAAATACAAACTTGTTTTTCTTCATAGAAAAATATTAAAACCGTTCCAAAACTTATATTCATCTGTGAAGATATTAAAGCTGCTTGATAAATAACAGCAAACATCAGTCAACAAATACAGCAAGGAAATGAAAAATACAAAGCATTTTGTTGCTCATTATTATCTACAAAAATCCTTTAATGCGATTCATTAATTACTGTCGAGAGTTTACTTTGTAAGCGGCTGTTCTATTCTAGCTCTCTTTCTTTTCGACTTAGGCAATGCCAAGTATACTCGACTGAATCCTGTTATTGGATTTAATTAAAATTAAATGAAATCAATGTTGTGTTATGTTTTTATTTATGAGGCATTTGAATTTTTATATGTTGAAACATACCGCTATAATTTATGCAACCAATTAACATAATTTTCTTTATTTTTATAATGAGGGGTAGGTGGATTTTGTGTGACATGAATTTGGCAACTGCTGTAATATTCATACCAGAGGCATACTAATTGATAGGAATAAGGTAATAATAAATGTATTTATAATGAAGGTGTTTCAAATCAAGATAATTAGCTTAAAATGACATTAAAGCACATTTTGTTCTTCTTTCTGGTTAAAAGGAAGCAGGGCCTTGTTCTGTGCATTAAGCAAACCAAAAGAAAATAAAACAAGCAGAAAGAAATAAATATACATGAAAATTGCAATGTCGATTTTACTGCTTAGGTGTCACAGTAGACGGATACTATAATACTTGAAATGAAGTGATAAATTGAGATCGAAGTTTAGGATACCTTCCTTGCCAGGAAAACCTGGAAAAATCTCAGTCAGGCAGTACGGTTCTGGGTGGATTCGAACCCCAGACCGCCCGCTCACTATTCCCTGTCTTAACAACATCAGCAAAGGTAAAATGCGGCTTCTCTCTTATTCAGTAGTAGAGAATGAGTACGTACCTTGAACGTTAATGATGTCTAGAGCCCAATTTATAACAAACCCGCCTTATTTTTTCAATGATGACGGAAAAATGTGTTGAAACTCCTGCCACATTATTCCTATAAATTTCGACTATCTCCATTTAATGTTTGCGGGCGTTGACCCGTAAAATGTGTCATATCCTGGATTAACCCTGGAAAGGTTCATTAATAGTAAAGGAGAAGTATAACTTAATAAAATTCAGTAATAAATATTTACAAAGTCAATTTTTGATTATATTTATAGGAGTCAATCTAACCTTCTTCCTAATTTATCAATTAAAACTATTGGACATCAATGATATTGAAGTTATGAATATCCTGAATTTATAAATATTCAATTCACTTAATTAAATGGGTGGATAGATGGATTTATTTATTTATTTATTTATTTATTTATGGACGTTCTTTAACACTTCAGGTCATCAGCGTGGATGGATGGACAGATTAGATTGCATGGATGGATAGAGAGATGGACAGACAGGCGGATAGATAGATTGGATGGATGGATGCATAGATAGACAGGCAGGCAGGTAGACGGGCGGACGGACGGACAGACGGATAGTTAGATAGACGGACGGACGGACGGACGGACAGACAGACAGACAGACAGACAGACAGACAGACAGAGATGGATGGATGGATGGATGGATGGATGGATGGATGGATGGATGGATGGATGGATGGATGGATGGATGGATGGATGGATGGATGGATGGATGGATGGATGGATGGATGGATGGATGGATGGATAGATAGATAGATAGATAGATAGATAGATAGATAGATAGATAGATAGATAGATAGATAGATAGATAGATAGATAGATAGATACTCTAGTTACAATGTTTCATCTCTGCATGCTACTTCTATGTCCTACCTGTTGATGTCAATTAGCTTTCATTTGACTTTCCTCCATGTATTATTTCTGTTCTTTCCCCCCTCTCTCCCGTATATCCCATTCCAGTTCTTTCTGATTCCTCTTTTAGCCCTTCCCTAAGTATAGTGTCTGTTTCTTATTTGATACAAGTAGCAAATATCAATTGATCTCCCTTTAATATTCGTAACAATATTTTACATCGAGAGTTTTACAATGAATAGTATCTGAAAAACACCCAAATTTTCTTAAGAAAAAACAACGCCATGAGTGGCCGAGGTTTTTAAGGCGCGGACTCGTGAGCGGCAGGTCTGGGTTCGAATTCCCCCTCGGGACCGTCCTCCCTGACTGAGGTTTTTTCCAGATTTTCCTCAGTCCTCATAAATGGCAAAAGCCGGGGAGGTACCCTAAACTTAGGCCTGGAACGTTTTCTTCCTTAAAAATAAATCCTTTCCCAATTTATCATTTCATTTCATGTACGAGTATCATCAGTGTCATCGTCTGTGGTGCCTCTGAAGAAAAAACAGACGTTAAACACTAGTCATTCTTAAGAAACACCGTAAACTCACACATAATTATTTTACGATTACAACAAATCATGATAATAAAACAAAGCCTAATAATTCTTGGTATAACACAATCAAATGTACAGCAGAAATAAAGCGTGATAAGTGATTAATACTTTCAAAAATCTTGAATTAAAAGACTTCACGGCAAATGATAAAGGTGCTGGTCAATTTAAATGTCGGGTTACGTTTACTCTTGGAAATGTAGAACCAGATTTGAAAATTTTCGGTCACGACCGGGATTCGAACCACTGATTCAGCCTTCCCGCCTGACGTTCTACAAGCTGAACAACCGTGTCCTCAACCAAGCACCCAGCCACGAACCCTCTCAGCAGATTCTGGGACGCTGAGTTGATTTCGATTTTTTGTTTTGTTTTTGTTTTTAGTTTTTACCCCAGAGAAAAGGCTTCTTGTGAACCTGAGAGAAGAACAAAAAGTGCTTTAATTTCATATTAAGCTAATTATCTGAATTCGAAATGCTTTCATTATAAATGCATTTATTATTACCTTATTCCTATCAATTAGTATGCCTCTGGTATGAATAATACAGCAGTTGCCAAATTCATATCACACAAAATCCACCTACCCCTAATTATATAAATAAAGAAAATTATGTTAATTGGCTGCATAAATTAGAGCCGGTATAATTTCAATATATAATAAATTAAATGCCCCATAAAAAAACATAACACAACATTGATATCATTTAATTTTAATTAAATCCAAAAACAATATTGAATACTTGGCATTGCTTAAGTCGAAAAGAAAGAAAGAGCTAGAATAGAACAGCCGCTCACAAAGTAAACCCTCGACAGTAATTAAAGAATCGCATTAAAGAATTTTTGTAGATAATCATGAGAAACAAAATGTTTTGTATTTTTTATTTTCTCGCTATATTTGTTGTCTGGTGTTTACTGTCGTTCATCAAGCAGTTTAAATATCTTCACAGATAAAATTGAATGTCAGAACGGTTTTAATATTTTTCTATGAAGAAAAAGAAGTTTGTAGCTCTAAGCTGGCAGATATTTTAGTATGCCAGAAAGATGTCCCCATGTCACCTCCCCTTCGCTGCGCAATAATTTACAGGAAGTTTTAAAAAGAACACCAAATTTACAGTATTTTAAAAAAAAAAAGCAAAAACTTGCACCTAGCTTGCAAATTTTCAGTTTACAAAAAATTTACGAGTTTATAAAAATGTTTTGATGCTCTTTGACGATTCCCTCTCACAGTGACAGCAGTGATATTAATATTTTCTTCCTTTAGTTGATTGATTTGGTTTATTTATGTACGCTCTTTAACATCTCAGGTTATCAGCGTCCCATTTAATTCCGGGCTTGAAAAGGCCGACAAATTTTGCTCAGAGGCCTCTTCTTTCAGGCTTGAGGTTCTTTTTCGTGCCGTAAATGTACCACACGGGATCCACAACTTTTACTTCCCTTCCGAAGGAAACCATACTTAGGATTTTTACGCCTGAAAAAAATCCATCGATCCTGGCCGGGTTTGAACCCGCGACCCTGAGTTTAGAAGACTAAGTATGGTTACCACTACACCACCAGGACCGACAGTGCCACAGGTGGTGGACACTGATGATACATGAGATGAAATGATAAATTGGGAAGGTATTTAATTAAGGAAGGAATCGTTCCAGGCCTAAGTTTAGGGTACCTCCCCGGTATTTGCCATTAATGAGCACTGAGGAAAACCTGGAAGAAAACCTCAGTTAGGGAGGACGGTCGTGGTGGGATTCCAACCCCAGGCTTCCCGCTCACAAGTCCACGGCTTGACGACTTCTCACGACGACTCACCCGTGGAGGTTTAAAGACTGGCAGAAACGCTGGAACAGGTGCATTACATCCAACGCCGGTTACTTTGAAAAGTATCATAAAAATTATGAGCACAAGTAAAGATATGTTGTGTAAAGTATGGCACTTCCTTAAAGACCGTCGAGCTTGTGTTTTACTCATTTTTCGGTGTGTTTCAGTAGATTGACAGGTGGCTACAATTTTATTTTTATTAACTATTTTGATAATAAGATGGCTCTTAAGGGCTTAAAATCCGAGATGTAATGACAACTGAAGAAAACATCTCTCTTGTTGAGGAGAAACTGACTCTAAAAGAAATATCGGCATGTTGGTGCTTTAAGTTACACCGTTTTTCGAATAATTCAGCAGAAACTCACAAAGATCAATGCTCCGAACTCTGCAGCTCAGCAACAGCGCCGTTAGAATTGTTTACGCTACACTTGAGAGCTATGCCGAGATAATCAATTGAGAAAGTCAATCAAGATCACAAAGTAAAAACAATATTTGGGAATCGCAGATGAACTCTCTTGATTCAGTTCAGTTCATAGACGTCTGAACAAGGAATCTACAGCCTACATTTAGTATCCAATGACTAAAAATAATAAAATAAATAAAACAGTTAAAATATCTGAGTGCTTTTTGAAAACCTTGCAACGTTAATAGATAGAAGATAACGCAATGGCATTTTTTTGTCATTTGAAAACATTAGAAAATTTTTAGAATTTATCTTGCACTTTTATCGCTTTTCATAAATCTGCCAGTGATGATACAAGCGCTAGTACACATTCCATTCTTTTTTTTTAAGCGCACCGCCAGATTATTTTGGTCCCAAATACTGAGCTTTTGCGATTAGGATTTCGTGTTTAATTATCATACGGACGTAGCTTATGTCGGGGAAATAATGCGCGGATAGGAAAAAGAGATTACCGGATCATGTAATACCATCCTCTTCTTGTACCACCGGATGAAGTTTATTAGATCATGACTCCATTGTGCATTTTTAACATGTACTAACAGTTAAGTCCTATTATTCAGATTAAAATGTAGTCGCAGAGTGAAGCTAGGTAGCCGAAACTGGAATCAGAATATTTTAGACAGGAAGCCATGGCTGGCCAGCGGTTCGTAGGGGGAGGGGGGAATGCTCAGCGAAGCAGGATTTAAATATTCATGGCTGTGTAGAGCAAACGTCGGAGTGCGCTTTGCTTTACTCCAGCATTTTTAGTTATACTCCCCCCCCCACCTATATCTGAGGTAAAAAAAAAAAAATAGCATGCATCGTTACTACTGAGTCTTGTTGCTCTTCTCCAGTTAATGTTAAATAATTAATAAACGTATTGGAATCGACAATAACTCGAGAGAGAGAGAGAAAACTTGCCAAGTTGCTATGACCATAGAGAGCAAAGTCAAGCTCGGGTTTCAACGCAGGACTTTTAATTCTCAAACCTAGTGCAAGGAATAAAATCCAAAAACCTCTTCATCCTCTAAAAGCAGGCCCTTTGCCCATTAGAAGTAGATTGCAGTTCTTTAAGATCTCGTAGAGTACAGGCTAATGTAAAACTTCAAATTTCAAATTGTTTTAAATAATTAAATTAAAAGCAAGAATCAACTTTAATATGAAATACGAAGATAGGTAACACTAAAAACGTGTTGTTCTCAGTTCGTCTAGAAGAGTGATATTGCCATTTAAAATACTTATTCAATATATTTATTTGTAAGACGCTCTTTAACATCGTTGGTCATTCAATTCAGGACGTAAAACTGCCGATAAATTTATCTAAAGGGCTTGAGGTTCTTTTATAAACCGTAAAACCGAAGGAAGTTATATTTTTGGATCTTAAAAATCCATCAGGCCTGGCCGCGTTTCAACCTTGAGTCTGCGAAGCAAGGTATGGCTACCACTAGAACACCAGAACAGACTCGGCGCCACTAGTACATTGCGAGGTTTTGAATACATTTTCACTGGTGCCTGATATTCCGTAAGTATTATGGAGAATACGTAGAGCTTCGTGGATCTGAGATATGGGGTTAGGAGAATTTGGATTTCTGAACAAAGTACAAAACAAGTTTCTAATAGGAATAGGGAGGAGCATAGCTAACTTTGGGCTTCTATGGGAATTCGAGCGCTATGGATAAACTATTCGTTGTAAAATTAATCACTGGTAATGCACAACGTTATGAAACTTTATGCTATAAACATCAGGATTAAAGATACCGGGCAGCGAAAATTAATGAAGTTTATAGAGCATTGGGATGGGTGCGTAATAAAAGGATAAAAATAAAGAAATCACAGTTAAGTTAGGAGGAAGGTACAAAAAAGACTTGTGAAAATAAATTAGGAGTAGAATTCCGAGAGAAAATATCAGATAGTTTAGGCAATTCAAGTATGTATATATATATATATATATCGAGGGTGCCAAAAATATGTATGCACACTTTCATAGTAGATATCTATTTAATACATTTCAAAATTGAACCGAAAAACAACAGTAATTTATTATGTTCTGCAATCAGATGTGACTCACATTACATTATGCTAGCATTGCTACAACAAATGGAGCCAAGATTATCTTTTGAACAGCGGAAAGCAATTTTGAAGTGGTATTGGAAAACCGAGAATGTTGTTCAAGTTCAAAGGCAATGGGGCGAAGGGGTTTTCACCACGTTTTCCGGATCTAATTCCGTTGGACTTCTACTTATGGGGAACTCTTATAGATGTTGTATACCGTAGAAAACCAGCTACACTGGCAGCATTTCGTAAAGAGATTGAAACGGCATGTGCTGCAATCACTGAGGACACTTTCGCAAACGTTGCTCAATCAGTAGTTCAACATACTCAGAAGGTCTCGACGCCGATGGTGGGCATTTTGAACAACTGTTGTAACTGTAAAAGTCTAAGATGATTAGTGCTCATCATTTTCTGTTTGTATGAATTCAGTTTTGCTATGTTAACACAGTTTTTCTTTGCTTGAAATGTGTATACATTTTGCCATTCCTCTGCAATAAATTTTCATCATAATTTTTCTTTGTTATGTTAAACAGAACATTTCCTTATTAAAATCTGATTTTGAAAATTTATATTTGGAAACTACCACATTTAAGTAAATGTTCAGTTTGTGTATTTGTTGTATTTGTATAAATAATGTCATTTTAAAATGTATTTTAACTTGAAAACGCTATTTTAATACAATAAAGGATTATATATGTAACATTTAATGATCTAAGTGAATAACTAAGTTATTAAAACAAAAACTATTTTAAAATGTATCTATAATAGGTATTTTCAGTTTTATGGTACATATGTTTTACCTTTTAGGCGCCAAAAAAGTTTTAACATCCAATATTTAATTATTATACAGATTTTTATAACTATATAATTTACTCTACTATGCTATTAAAATTAAAAAAGATGTTTTGGAAATGATAAAACCGCTGTTAATTGTATTATATCTGATTACTGTGGAAGACAGACTTCTTAACACAAATCTAGGGTAGGAACATGGTGTCTAAGGGGTAAAGAAGGGTAGATAAAACAGTTCAATGGTACGTGTTTTGAATTCAAACTCGGAAAGAAAAGACAAACACTGTGTTCCAACTTACCCTTTAACTGCAGCTCTTTTCCTAGCAAGGAGAATGTGCTGAAGTGGTGTGAGAGGAGGAGACGGAAAAGACAAAGAGAGTATACGGGCGACATCTTTATTTCACATTCCGGCGTTCCAGAGTTCCGCCCAATCTTTTCCAAATATATCAGAACAGAAAAAGTAAGGGGAGGAAGATAGAGTCTCTTGGCGAGGGTTAGGTGGGAAATAAGGTGGTAAAATGTCTTCTGGTCTTACTCCAGAAACCGCGAAGAAGGGAAATTAAGGACAAACTTCCCTTCCAAAAGTTTTGCTGCTGAAATGTGAGGATTTTAAGCTGAGATGGTAGCACCGGCAAGAAGGAGTAGTGAGAGATACTAAAAATATTTTAATCGCTTAGAAGTTAACTGCCATGGTTAGTTTCCACACAAAATGGGCCCAGGTGGAGTGTTCTCTCAGAGAAGTTATCTCTTAAGGTTAGAAAAACCCTCGCCCACTTTTTGTTTTCCACTGTTGGACCGTTTCACAAGTATTCAGGAGGCAAGGTGCTAAGTTGGAGAATATTTCAGAACGTGAACAAGCAGTCAACTCATTCCTTCCCTATCCGGATGGGCATCGACTTTCTCTAAGTATAAAACAATCTTCCTTCACTCGTGAACCATAAAGTCTACAGGTTCTAAGCAAAGTTTAAGAAATGAATGCGACAGTTCATCCTGGTCCACTTTTGCTGACTTAGAACCTCAGCATAGCTGCTCGGTTGGAGAAACCAATGTAACAGTCTCAGAGATGTTGTAACATTTCTATATCTTCCTGAGAGAGCTGCCCAACTATGCAAATACCTCCTACACTTTATAGCCTGATGCAACTGTGTCCTCTAGAAGGTTGGCTTTCAGTGTGGGATCAGCCTGAAGCCCGCGGGGGCCAGATTTGTAGCAGATTCTGGCACTTCAATCCTTGTTTTATCACAACACAAGATTTGTGTTCAGAAGTAATAGCATGTTTATAAAGAAACTCCTGTACTGCCTTAGCTATTGCTTACATCGACTATTTTAATAAGTGTCGATATTGCAGCTACCAATCTTTTTACCTCCAATTATTAATCAAAATAAACGTACTTTAGTGGAGTTATTAAATTTGATTTAAGAGAGGTTAATTTAACTTTCCATCTTCTTGTAACAGCTATTTCTTGTCAAAGTTGTAGCGTGATAAATATTTATTGAAGATACTAGTGAGGTAAAAGTAATATTACTATATTATTAAATACTTAAAGTAAACTAAAAGCCCTTTCCTCTGACCAGGTGCGGTCTATACTGGTATGGGAATGTAAAAAGTCTTGTTTTCCCTGGCATCCTGTAACATCATGGGTGCAGAGGCATCAGGGCATTTATGGGAATAAAATGGCAGATCAGCTGTCAAAAAGGGGCGCTGACACATCCTTTTTTTGACCCCGAGTCCGTGAACGGAATCAGTGCTTGTACTGCTAAGACCGCAGTCAAACGTGAATTGGGGATAAACAGCTAAGGTAGCAAACTTATCTTGGACAGATTCAAACTAAGAAATTTATCCTAGGCGCTATCAAGAATCTCCCCTCATTCCTTCTCCATTTGGATAGAAGAGAAACGAGGAAAGTAATTGCGTTAATTACTGAAGATGGTCACTTCAGAAAACATCCACGAAAAATGTGTAACTCGCTTGCAGATTGTGCAAACAGGACGAGGAATCTGCCTCGCATATCCTGTTTGAGTGTTCAGTCCCGGAAAGAAAGAAACTCGTTCTATCTATAACCAGGGTAGATCTGGGAAAAGATGCCAACATTGGAACAAAAATACTGCAACTTGCACAAGGAACGGATTTTGGTAAACAATGAAGGCGTCCCTCCCAATGGGTTAGCACAATAAGCCTTAAGGCTGACATGCTGGAGAATGCTAAACCTCTTATCAAATTCCCCCGATATCTGTCCATCTATCTATTAAATAGTCCCTTTTAATCGGGGCTACTCTTTAGCTGCAAACATCGTGCATGTTGCTTAAAGACCTCAAGGACCCGTGGAAACGGATTGCAGTGTGTTTGCTGAAGAAAATAAGGCTTAGTTACATTAACAAGATGTATTGAACAATCAATAATCAAAACTTTAATGTAAACATCGGATATTACGGTAACTTGAACAGAATTTCATACATACACGAGGTCGTATCCACAATATTTGGGACTGGTGCTGCCATCTCTACAGTAGTTGCAGTAGAGTTTAGCACCGCTAGGTGGCAACACTAACACATCTGATGAGTGAGTGTTTGAAGTTTCATGCAGCTGGGTAGATGTGTTGAGATTCTATTGTACTTTTCATGATACTCTGTGTGTAGTGTGTGGCGATTTTACGATGGATCCTAGGTTAGTACAGCGGGAGGTCTGGGGTTCGAATTCCGCCAGAACCGCCCTTCCTGACTGAGGTTTTTTCCAGGTTTTCCTCAGTCCTCATAAATGGCAAATGTCGAACGTTTCCTTCCTTAAAATATCTTTCCAATTTATCAATTCATCTCGTGTATCATCAGTGTCCACCGCCTGTGGTGCATCAGTAGTAAAAACGGGCGTTAAACACTACTCAAAAAAAAAATCCTGACAGTTTAAAACTTAGTCGAGGCAGTCAATAACAACACAGATCATCTTGCCCTTTGGAGCAAGTAGTAGATGCAACTTGGTGCCTGGTGTCCCTGGCTCAGGGCGTCTCTATGACCGCAACCCTCCATCGCAGTTACCGAGTCGTGGAGAGAGAAGCAGCGAAGATGAGAAGACGCAGGAGAGGACCACATGTCTGGTCTTTTATAAAGAATTTTAATTTTACAAAATCGACATCGTTCTGGTTGCGGTTGCCTATTTCGTAACGAGTGTTGGTCATGCGCAGAAACGACATTCAAAGCTATTTTTCCGCAGACTTAGAGCTCGTATTGCAATTCCACACTGCGCTAACCTAGTTATCTGTTTTGTTGATTTTACTGATGTTATAAATACCTGTGTTAGCCAACGTAACTAAGAAATGGTCATTCATCGCTTCCGCTTATGAAGACTTGACTTATTATAAAATATTCGTAATTATTTTTACACCAAGCTGCAAATGTGACATTCTCCAAAGAGTAAGTCCGTTCTGGTGGTGTAGTGGTAATCATACTGGCCTCCTAAACCCAAGATCACAAATTTAATCCCTGTCAGGGTCGATGGATGCTTTTTTCGGAAGGGAATTAAAACCGTGGGTCTCATGTCGTACATTTACGGCAAGATAAAGAACCTCAAGCCTAAAAGAAGAGACCTCAGAGCAAAATTTATCGGCCGTTTCACGCCCTGAATTAAATGCGACGCTGATGACCTGAGATGTTAAAGAGCGTCCATAAATAAACGAAATCAACAAATTCAAAGGGTAATATCTTTGTGATATTGTAAGCTGCCACTAAGACCAAGTCTAAACTATCATGTCAGGATGGAACAATAAACCGTTTGTAATAAAACTCCCAAGTTTAACTCAAGTTAGATCCGAATTAGGTCCTGACAGCACGTCTCTTTTGATTAAACAAAGAAAAAATAACTATTTGCATTAAAGTTTTAGATTCTTTAAAAATAAATGCACATCCGGCCTGATAGCAGGCACTATTTCAAAATACAATTAAATAAATAACATCCAAGTTCAGAACTTTTGGATAGCTCTTTAGTAACAATCCTTCGTCACAGCAAAGTCCAGTAACTTCTCTGAAACTCGTGTTAAAACATTTTTATAAAGTTAAGCATAAACACGATTTACTTTTTAAATAAAACAAAATTATTTTGTTCCGAATATAGAACAAATGTCTGCAACATTCATGAATTAGGCGTTCAGGCTTGCTCTGAAGTGTATAGTTCCCGTCCGCACACGCCCACTTAGTTTGGCTTGTCTAGTTTTATTTTACTTGAAAACCAGAAAGATTTAGATTCAAGTTTTCCATCTGTTTCCTACAGAAATGCTTACAAATATGATAAAGACAGCCGGAAACGATTTCAATTTTTGTTCACTTTTCAGTACGCTCTGTTGCCATTATTACAAAGTGAGCTAAAGAAAATCTACAAACATATTCGCTTACGGAGAGAGTGCTGCAGCGCCCGACGTCATTCTTTCGTAAAATATTTCACCGATGTTCCAGCTTCAGTGGAAACAGAAACTTATATCTTGGCACAAATACAATATGACAGGCCTTAAAGCAGAAGGCACGTTTCGCGCTGTGCTGTTTCCTATTTTTCTGCAATGGCTATACTCCCGTAAAACAAAATTGTATAGAATTGGCTTTTGGAAAGACATGGGCAAGCTAAATTGATACTATCCCCTAAAAACTCACGAGTATTAGTTGCAGATTTGGGTTTATAGAGCAATAGGTAGAAGTGCATAGTTTTTCACGAGTGATGCATACTTCTAGAACAACTTAATTTAAACTTACATTGACATCTCAAAGTTCAGAACAAATATTAAATAGGATAAAATTATTACACACAACTGTAATTTCGTTAATTGTATTGATTGTTTCAATTTAAATGAAAATACTTAGGTATTATTATCAAAAGATTTTAAGATGGGATATGCTTATATCTTATATGTGTAACAGAATGCGAAAAACAACACACAAATTCTAGATTCCTAGGTCTTTCTTACCTAGTCATGAAAATCGCGTAGTTAACTTAAAATTACTCTCTGTAATTCAAAATGGAATATTAGGTTGCGGAGGAAATGTTAAATCAATGCTTAACATTGTGTTATTAAAGTTTGTTTGAATAAACCTGTGGATTATCCAACGAATCAAATTTTCGTAGAGTTTAATGTTCTGACTATTGAGTACACCTATCAACTTTTTTTACTCATTCTTGTATTTAATTCTCTAATTATTGTAATATTGGATGCAATTCTAATTCTAATTCTTCTATATTCTCATTTCTTATGATCTTCTTTTGTGCAACCTACTTGAATTTTAATCTTTTCCTTTTTTTTTTTTTTAAATCCAAGATTTACTTTCACAAAAATGGTTATGCAGAACCTTAGTTGTGTTTTTTCTCAATTTGTTTTTCTAATTTTTCTACACATAGCTTGGAGCTTTTGTACTTTTATATTAACAAATTGATCTTCTTAATATGTGGCATCACAACCTAAATATTGAAAGTTTGAAGGTTGTTCTTTTTACTTTTCTGCAACAATTTTTGTTCTTATTGGGTATTAACCTCCGTACGCCATTGCTGTATTTGAAAATATATTGCATTCCTTATTTATTTTTTTTAGTTCATGATTTGCTTTTTATAGTCTATCTCTGTAGTGAAAAATTGCAAAATATTTACTTATCTATTTTGTCCTAGCTCTATTCCTTTATGTACAATCTTTTTCCATTCTTTAAAATTGTTGTGTATATATATATATATATATATATTAAATAATATTGGAGACTACATCTTTGTTTTTGTCCATAATTTGTTTTCATTTTTTTCTGTTGACTTCCTATTTACATCTATTATTATTTAAGTTTTCATAAATAAGTTTTTATGACTTTTATTAAAGGTACGAGGTAACACATTTGATATCTTATATTTCCATAATAATAATAATAATAATAATAATAATTAGCTGTGTCTACTTTATCTGTGATTACCTATTTTCATAAATATCGCGACAATTTCAAGGCTAAACTTACCCCATCAGATAAAACAGCTGTTTCCTATTTATTGAGTCCATTTATCATACTATTGCAAGATCTTTGCATAACAGATATTTAAGGCCTAGAATATACAACAGGTTAATTAAAACTCATCCAGTTTTGGGTGAATTTAAGTCAACTATACTCAAAAAAGAATTAAATGGTTTGGCCAATTATTAATTATCTTTGTAATAAAATTCAAGATAATTTCCTATACATGTTTGTGCGACTCTCCCTATACATACATTAAAAAAAAAATTTTTTCAGCTTCAAGTTAATTATATTTAATTCTGTAAATGTCTCATCAAACCTTACATTAAATATTTGTAAACTAGAAGTAACAATTTTGTTAATCTGATTTGCATGCTGAACTTTTACTCCAAATTCTGCATTTATATTCTTATTACATGCTACACAGCTTGCTATTTTACACTCTTGTATTTAATATAAATTTGCTTTAAGGTTTTAACCACAAGTTTTATGTACATTAGTTTTAAATTCATCTTTATATCACACCGGTATGATATGTCTTTTTATCATAAACTATTCTTTTCAATCAGAATTCTGTTTTATGTCTTTTGCTGCCTCAGTTTCTGTGTCTACTTTACTAATTACATGTAAAAATTTCAATTGTGTACAAAAAAGTGAATTTGCACCCGAGCAAGACCAACACAGTTTTGTAAACTTCTGTATTATGTATGTACTTAAATAAATAAAATAAATATAGACATATAAAAGTGAAGATATTCAAAATGATGGCCGTTCCCATGCTCCCACTTGTGATTAACGAAAATTGGACAGTAAAAAGATTCGATAATAGAAGAATCGAAGCGTCGGCGATGAGTAAAAGGATTGATCGTTTTAGATGAACATCAAAATGTAAATATCAGAGACTTAGGTATATTTAACTCGACTGATAAGAATTATTAATTTTAAACATAATTGATTTATACATTTACTCATGCAAAGAATGTCAGGTGACAGACTTCCTATAATATTGCTGAATTATAAACCAAAAAGAAAGAGGTGTTGGCCGACTATGGCTGGATGGAAGATAGTCTCTCTTGATATGGAAACAGACTAACGCCAATTCAAGAATAAAAAAGAAAAACGGAAAAAAAAATGTGCTTGCAAGCCAATATTATTCTTTACTTTATTCTGAAACAGCACTGAGTGAATTAACCTGTTTTGCGAAATTATTTGAACTTACTCAGTAGAGCAATAAATCAAGCCTTATCGTTCACTGGATAAGTATCATGATGTATTAGAGTTGATCATGACCATTTGATATCCATCAGTTTGACAGCCATATGTCACATTGACTCATCTGCATCAAATGCATTTCATTTTAAGTTTCATAAATCGTTTGTTGAATTAGTGCCAACATTAATTATAAATTTAGATGCTTATACATTTTCTCCTCATTTGTATATCATTTCATCATACCCAGTTGGCATCACATAATGTCAACGACTATGTCACAAACTCTAAATGGAAATGTTTTATCATATCCAAGTTCAGGGACTGCAAAATCACATTCGCCTGCAATGAAAGCATGCTTGCTTGAATAAAGTTAATATATTAAAATACTATAAACTTTTCGTATAAGATATTCAACCCCAAAAAGTTTCCAAAAATTAATGTGTTGAATAAATATCTGTCTACATAAAAAATGTAACAAAAAAGCATGCCAAAACTTTGGAGAAACATTACTTGCATATAGAGGGTGCAAATATGTTACTTGAACATGTGCCAGAAAATGCTTTATTCCCTTGTTAGAGCCGTGATATGCAAGCTAGAATACCAACATAGCTATCCTGTAACAATAACCCCACGAAAGCACAGTTGCTTAATATGTACAGTCTGATTAAATGTAGTAGGAGAGTTGCAACTATTTCTAGTTCCTAGGTTCACCGTTGCTGTGGTCATTCTATACACTTGTTAAGCTACTCACTTCAATGCTTGACGTAGCACCAAGCGCGTAGTGCCAGTTCTGTGTGTTTACTGAACTCGTTCCAGATACAGTAAAATGAGGTATTCAAAAGCGAAGTTGGTGGACGCTCATATATCTATGGATTAACCGAAGGAGTATTCTGTAAGGATGCCAGACAATACGAGATACTCCTGTGACACACCAGCGCATCAGGGAGTCCATGCGACGACGAGTTGATGGATGTATCCGTGCTAATGGAGGACATTTTGAACATTTCATATGAATTTCTATTTTCCGCAGTTCTGTTTTTGAATATTCTAGCAAGTTGTACAGGTGTAGAAAATGGGATCTAACAAGGAAATAAAGTAATTTAAGACCCATATTCATATCATATTTTTATACTCTACATATGGGGAATGTTTTGACGAACCTTTTTGTTATACCTGTATAACATTCCATTCAGACATCTGCTGGCCACGCTTGCTTGCAGACCAACGAAATTTCCGAAGTTATTGGTGCATAAATTAAATTTAGTGTATTGAAATGCCATGCACAAGTTAACACTATTACAGAAAATATTTGCAAATCACTTCCCCGTTTATGAGAGCAGAATCTTGTAGAGCAGTGTAGAGAAATTTCCCGATGAGCCAGTTCCCAAAGAGACATGACAAAATGTAAAAGAACCTTGAGATTTACGGCTGCAGAATCAAAGATAGTAATCGCAACCGAAAAGGGCTGGTCCAACCCAAGAAATTCTTAATGACAATGGAGATAATTTTGAATTTTCTCCAAATAATCTCCATATCTGTACGAGGTAACTATTTAATATCCGGGGTTTTTCTAAGTAGAAGGCCATAACTCACCAACCCCGCCTATTCCTTTCCCAAGTAGTTTCCTCTCACTCGATACAAAACATCAGCATCCGTACCCAAACATGGAAGCAACAACCACACCAACCTCCTCTTTGTGGAACGCAGTACTCCCAAGCTGATGGTCCGTCAACTTTCTTGACAGTAAAAAGCCATGTCTAGACAGTAAAGGTTTTTCGCGGCGTCCGCAGAGGCATTGTTGTGGTGAAGCAACAATCCCCGCAATTCCGATTTAGATCATTTTGTTGGCATTCTGAAGATCTTGGAGAGGCAAACTCTGGTGTACCATTTGTGCTTTTGGATTGGAAGATTGCAATATGGTCACCTGCTGAGAAAAAACTGACAACCATTTTCCAGTCTACCATTCCACATGTTTAACTTTGACTGGGATAATTTGTGAAGACCCAGGTGTAACACTGCATTTTTGATTGAGAGTCCTGTTGATAAATCCAACTTTTGTCACCTACAGATCTCATTGACATGTGGGAGCTGCCATTGTCGAAACGATTAACCATTTCCTGACACCATTCCACTCTTATTGCCTTTTGTTGTACCAACCTTCCTAACGAATATATGCAGGATTTATGGGACCTGTAGTGAATGACTGTTTGACCATTCTCTCTCTTTCTGCAAAGCACTCTCAACTTTACTCACTATGATTTCTACATGAGCAATGTTTTTCATCCGGATTACTGTTGTGGGCTCCGCATCTTTCAATGCTGTTATTCATCATCTAAACTCTCAAATCGGTTATAGTCTTATGATGTGAAGGAGCAGAATATCGCAGGAATTTGTTCTTAAGTTACCCCCGTCTTAGAGTTTCAGGATGCAAGTGCTTGACCAATATTTGTATTTTGCTGCAGCTGCAGTAATGGGCGCTATCTTCCGCTATAAATACTTTCAAGACACGATCAATCCAAGAATGAAAACAACAACTTGTTGAAGGAAATCGTGTAAATGTCTGCTATTGGATTTTGAGGAGTGTTGATCTGTTGTTAATTGTTTTCTTCGGTGGAAAAATGGGTGCGGTGTGCTGTGCTTGCAGAGCGAATAATAGGGCCCAACGTTTTCAATATGCTGTAAATTCACAGAGGTATCACGCAGATTTTAAACAATCATACGGTAATGAGAAACACATAGACATTTTAAACATGATTCTGCCACAGCATACAATGTCCATGATTCTTTGGAGCTCTAGAGATGTTCTTAACCATAAAGTCATTTTCAGAACGTAATGGCCCCCAGTTTCCCAAATATTGAAGCAAGTGAGTATTATTTGTGGAAAACTCTACAAAGAACAGTCCATAAAATAGTTCGTTATTTATAGATGAACTGGAAAATAACACATTTCGAAGATTTTTAAGAATGCCTAAATGCAGATGCACACCATTTTGAACACAGGTTGGACTCATAACATAAAGATAATATTATGTGCATGCGTTTAGGGAATTCCAAAGAAATGCAGTTATTGCGGTTGTACCCATGAAAAAAAGTTTTTAAAAAGTGCTACTAGGCACCAAAGATTACAATTAAAAAGTATTTACAAGCATATGTTAATTGATGGTTTATGTCGAGTTATATATATGAAAAAAACGGTCTAACGACCACAATTTTTATATTTTCTCAAAGAAACTCAGCATATGACCATCAATTAATAAACGATTCATCGAGTTCGTTACCCAACAAAATTGGATCATTGGGGATGGGGGTAAACCTAAAGTGAAAATTTAAAAATCGCTCTAGCGGCAGTAATTTTTAGTTTTTCGCAACTAAACTTGGTGGATATTATTGAAATAAAATAATAAAAATTTTCTTCGAAAATCAGGGAAATAAAATTATTAGGAATGAGGGTTGTGGTTTATTTGTTGCTGGAAGAAATATATTCGTTCTTTAGGAAATTAAAGGAAACTTTAGAAAAATCATTACTTTGCTTTAAATAGTACGGAATTTCCAGCTAATCACCAGCAATGCTTAAGGAGGAATCACTTTTCATTTAATCTTCATAACGCATGCTTATTATTAGGTACTTTATTATCTCGCTGGGCCGGCTATTCAATAGAATTCTTGGGAATCATGTGCTGTTTATTACATGTTCATTTCATATCAACTTGCTTCTTCTCTATATTGAGTTCACCCGTGTCAGTTGATTCTGGCCCGAGTTTGAAAGTCGTTTCAGCAAAATATTGCGACAGCATTGTCATGGAAACGGGTGCCATATACAGATCAAAAAGCGTAAGTAAGGAGACCGGTAAGCGATCGTCACTTTTATATGACCCTCACATCTTTCTTTCTTGCATTGTATTGCATTTATTTTGCAATTTTTGTTACACTTCGCGTTGCCAGAAAGAGATGGACAACAAAAAGACATTGAACGTGAAAGAAATATTGAGAGAGAAGGGCTACGTGGGGCAAAGAATAAAATACAAGGAAAATAAAGGTGTACAAGTTTATAAATGTAGGACAGTGTACCGTAAATTATGGGAACGAATATTTTATAAATCGAATATGTAATTACACTGTATACTCAACATTTTAACAATATTTATACACACAATATTATTAATAATTTACCATAAATATTGTAGAAGGCTAAATAAGTCATTCGTTGCAAATATATAATATTTTTACGTTTTTCTGAAAACATTTATGCACAGTACTGTTGTACTTGAGCCTAATATGTCAGTTTACTATAGGATTGGGTTTGACTATAGATCAGGCAATGAAGATCTAATCTCCACCTTCCTTTGGACACAAAAATTTACACTAAAACTGAATTCTCTTAAATCACCGGCCTATAGTCGTGGAACATAAACGTGTACTAGATAAAATAAACACAAACAATAAGCAACCCAACGTGATAGACAACAACGTAATTAATTATATCAACACTGCACAAAACCTAGGTGTTTATATAGACACTGCCCTAGAATAGCACAGCCGGATAAGCCAAGCATGCAATAAAATATTTTCTTTAATTCACATATTAAAACATGTAGCAAAAGATATACCTCTCAAACCCAAAAAGAATCTCATTCAAGTGTTTTTTGATTATTGCGATGTCTTGTACTCTAATCTGAATACTGGGCTCAAACGCGTTCATAAAGTCCGTGTTCGTTTAGTTAATACTCCTAAATTTGATCATGTGACACCCCTACACAATCAACTATCATGTCTGCCTTTAAAAGAAGTAGAACTTACCATTCCCTTATGCCCCTATTCAAAATCCTCAGTACCTCCACCCGTTAGTATATCGCCTTTCTCTTCTTATACCTGTTCCTACCTCGAACCCGGAATATGACGTTACTGTCGTCACCGAATACATGTTTACTGAACGTCATTCAGCGTGTCAGTTCCCAGAATCTGGAACTCCCTTCCTCCTGATGCTAGATATTGTCAGACAATAAAGCAATTTAAATTTAGATTAAGTTGTCATCTCAACTCTAGGAATCACAGCTGGCTTCTTCTTCTTCCTCTTTTTCTTCTTATTCTCCTGCTTCTTCCCTTCTTGCATTCGAAAAAAAATATTGAACAACAAGTGCAATTCTAACACTATGTTTCTACCTATATTAATATATATAATATATACATGCAGTATATATAGTTAATTTGGGTTTATTTCTGTATTTTATACAATTATGTACGTTGATTTTTTTATTCTTATTTATTTTTTTATTTATTTTTTTTTAGAGGAAGAGAAGGCCCGTGACCTTAAATATTTCCAGGGTAAATAAATAAATAAATAAATACGCAATGGACAAAGCCGGTATATCCCCTTTCTCACATCGTTGTCTGCCATTCACAAAGTGGGAGTGAGCCACACACTCTCTTTCCTCAATTTTGAGGCGCTGGCAAAACGTTATCCAATTCAGAATTTCCAAGAGATAGAGCTGCCCTGGACTCGCCTATGTCGCTTGGATAGGAAATTAGGCCAGTGGGAGATTTTTTTTTTTTTTTTTGATTAGTGTTTACGCCCGTTTTCACTACTGAGGCACCACAGGCGGTGGACACTGATGATACATGAGATGAAATGATAAATTGGGAAAGGATATTTTTTTTTTAAGGAAGGAAACGTTCCAGGCCTAAGTTTAGGTACCTCCCCGGCATTTGCCAGTTATGAAGACTGAGGAAAACCTGGAAAAAACCCCAGTCAGGGAGGACGGTCCTGGCGGGATTCGAACCGCAGACCTCCCGCTCACGAGTCCGTGCCTTAACGACCTCGGCCACCCGTGGCGGTCCAGTGGGAGATGAATGGATGCTATCAAATCATAAACAGTATAAACCTTTTAATAAAACACAACTTTAATGCTAAATCATTAGTTACCTACAATCAGAAGCTAAATTACCATCGTTCGCACTGCGTCAATATACAAGTAAAGCCCCTTTATGATCGACTGCTGCATAAACGATAGCGTTTTATCACAAATCAACATTTGAAATCCATGACAGTTGTGATTAATTCACTCGAACATAACATTATATCTTTCCTGAAAATTTAAATATTGCGCTCTTATAATTAATGCTTTCGTTAACTGACAACACCTTGGCAGTAGCATCGTACCAAATACGAAAAAATATTTTATATTATTTATTCAATTAGGTGCTTTAACTTCGAAATATACAAATACAAATTTAGTTTAAACAAGAAATAAGTTTATTTAGACAGTAAAGTGCAGGATTAAAACCAATATTAACTAAGTTTTAGGCTTCGTCTCTCACACCCAGTAATGGAGTTTGAAATTTCAAAAGACACCTTCTTTACGTGGGTTACATTTTAAGTTGTTATAAAAACTAAGAAAACAACGAACAAACTGTTGTATTGCTTTTAAAACACGTGTCTTTAAGATTAACACATTTTTGTATGAGTTCAAACAAAATATAGATTTTTTTTCCCTCCCCATTCTGAAGTTGGTATCTCAAAAACATGTTTTTAAAGGCTTCAACAGCTTCTTGAGGTGATGAAAACCAACGCATTTGAAACAAATTTGAAACGCGTGGTACTTTATGCGTTATTCGCAAGGGCAGACTTGGGAGACCTCGGATTGCAACTTGCCCTCGTAGATGCTGGATAGGACGAAGAGGTCCGATTGAGTTCCCATCGGGTTCTCCGGATCTAACCCCGTTGGACTTCTACCTATGGGGATCTCTTAAGGATTTTGTATATCGTAGAAAACCGTTACACTGACAGCACTTCGGGAAGAAATTGAAACGACATGTGCTGCAATCGCCTGAAGACACTTTCGCAAACATTACTCACTCAGTAGTTCAACGTACTCAGAAGTGCATCAACGCCGGGCATTTTGAACAACTGTTGTAACTGTAAAAGTCTAAGATGATTAGTGCTCATCATTTTCTGTTTGTGTGAATTCAGTTTTGTTATGTTAACACAGTTTTTTCTTTGCTTGAATTGTGTATACAATTTTGGCATCCTCTGTGTGTCGTATTAATTTTTTACACTTATTTAAATGTCCAATAAGCTCATCATAAGAATTTCAACTAACTGAAACATGTCAAAGCAGTTAAATACAACACCGTTAATCTTGTAAAGTTTGGCAAATTAATTAAAATTATGTCAACTTAATTTTACGTATATTATCTTAATTAAGTACATTAAAAAGTAATCACTTTATCAAATATAATTGAATTATTTAGGCACAAACACTTAACATCTTAAATTCTTTCATCCTTTGGTTCAAGATAATGTGAAGGTAGGAAGCAAATTACTGCCAGCCACTTAATTTAATTTAACTTTCTTTGTAATGAGGCGATCCGAAGGTATTTAAAAATATTGGAGAATGAAACCGGAGAAAAGAAACCCCCTCAATGGAGATAATGTCACATCTCTGCTTTATTAGAGTTAGACAACAAAACATTTGGATCTCTTAGAGGGACACCGGGAGTGAATTTTTGGTTCAAATCTGCCCCTGCTTTTTTTTTTTCCTGCTGCAAATGGTTCCTTGAACCTTTGGGCGTCCACAGAGAGTCAACATTTGCATGTCCCCCTCTCCCTGCGGGCTCTACAGCCATTTAAAAGCTCCGGGGGTCCTTTTAAATCCCACTGTTTCCCAGCATACGTTTTTATAAAATGGCGTTTTTCTCAAAACTTCATTTTCACACATTCCAAATGTCCCACGCGTACAGTTTTTGTTTAAATTTAATTGAAGTGTGCAACAGTATCCATTTTAATATTCTATAGGACAAAACACATGCTAACACAATAATAATTTAAAAATATATATATTCTATAAAAATTATTAATTTTAGAGATTAAAAATTATATATTTAAAAAAGTATCACTGTTCACTCATCAAATTTACTTAAAATATCGATCTATAAAATTTTTATAGGGTTCAAAGCTCCAATAGCAAGAATGCCGACCTATTTCCTCAACCCATGACCCGCGTGGGACATTTTGATTATGTGTCACATTTACGTAATAAAATAACTTATAGTTCGCAAAGTATTTATCCAATTTGAATGAAAGTTGGTATACACATTAACTTCACAAAAATGCGGAACTATGAAAATTCACTCCCAATGTCACTTAATATTTCTCGCAGATCTTTCAGCACACTGCATCAATACTCAAGACATATGTTTTGGGGGTTCTTGAACCGAGGACAGTGTATTTTACCTTGCTTTTAAGTAATAAAGTTAGGTTCGCTCTGGATAAATAAATAAATAAATAAAGTATACATTGTGAGCACAGAGCACACGATAAGCTTAGAAATGTCTTAGTGCTCGTTCCTAAAGAACACAGTGTAAAAGCAACGGTCGATCTGATCAATATACTGAGCCAAAGAGGGAATTATTGAACAAAGAAACAACAACAGAAATAATTAGTTACTTCTGGCATTGACTAGAAACTAGGAGGAGCCCGTGGCCTAGATTAATTTGTGGCAGTGCATATAGAAAATTGAAGCAAAGTAGATTCAGTAGCCGAAAGAGAAGAAAAATGAGTAACTGTAACAAGTGGAAAAACCAGAGTGTTATATTGGCATGAAATTACAACAATGAAAAGGTTCCTTAGTTGTAACAAGCAAAGGATTGGCTAATGGTATGTATAACTATTCACTTGTACGTTGGGAGAGTCTATTATGTAGCGATGAGCTTGGCAAGTGTTCTCTAATGGAGGTAAGACATTTCTTACCACCTTATGATAAATATTATCCCTTCAAAAACTGTGAATAGAGCAGAAAATAAGTCAAATTGCTACATATTTGCTTCAAGTCAAACAGTACCTGGCGGTTTTAACCACAGGTACTGAATCTATAACAGAGTCATTTATCAATCATCCCCACCATTGCTGACATAGAAGGGCGTTATTCGCTAGTATGAAGCGAGGTTTAGTCTTGACACATTCACAACCCCTGCCTTGGTGGCATGGTAAACATTTATAACTAAAAGTTTTCCAATTTTCCAGCACACGCTGTCTGCGAGTTAGTTAACAAAAAACAACCAGAATTGTGAAAGTCATGCTTTCAATTCTGCAAAACTCCCACTGAAAGATGTAAACTTATAACATTTCTTTCATGAGATAGATACAGGAAATGCAGCATTTGCACAATTAATTTAACTGTGACCAAATCTTTATCTATACAAGAACAGTTTCACTACACTCACAGCAAAATTTACACTAATTTCCGCATTTCAAACTACTTGTTATTAAAGTATTTATTTATTTATCGTGGTAAGAGATAAGGTCATAGGACTTTCCGTTTCCCTCTATTAGCCTAAAATAAATAAAAAGAAACACTGAATATGAAATACATAGTTATATAAAATGCAGAAAAAAGTCCCATTAAAGTTATATATTGCATGTAAATATTACATAATTTAATATCGTCAAGGGGAGGAAGAAGGATTTATTAATTATTTACGGACACACTTTTTAACATCTCAAGTCATCAGCGTCCCATTCAATTTAGGGCGTGAAACGGCCGATAAATTTTGCTCAGAGGCCTCTTCTTTCAGGCTTGAGGTTCTTTTACATGTCGTATATCTACGACATGGGACCCACGGCTTTACTTCCCTTCCAAAGAAAGCCATACCTAGGCATTTTACGCCCGAAAATATCCACCGTTCTTGGCCGGAATCGAGCCCGCGATCTTGGCAGAATGGTTACCACTATAGCACCAGAACCGACAAAGAGCGAGGAGGAGGAGGAGGAGGAGAAGGAGGGGAAGACACTGTCATGACTCCTAAAGTTAAGATGACAATTTAATTTACATTTAAATTGCTTGGAGAGATGTCCCAAAATTCCTGCAAGGTTTATATCACACACAAAAGTCCACGTTTCCATTCAACAATCTGGATACTGCACCACAGTAATGCACGAGCGCACATCGTTGCTGAATATCTCACAAAGAAATGTTAAGTGTGTCCCTCACCGTGCATAAAGTCCAGATTTAGTACCACGTAACTTTTTCCATTTCACCAAATTTAAGAAACACTTTCGTGGGAGACACTTTGAAGCAGTGGTGCAGATTCTGATGATCTTTAAAAATGGTTACCAGCATGTCTTAAGGGATTGACAAAAGGTTGGGGCAGGTGCATTATTAAATACAAATATTTTTATGATAAGCTAATAAGAAAGATAATTTAAACAAAGGTAACAATATGTAATATAAGAACATTACTCTAAGTAGGTGTTTAAGTGATCGTTCATATCGTTTTGATACAGAGTAACAACGTTTATTTAAATTAAAACCAACTTTTATGAATTTTATTGAAAATTTTCATACATTTTATTTGTTACACATTAAAGCTGATGTTAGCATTGCATTTATTTTTCGAAGTTAATAAAATGCTGTTAAAATTTAAGACATATGCCCCATTTGACAATGGAACTTTGCGTTAGGTCTGACATATGCCCCATTTGACAATTGAACTTTGTGTTACGTCTCATTCTGGTAAACCTTCTGAACTAGATGAACCAGAATTTCATCATAACTCATGGTGCTAATAAACTCGTTTCCCTGCTTGAAGTGTGCGCATGTGCTGAGCAATACGCGACCGAGTAAACTGAACTGTTGGGTCTAGTAAAGACATCCGGCGCTGTGAAGGATGATAGCTCATACATCACGCAGCAAGAGTTGCCACAGCGCTAAGCCCGGGCTGATGGACAGCGTCTCAGTTAAGTTGCGTGGGTCGCCACATAAAGTGGAGAGGTATCGTTGCGTGACAGACCACCAAGGTAGGGCGAGATGAACACCTTGGGGTTAAAACTACCCCATGTGTGCACGATAGGATTTCTCCCTACCTCGGGTAGATAAAGAGCACGGAATCTCGTGCGTAATGCATACAAAGTTAAATATGTGAATTTCACAGGTGATCGCGTCTCGAAGCTTTGCACAGTTGCGCAGTGAAATGTTATGTGGTATTTAAAATAATAAAACTTTACAATGTAATGGTGTGGAAATTAGCTGTTTTCTAAACAACATGCAATTCTTTTTAACAAAAGAAAATATTAATTAAAGACTGCCTATTTTTAAACAAATTAATCGCCCCAAAGAGAAAGATTTTTAAGTCCAGTGCCCTATTCCACAAAATTATGGTCTAATACTTACAAGTACAGGAACCTGTAACTTGTATTAATTGGTAAATTCTGTTCCATAAAGCTTTCTGCTATACTTGTACTTTACAACTCCATACTTACAAGTGTACAAGTATTTTTCGACGTTTTATTTCACAGAAGTGTTAATATTAATTGTGCATTTGTAACTGGTGCCGATTTCTCTACAAGTGTAGAAATGTAGGAATACAAATTAAAAATACTAGTAAACGTTTTCATATCTTTTTAGTAATTTTTTAATCAGTTCGCCTAAATATCCAAAGTATTTGCGAAAATATTGATAATGATAAGGGTAGGAATAGGAGGTATTTTTAATGGTGTTTAACGCCTGTTTTAACTTTTGAAGCACTGATGACACATGAGATGGTAAATTGGGAAAAGATGGTGTTTTTTTAAAGGAAGGAAGCGTTCTTGGCCTAAGTTTAGAGTACCTCCACGGCATTTGCCATTGAGAACTGAGGAAACCGTGGAAAAACCCTGTCAGGGAGGACGGTCCTAGTGGGAATCGAATCCAAGAACTCTCGCGTTTTAACGATCTCGGCCTTCCACGGTGGCATTATGTATAGTAAAAGAATAATTCAGTGTTTGAGTATAATGAAAATATCAGGTTAAGTGCAATTAATCTATGGTCCTTCTTGTTTAAAAGGCATATTTCAAGGTCCTTGCTACATGCCAAGAAAACCATTTCTTTCCATCCTTCATTTTATTTTGACGCCATTCTCATAATGTTTAATGAAAATATAAATATAAATGACCAAATAGACTAATGAAGTAAGCCGGCAAGCTCAATTCTTCTGCCATCTCTTGACGATTGAAATTAATACTGCTATACATGCGTATGCGACCACCTCCTTGGTCTAGTGGTTAGCGTTGCAGATTGCTGGTTGGGAGGCCCGGGTTCCCGGTACCTACTTAAAACTTTTTCTAAGTTAGAGAGGTCTGGAACGGGGTCCATTCGACCTCGTGAGGACAATTGGGAAGCTGCCTGATGGAGAGGTGGCGTTCTTCGATTACGAAAGCCGCTCATAGGCGACTGACTCATCACATGCCCCCCTGCATTACTGCCCTCTATCAATGAAGTCGTAAGACGGAAGTAGAGGAAGCAGAGGTCACCGAGCTAGACCATGCCTTACCCCAGGCTGGAGCACCAAATAAGAAGATGCATTATCATTTCAAAGTGAATTATTACGCTCGAATGTTGACAAATGCATAATAAAGTATTCAAAATCATCGTCATTTATCAGAAAAAACACAAGACCCGTTTAGAAAGAGTGACAATGATCCACTTTGTGCATTGCTAAGGATTGATTAGGGTGTCCAAATTCAAGCTAAGGCTACAACAGTTATTTCTTCATCTTGCTCTTATATGACGTCATTTGTAAATTTTTATTAATACTTCACAAGTGTTGTACACTCTTTCGTGGAATAAAGTTACAAGTTCGTACTTTAGAAGACTTGTAATATAATTCTCGTTTTTAAAATTCATCTTCCTCTCACAAACTTAACACGCACTCTAAAACCAGACACTTTGTAAAATTACATTGCACCACCGAATTGTTTAATGTGATTAAAAACAATACATTACCTTAAGCTTAGATTCCTTATGTTGTAATACAGATATTTCTTTGTTCCATCTTTATGTTTAATTTATTCCTATTATTTTATTCTTATTCTTATTCTTATTATTATTATGCAAGCATTATCACAACACTGAAATTGCCGATAAATTCACTAACGTAACGAGTGGATTTATGTGAAAAGCTCAGACCTTTGAGTGATATTTATTAGGATTGTTTCACGAATAAAATAGAAATGATATATAATTCCCGTAAACTTGGTTTACAACATTGTAACAATAATGTAGTAGTATTAGGAATACTTGACCTTTTCATCTTGCAACAAACGAATGTTGATTGTCAGTAATGCCAATAGAGAAGAGTCAACTACGAGTTTGGGACTATTTCATACATCGAATAAAAATAAAAGTAATCTATATTTGAAATTCGCGCACGGATATTAACAATTGTACAAAATATTATATTTGTTTACGAATACCTGCCTATTCAGAGACCGCGAGAATGAAATAGACGAAAGTCTACTATTACAATCGCCAATTACCGTTAGATTTACTAATACCAACTCAGAAAAACAAACCAGAGAAAATATTTTACCATTCTGAACAACGTGTTTATTAAGATTTATGGTTGTTTAGGCAAAAATTGTTATTTGATTTACAAAAGAATTTCAGACTGACTGAATACCCAAAAATAATTGCTTGAATGAATTCACGTTGCTAGTTAATTTACAATTGCTGAAAACACAGAAGGGTGGCAAGTGATGTGTGCTCAGATATATAGTGGAGGTATAGAGCTGGCTACACTGACCACAAGACAAATGCACGTCGTGCAATAAAACGGATTTGGTAATTATTTGGATAATTTCGCTGTGATTCGTCAACGTTCAAAATTTTATTTTGTAGATTTTAAGATGACATCCCATAAGTGAAATAGTCACCATCTCTATAATGACGGTAGTTTTAATTAATGCTTTAATAACACGTACATTTTCATTGTCTTGCAATGTCTATATATTATTATATGAGCATAAGTTACTATCATCGATATTATTATGTTAATATTTTCATTATTAATATTTCGCTAGCACATTTTACGTTACATATATATAGTCCTTGTTGCCGCTTATTACTACTATCGTACTGTTACTGAATCTTAGTGTAAGTAATGTTAGGACAGAACCGAAGGCCTAATTTTCTTAGCCTATTAAATGTAATTTGTCTAAAACATTGGAAGAAAACCGTGGTTCTCTAATGTCGTTTATAATCTTTGAAACGATTGATATTCTAATTTTATTGTATAAATGAAAATAAATATATAATTGCATATGCATTAATACGAATATTTTCTGCATTAGTTCAAATTTTGATTTTGTATCGGATGTAAAATTATTATTCATATACTCACTTTGCTGTGCTCTCGTTCCGTTATGCAACGCGTCGATATCTTATCAGTAAGTGACGTCACAGTGACGTAGAACAGTAGTTTGGACAAATAATTATCAGATTATAGATCTAAGCTTACTATCTATTTATGTTATCCGAATTCTGCTAGCGAATGCATGTTCATTTACACAATCTATATGCCCCATACAGAATGTTGATAAACAACACAAATACTTGCACTCTATATAGAGGGCAATTTGAGATAGGGAACAAAGGTTAAACGTTTAATATTTATATTTTAGGGCTTACGGCTTAAAATGGTAATGCACGTCGCTGACTTTTGCTTTTACTTGCACCTTGTAACATCCCAGTTCATGCAACGTCTATCAACAGATTTAAATGATATAAAACAAATGACAAATGTTTCGCAACATTAGGAAAAAAGTAGAATCGCGCATTGCTTCTAACAATTGAATTCCTCACCAATGCAATGCGCACAATTGTGTTTTTAGCCTGGAATTATGCGGATAATTTTAAAGCTATTAATTTCTTAATAACAACCAGGCTTATTTCGGGGTGTGAAGCCATTCTAATATGTAATTTAATGTTATTTAGCTTTAGGAGAGTTGCAGAGCAAAAATTTAACTTTTTTACATTTAAAAAATATCTGAAAATTCTGAATTTTATAACATTCGAATAAATATCTGCATATATTAATCAATTTATTATTTTGAAATCATCCAATTGAATTTTGTATAGCTATGGAACTAAATGAACCAGAACGTTCTGGACTTTACCATTCATTAGAGGAAGTTTTGATTTTGCTGTAGGCTATTCTAACGCCAACAGTCTGAACACATCGTAATTATGGCGCGGGCAAGCATTAGGTTCCAAGCTAGAGCTATCAGTGAGTTTTTAAAAATGTATTCTTAGATCGCAAATTTCTAAATATTACATTTTCATACATGTATGTACTTGTAGGAAAAAAAATATTGCATAAATTGCCTTGGAAATTTTCAATGGCGAATCTACCGAATCAGTATTATTAAGAATAAAATATTAACCTACGATTTATGCAAGTTTTTCTTAAAATGTTTGGCAAAAATAAGTTTCAAATAAAATGATCGAATTATTGCTCCAAAATGTAAAATTCGTTAATTCTGCTTCAATTTGCAAATAAATTGTGTAAAAATAAGCGTTCAAATTTCAATATACTTCTTTCACAGTAAAATATAAACTTAGCTTCTTTAACAATGGTAAGTTAGGGCCTTCCGACTTTCCTTAAACATTCATTTCTGACCACCAAATTGCTATTACCTCAATAATTCATAATTTCGGCATTTTATATCTGGGATCCTAGGTTTCTATATCAAAGTATTTGACTTAGAACCTTTTTATATATCTTAAAAAGAAATATTTCGGTGCTTATTTTCTCATTAACATATATCTTTCACGCATAAAAATGTCAAGATAATTCAAGGTATAATATCTAAAATACACACTTTTTGATACATTAATGAGCCGTTCTTGCATCTCTTCCAATTGAGCCTGATATCTTCCACCAACCCCGTCGTATCCTTTACGTCCATGTCACCAGAAAGTTATGCTACTTGACCTTTGGTTGGAACAGTTAAAAATGTAATAGAACAATATGATATAATTTTATAGCGTCACCACTCTTCTGTTCCGTTGCTCGCAGTGATATAGTTTTGGTATTCGGAGGTATAGTACGTTTCTAGGATTTGCTTCTAAATTGGTAGGACCGAAGCCTTCTCTGCTAGCCCTATCCAGTGATGCAGGTTTTTTAATATTTATTTATTCTATTTGCAAGTTTAACGATGATTTTAAGTTTCGTAATTTTTATGTAATAGATATTAATTAGAAAATGGCGAAGCTGTTTTGAAATTTTAAGGCAGCACCAAAAACTTTGTAATTCTGCCTAGCGATAATTTATAAAGTGTATTTAGTCTGTTGATTGAGTTCATGTTTTAAATGACACATATTCTGCACGTGTCAATCATTTAAAGTTTCACGTTTGAAGTTATATTGTTGATTGCATTATTATGCGAAAGCCATTTTTCTAAGGTTAATGCTATATTTGGACGTTAAATATATTCCTTGCTTAATGTTTATTAATTACAATAAATTTTAATCATTCGTCTCCCGTATTGGTAAGTCACCTTTCTCCAGCTATATCCTGGGGGCATTCTCCTTCCAGCACACATCCAAATTTAAATGTTGTCCCGGCATAAACGGTACGGTGTCAAATTGAACATGATAAAGAATTGCGGCAACATATGGTTTATGTATCCCATCTCTTGAAGGTTCCGAGCAACTGTTACGCCCATACCTTCCCCGCGCATGTATTCAAACTAACATGGACTTGAAGTTATGTACATTTTCTTGAATTTAACATCATATTTTTATATATATTTAGGATTAGCGAATATTTGCGAAAATAAAATATAAAAATAACTAAATTTACTCATTACAAAGTTCTTGTTATTTAAATCAAACAATTTAAATATAAGATTGTAAAGATAATCTGCAAAGTTTATGTTGCTATATACTTCCTAAAATCGTCTAAAAATTACTTTCAGTTAGTGGGAAATGCCTATTAAATAAACATTGAAACATGTAATATTCGTAATCACAAAGCACTTCTAAGTTATACCTTTCAGTTCTGTGTTAATCTTTAAAACTACTTTCCTGTAAACGCTAAACGGGTAATCGATACGTCGTCAAGTTTTGATATTTCCGTACACAGTCATTTTCCCCGCCCCGGGTTTCCGTTGGAGAAGGTGCGTGTGACATCTCGCCTTGAGTTAATAACATCACACTTTCCTGGCTGCTAAATGCAGTGTTTAGGCAAGTTTAATTATTTACTGTAAGCTGCGTGTAAGAAGTGAGACATACTAATAAGACGCGTACATATCCAAGCGTGTCTCTCGTCACGGCTTGCCTCGAGCAAAACGGGCCCATAGGGAGTTTTTGACCTGAGAAACTGCTCACTGAAACCATTTTCACCTCTTTCCTTGTTTTCAAGCGTGTAGGCGAGTTCAAATGAGCTGCAACAATTATAACCTTTGGGAGAAACGCTCATATTATTAGTCTCAAATTGACTTTCCACAGAATGCAAAAATAAGTAAATAAAATCCACAGAGAATTTAGAGGTTTGACGTTAAGTATTTTGAGAGGGAAAACGATTTGTCTCAGACGCTTTAGTATAGAGTTCTAGGATTCAGACTCTTTGGTTTCAACATAAAAATAAAGTTCCTTATAAAAGTTGTATGATAAAAAATATCTGTATAGTAAAACACAGTGAGATTATTTGAGTTACGGTCCGGCAGAGTGCAACTACATATTGGGCAAGGTTTTTAAAGGAGGCATAATGCATATGCAGGTAGCAACTTGTATTTGGTTTATGGGGGCTTTGTCAGTGAGTGGTTGTATTCCTAATGCTGCTCGGTTCTTTCATTAAACATTTTTTAAGTTATGTCACTACATAAATACAGTTTTCAACACAATACAAATGCAAAACTCATTTTTTATTTGGGGACTTAAATATTTGGTCCTACTTTTGTCACTGTATTTTAGTAATGAGTTGCATAAAGTAATCAGTTCAATAAGACTTAAAACTACCCTCTAATGTGAGATTTATTTCGAAAAGACATACTGCCATGTGCCAATATAATATTACGTTCAATATCCTTGACAGTACCGTATTTACGTGAATCTAATGCGCACCTCTTGTCCAAGTGTAGTATTTAAAATGGTGGTGCACATTTGATGGTGTATTATTTTCGAGTGCTAATCCGTTCCGTAGTTCGCCGGTAACTACATTAAAATTTATCGTTTATTACGTCATACAATTGTCAACTTCGTTACATTTATTGTTAGCGTATTATTGCAAAGAGCGTTTGAATAGTAAGTAGGTAGTCACGAAATGGAGGACAAACAGAAGAACATCTTGTGATGCTACTTTCAAAAGTAAAGCAATACTTTGTGCATAAAAATGGTAACAGAAATTGGAATTATTTGCAACTGAAGGTCGTAGCAAGAAATGCACTAGTCCTTACAAAGGAAAACATCCTGACAACGAAGAACAAGTTTTGGAATTCGTACATAAAAGGAGGAAGAACAGGAAATCTGTGACTAAGGACACCATAAGAAACAACTTTTTCTTCTTTGACCTACGCCAACTGTCCTGGCAACAGCAGCACGAGCGATGGATTTTGACCTACGTACTACAAGATGTAACAATAGTCCACTTATAAATTCTGTGTTCTGAAGCGGACGGGCTTATCTCTAAGACGCCGTACAACAATACCCCCCTCCCAAAATTATGATTTTAAGTTTCAAATTAGGGGGACACATTACATTCGATGGGGCATTAAATTCGCGTGAATACTATATAAATTGCTTTAATGCTTTCTTCCCTGAAAAACCGTGACAAAATAGATTTATTTTTCTTCCAACTCTCATACGTAGAAAATGATGAATGGCTGAGGTTTCATGCGTTTCTAACTTTCTTTCCTATTGGCTGCTAATCTTTAATTGCACCATTACGCCATGCATGTGCAAAATTCTTGTTGCATCTGTCAGGGAAGTGTCAACACACACGACAATACACCACATTTAGAATTAGTGAGTAGAATAACCAAAACCTATATATTGTAGTTTTTGTTTTATCTGTATAATAATAAGAGCTGAAAGTTATATTTTAGAGGATATTTCTAAAAAGAATCTTCTAAATTAATACTTTTCAATCACCACTTGATTCTTCAGTAAAGTGACCATGCTCAGTGTCAATTAAATGTAACATATCGTCAGTAGGGGAGTACCCATCTGTAGGAACATTTGTGGGCAAACATTTTCACATACATTTATTATATTGCTACTGAAACACATTCACTGCCAGGCCTGCTACTATTAGCGCTAGAAATGAATTCACTTGTACTTTTATAAAACAAATACATTATTTTCAACTTCTTGACTGTCTTCTTTTTCACAACCTAACTTTTGAGCCCCGCTTAAATACTTACTTACATTTCTCCTAATTTTCTGAACCCACTTATTCACCAACACCTATAACTGCCTTTAAGAGGAAACTGATTTTCTGTGCCTTATACATTCTTTGCATGACAGTTATGCGCTCTCATAGTCATTCTTGCGTATAAATATGAAAGAAAATAAATAAAAAGAACACAAACTGCGTATAATTATAATGCAGACATTAAATTAATTCAAGATTATTTTAATCTTCTCATTTTATAAAATGCATATTTAAAAAGATTATAAAAATATTATTATACACGTTCCAGACACAGACATCATTGTTGCGTTGTTCGAGACGAGGACGGAAAACTTGAACACATGCTGCAGAACCGGGGTGGGGATTAATGTTTAAGTAATTGTTGAAAGAAACAAAACATAAGAATGATGCAAATAGTAAACCTTTGGAATGCATAAATGAATGTCTTCACGTAGGCCTGTATTACAGAATGGTTTTCTGGGTCCGTTAGTTGCGCCCTGTGTATAATAATGCGTTTGTTGAGTGAGCTTGTAGACGCACAATAGCATGGTCATGTCTAGCAACTCTCAATTAGTTGGAGACAGACAAACCCGGCGCATGCTGTTTTCACAGAAGCCTCTACGCTCTAATTTTGTTGGCTGTGGTAATATATACTTGAAACACAGAATGCGGCCGAGCTCATATTTTCCGTTCTTTCCCAGTAAGCAAGGCTACCAACATTTCCTACGCAGCGCGCTAAAACTCTTGTTATTTTGCAGTAACATAACACTAGTAATGCAGCAGAAAGTGGAGGGAAATGCGTGCTGTGTCTGTTGCATTGGCTGCGGAACATTAAACTCTCTTCTTCTCTCGGTGGAGTTGGCAGGCCTGCCATTTTGCTTGTCGCTGTATAAAACGCAAACAAAAGTTAGCATTCTCGGGAGGCAAAACATGGGATTTCGTGCCGTTTTAGCATAAGCTGCAAATATAACTTTGGGTAAAATATAATTTGTGATATCTTTTCAGCTTTAGACGGAGAATGGTCTATTTATTACCATCATCCTCATCAGCCTCGGTCGGTCCTGGTGGCGTAGTGGTTACCATACTTGCCTCCTAAACCGAGATCGCGGGTTCGAACCCGGCCATGACCGATGGATTTTTTCGGGGCATAAAACTCCTAAGTATGGCTTCCTTCCGTACATTTACGGCACGAAAAAGAACCTGAAAGACAGGCCTCTGAGAGCAGAATTTGTTGGCCGTTTCCCGCCCTGAGTTAAATGAGTCGCTGATGACCTGGGCTGTTAAAGAGCGTTCATAAATAAATCTTTCAAAAAAAAAAAAAAAAAAAAAAAGGCATTCGGCCCATGTGACGGTTTTGGCTTCAATCTGTGTGACAAGTTGTTCTGTCATATTTAAGAATGCCTTTGCTCCGATTTTTTTTTTAAATAAATATGTTTAACGCCCATTTTTACTACTGAGGTTCCACATTCGGTGGACATTGATGATATATGAAGGAAGGAAACGTTCCAGGCCTAAGTTTAGGATACCTCCCCGACATTTGCCTTGTGAGAAGACGGTCCTGGCGGAATTTCAACCCCAAACCTCCCAATCACTAGTCCGCGCCTTAACGACCTCGCCCGCCGTATTTTTTAAAATACTGTTGAAATATTTTATGGATTACTTTAGATACTATAATTTAAATAGTATATGCTAATTCACCTAGTTCGTTTTTTTTTAATAGTATCCAATAACCTTGTACTACATCCTTAGATTAAAAAAAAGAGCAACGGCCAGAATCCATTACCGGCTAGGAAAACATTGCAAGCATTAGCTAACGCTGGGTTCACAACATGTTTTAACCTCCTTCCTTCTGTTTATGTTTAAATTCTACCATGAACAGGAAATGCATTTTTTGAACCGTGTGCTCTGAAACTTAGCAAAAAAAAAAAAATGTGTTTAGTGATAAGAACCATCTTGATTCGATTCCTCGTTATGCTTGATAATTGTATTTGTTAGTAATGCAAGTAAAATTAATATTTAATATCCGGCAATAACGTCTGTTAATGGATAATGTATTTTAAGGAATTTATGCCCACATAAAAAACACAAATTAATCATCTCCCTTTTCAAAATAAATGCCACATTAATGACTAATATTATAAGCTGGTAAACTAAAAATATAGCTTGCCTTTATTTCATTTATATAAAAGCATTCATTTCATGTTTATTTTGAAAAAACGTTATGCTTATGTGCATAAATTCCTTAAAATTCAAATAAGCTTTTGCAGTTGGAGGTTATATTATTATGTGTATACCAAACGTTATTTTCACTTTCAAAAAAGATCAAATAAAAAATTCCACGTATGGGTAAGACTCGAAAGTCTGTAGCTCTCTTTGCTATGAGAAGGTTTGATTATTCTGATTGAAAAAAAAGTACTGTTGGTAAAATGTTCGTTTGTACACACCTCTAACTAAAAATATCTCTTTTTTAACAAGGGCCTTCGAGTAGAAAAACACTTGCTATTAAAAACTTATAACACACCAACTTTTCCTACTTAGGTTTAATACAAAGTATACCCTTAAACAGATTACATGGAATCATTTACAAGGGGTGTTATGAATTCACTTTGTCTCCTTTGTATCGCTTCGTTTTCATTTTAAAGTATTTCGTCTGATACGTGTCGGTGACTATATGGAATAACACATTGAAGTTAACTTGTGCATTAGAACCACCCTGTAGCGGTGCGTGAGGGTTATCTGCATGTCGCCCCTAGATGCATGCGGTTCTCTATTCGGCTTAGAAATGATATCATGGACAAAACGCCATATGATTTATAGGGCACTGTTGCTCTCAGAGATATGAGTTGAGTATGCCTAAATTATTAAAAAGAGGGAGGGAATGAGAGGGGATGACATCACAACGTGACTTGCGAGGGAAGGTGAGCTTGGGGGTGGGGAGGACCTCGCTTTGTACTTGGTGAGAGATTGTTGGGATCCCGTTCAGCTAACGTTCTCATTTCCTCTGGACCGCGTCGCATGCACTTCAAACGAATTTTAGCAGCTGGAATAAATGTTTCACGCCTCTCGAATTCGGCATAACTGGATGAAGCGACGTAAGGGCCAATAAATAGCAAAGGAAATTCACAATGCTCCAAGTCAGCGCGAGTGATGTCCTTAAGTTCTGCGCTCAAGTATGAAGTGCGAAATGAAGCACAGGGTCCTACTGTGCTCTTAAGTTAATTAATTCAAATTCGCATACTTTGCATCTTACAAAAGCGTTAATGCTCGTTTAGAATTTGAAATAATAGTTTTTTCTAGATTAATATTATTTTATAAATGTATATTCTTCTGGAAATGAAGAATTAGATTTGAAATTTAATAATATGTAGCTGACATTGACATAGTTTACAGAATATCGCACCAAGAACCTGTCTTTTGTCCTGGAAGATACAGTAGAGCATTGACACTTATCAATTAAAATCTAATTTGGTATAAGAATATCTTCAAACCCTGTTAACATTGTCACAGGACCACTCTATCGCTATAAGAAGGGTGCCAACTCACCAGGGCATAGAAAGAAATGAAAAAACAGATAAATCGGCTAAGAACAAAGCTATTGCCCCTGTGTTGTATTTGAAATTGATTGTGGAATTAGCAAATCGTTTGAAAATTTCGCACAGATCAAGCAAGAATAACCGAAAAAGCGATCTGAACACTCTAGTGAACCTTTTGGAAAATTTCTTGTCAATCACTTGTTTGCTCCTATTTTTGGAGAGGAAAAACCGAATAAAGCGGCTGCAATAATTGCTCAACATGTGCAAATTTTCAAGCAAACCGATCTGTAGATTATTAATTAGCATGCAAAATGCTTGAGTACGAGGTCCTGAAGAGCAGGACATTTTTAAATCTTTGGAGTTTCAAACTCCATAGTTTTCCATGGGAACGAAGGTTCCGAAGTAAAAACTATGAAAGATGAGGAGGGGGAGTAGTAGTATGCCGGCCAGAAGAAGGCTATATGAACATAGTATACCTTCCTCACTAGGTTCATGTACCGTTAAAAATAGTTTACCCTTAAAGCGCGAGAATATCTAGAGCCCCAGTCCCAAGCGTCAGCGGAGAGAGCCGAACTCTTCATTCCCGAACGGCATAAGAAGCAGCGGGATTTGAGCCGCATCCACAATGAAAAAGGCATCTGCTTGTAACAGTGTAAATGTTACATGTATTATTTTTTTGTTAAACGTAACATAATCTATGCGTTGTTCTCCGTAACTTTCTGGCTGCAATATGTTGTTCCTTAATAAAAAAAAATGAGTTTTTCACTTTTTACCACGAGTTGTTTTATTGGAATTCACAATTAATTTATATATATACACACACACTACCCTCGGTGGACCCAGTGATTTGCTGCGGCTATGGCCTAACGGCCTACGCTCACCTCCTTTTCGTAAATAAAAATTTATAGAGATTGTGTGCTATTGAGTAGACGGGTAAATCGTTGTAATGGTACAAATCTACTTTGGCTGCAGCATAAATATAAATATATATATGTATAGCGGTTTGTGTGCGTTGTACTATGTTGGCGAGTAAATCATTGTAATGTGGCAAATCTCTTTAACTCCAGTAGGGCGGGGGAAAAAATCTTCAGGACGTAAGGATTCGAACGCTTGAACCATCTAAGCTAACAATGCGCAATTATCTAACCAATATCTGTGGAACCAACACTACCTTTCACTTTCTCCGCTGCCGCTCGGGACTAGCTCGTAACTGGAGCTCCAGATATTTTCCCGTTTTAAGGATAAGTATAAAAA
The DNA here is from genome assembly GCA_030762175.1 of Metallyticus violacea. Classification (NCBI taxonomy): domain Eukaryota; kingdom Metazoa; phylum Arthropoda; class Insecta; order Mantodea; family Metallyticidae; genus Metallyticus; species Metallyticus violacea. The sequence continues at coordinate 149,180,447 of CM060831.1, forward strand.
TTATGTCTTCAGAAACTCGCCCATGGTTAGAAGTCTAACTGGCGTGCAAGATCCGAGTCTGAGAGAGCCTCATGGGTATCTCACACACACTCGTAAACAGTTCAAGCCCTCTCCCCCTCGCACTTCAGTTCGCAGTTGCCTTTGTACTATAAACCTTAGACTGGCGTGCGAGGACTTTAGCTCTCAATATTCTCCCATTATTACATAATTCATTTGGCATATTTTTATATGTATTTTCAATTGGTGTGTGCAGATTTTCCCGTCCATTTTGATTTATTTGTTTTTTATTTTTTGATTCTACTATGGTAATCACTTCCTTGTGCCGAAAAAATATTAGGCCAAGTAAAGAAATTTTGCAACGAAGTTAAAATTGTTGCACAAACGTACGTAGTAAACAATAATATGACAGATACCAAATAGATCGATCTATACTTTCTTTGGTGACGTTCTAATTCATTGGTTTCCAAAACTTATTAAAATCGCGGTACACTTTTGGGCAAGATGATCGATTGTTTTTGACTACCCTTGAAAAATAAGAGATATAAATAAAAAGAAAGATCGATAATTTTACTAAAAATTCTGACGTTTATCAGAAAAGAAAAGTGAAAATTGAAATACACGGTGTAATTTAACGGAATGTTCCCTGCATAAACATAACTGACAATGCAGTCTTTCATTGCTGTTTCAGAATATTCAAATGCTTCAACGTCAAACATTTTCCAAACTTGGTGAAAGTTTGGTAAATATTTTAAAAAAAATCAAGTGAAATCTTGTAAGCCACAGCTGACTAAGGAAAATAATATTTTGAATATAGTTTACTTATACATAAAAGTAATTCAGGGACAAGTTCCAAGGTTTTTCTTTTTTGACAGTTCAGTTTGGCTCAATATTTCAATAGCTAACATCTCTTGAATGACATGCTGCTTGTTTCTGCTTAATGAAACGAACAGGTCACTGAGCCAGCTCGCTTTAACTACAAGTATATTTTACGCAACAGTAAAGTAGATTACCTGTAAATTCAATTATGTTTAATTAGCTGGAATAATGGAGAAATGTTCCACAACAAAAGGAAATCCATCGGATAACATCTATAATTGTGCCGTGTTATAAACCCAGGTTTTAATCAATAGTTAATGGAAAAATAATCCGAAACTGCTTTGCAGTTATTGTCGAGTCACCACTGAAAACATTCCGAATGTGTTTGATAAAGCTAAGCTCCCTATAACCTTACTTGAGTTCATAAATTCTACAGAGCTAAAAACATCAGATGTTTAAATTTATTAAACTGAAGAATGTATATTACAATTTATTTTTTCGTATAATGTTTCATTTATGTATAATTCTTTTTATTACCAATAAACATTCATGTTTTTATACAATATAGGTCAACTAATGGTTAAATTATGATTAGGTGGGCAGGGCATAGATTATGTTTATTAAGAAATTAATGTGGAACGAAATACGAGTTTGAGTTTGATCAAAGATTTTCCATTTCCTCCATTATTTACTGAGTGCACATAAAGTTTCATCTGTACTTATGAAATAACTGCATTTTATATGTCATGTGTATGCGACTATCTTATTTACACACAGTCTCTATCAATTTCAAACCATTGTGCCAAAGCTATAAAGTTCGAAAAAACATTGCTATTTTTATGTTTCTGTTCATTTATTTTTATTTTACTTTAGATTATAGGTTATAAACATTGTTCAGTTGCAAGGTTTTACACATGAGTTTACTGTGAAAGTTCGGATGGCGTTTTGGACACTGTTGTCTTTTAAATACGTCGATTAACCCTCACATTTTGCATTGGATGTGAGAAAATACCTCCACTGCCGATTTCCCAACAGATACAGATACAGATACAGATACATATTCTGATTACAGTGTCGGTCTTAATTCTTGTACTTTGTATTTTTGTATAGACTCTGAATGAATAAAACGGAAATATAGACACATACCATTTTTATTTATAGAAAACAATTATTTCATGAAAATGGTTTGAAGTCTGTAGTTAATATGAGCATCACACTGTGGGCACCAAATCCATGATCCAAGTTGTAGTGCAAAAGCTAAATGTACTCTTTTGTTTATTGTCAAGAAATATCTGCAGTGCATTACAAAAACTCTTCTTCTTAGTGTTACCTTTGGTTTTTGCATTTCAAAATGCTAATCGGATGAAAATATGACATTTTGTTTTTTTAGCATATATGATTGTACAGTGAGGTTATTTGAGTTGGGGGCCGCCTAAGCGCGTATACTTATCATTGACGGTAGCTGTAGTAATCCAAAATAGTTAAAAGCAACAACAGAAAGATTCTCTCAATGACAAGATATGTTCCAAATCACGAAGATGCCGGTAACATATGGCCGTTAAGGAGCATCGTTTTTAAAATCTCTTATAACATGGTTATTATTATTATTATTATTATTATTATTATTATTATTATTATTTGCAAATGCATTATCTTTTGTGTTTTCAGTAAAAATACAAATACTAAAATAAAAACCTCACTTTGGGCCAGGCGACTCCGCTTTTCTTTTTCTAGTTGTTACGGCTGCATTTCTTTAGTAAGCAACCGTACATTAGGTATCCGTAAATCAAATAGTCTCACTGTATTTAAAACCAGTATTCAAAAGGATAGCAGCTTTCACAAAGTTTAATTTTGTTGACATACTATATATATATATATATATATATATATATATATATATATATGATACTTTGCATAACTAATTAAATCACAGTTAGCATATTGGGATTTCCATCCAAATGTGCTCCATGACTAACTTCTGAGTGGAACTCCGTAAGTAGAAAAATAAATAGTGCATATTACATGTTTAGAGTGGACGGTTTACAAAATTAATAAAGTAAAACTGAAATAATCATAGCCATAATCGCTAAAAATGCAATATTTTGGAATATTTTCTATATTCAAAACAAAATGAATCAGGGACCTGGTTTTTGAAACCATGAATTTTTTTTTATTGATTTATTTATGGACGCTCTTTAACAGTTCATGTTATCAGCGTCCCATTCAACTCTGGGCGTGAAACGGCCGATAAATTTTGCTCAGAGGCCTCTCTTTCAGGTTTGAGGTTCTTTTTCGTGCCGCAAATGTACGACACGGGACCCACGGCTTTACTTCCCTTCCGAAGGAAGCCATAGGATTTTTACGCCCCGAAAAAATCTATTGGTCCTGGCAGGGTTCGAACCCGCGATCTTGGGTTTAGGAGGCAAGTATAGTAACCACTACACCACCAGGACCGACTTGAAACCATGACAAAACGAGAGCAAAATGCGAAATAGACACATTACACATATCAAGCAACTAAAGTTTCTAGTACTAAAATAATTATTTAAATGCATTTTTTAAAATTATCTGTTTCCCCCCCCCCTCCCTATTCTATTTAACCGAAGAAAATAAAATACACGTCCATTTTCTCAGGTTCAGACAGGCGAAGAAAATAAGGCTCTTCGTTTTATGTAATTTCAAAACCTTTTAAAATATGCAAGAAAACCAAACATTTTACAAGGTGTAAAGAGAGTCAGTCCTAGTGATGTAGTGGTAACCCATACTTGCCTTCTAAACCCAAGAACGCGGGTTCGATCAGGATCAGGGCCGTAAAAATCCTAAGTATCGCTTCCTTAGGAAAGGTAGTAAAGCCGTGGGTCCCATGTCTTAGATTAACGGAACGATAAAGAACTTCAAGCCTGAAAAAAGTGGCCTCTGATCAAAATTTGTCAGCCGTTTCACGCCCTGAATTGAACGAGACGCTGATGACCTGTGTTGTTAAAGAGCATCCGTAAATAAGTTAAATCAAAAAGAGAAAAAAAAAAGTTTAAAGAGCACTTAATAAAGGTAAAATAAATTTAGGAATAAGGAATTCTATTGTAAGTGTTTCTAAACACACAATATTTTAAATATGTAATAAATAAAATAAAAAAATAACATTACAGTTAAGATTACATTTTAACTTTGGTCCTTATAATTAATATATACATATTTTAATCTTCTAGGAATTTGCTAATTTTGTGTCATTGTTTGTGACTTGATCCAGTAATGCAGGCTAAAAACCGGCAAAGCGCAGGGAATGATCACTATTAGCAATACAATTGGAAACATCCAGAATTTGCTCAACAACCATTAACTTTATTTGGGCGCTAACAAACACTGCAAATGTGGGGACGTTTTTAACACAATATAATTTACTTCTAACCAAACGATAAAATACAGAGAGTAATGTTAAACTTTGTTAAAGGATAATGTTTTAGCAATTAAAACAATCTCGCTATTTATTTGTTCTGTATATAGCAATTGTTTGCCATTCCGTTGGTCTGTTAATGTGTTTGAAAAAAAAATGTTTTTTTTTTCTTGCATCTTAACCAATGTATTAATGTTCGTTATAAAACAGACCCTTAAATTATCATAAATTATTTTTACACTAGAGTTAGGTGGTATTATAAATATGTATAAAAATAATGTCGGTTTTTAAGCAAAATTTGATTGGAAATGTGGATCAATTAAACTAATTTTGAAATTAAAAGTAATTAGTTTCTATTGTCTTGAGCCAATATTTTTGATATTTTTGATATTTTGACCATTTTGATATTGTCTATTAACATCTGACACCCAATATACACAAAAACAACCATGGCATCCTGTAAATACTTAGCTGACAAACAAAACCATTAAAATCTTACAAAACACTTAACTTAAAAATCTATTTCTTACGAGACTAATAAGTAATAATTAAAGCTAATCAATCAATACATAATTGAAATGAGGGCACCTCCGTGGTCTAGTGGTGACGTTTGCGACTATTAATCCTGAGGTCCTGGGTTCGAATCTCGGTACGGCCAAGCTGTCTAGGTAAGTTTTTTTTTTTCCCCTTGCCCTGAGAAGGTAAATTCCAGATAACTTTAAGGCGCCAAAACTCCGAGCTCATATGCGCCATAACTAATTAATTTCATTTATACCTACAGTATACATAATTTTTTTACTGCCAAATACTATACATCCCTGGGAGTTATTTGTGAAATGATGGTCATGCTATTTTTGGTCTGTGTTCGCGGTTGTTGCGTGCTCTGTGGCCTGATCAAAGAGCAGAGAGTTCCTACGCTGATGGCTTCCCATTGAACTCAGTTTTCACTTAACAAACGAGGTTAAACTCGAAAGTTTTTTAAGTATAAGAGGAGCTTTCAATAAACTATCTACTCCTGTATGCAGAAGTAAAATCTGGAACTGAGGGGGTGGTAAATGCATTGCCATGCGAGTCCACAGCGATAGGGAATAATACCGAGTTTCATTTCGTGGCAAAATTTCTCAGAAAGAAAGGAAAGAAGCTAAAAGAAGGATGATTGCTTTATATGTTAATGAAGTATTTTCTAATTAAAAGTGAACGCTATGGATAAAGGACTTAAAGGGAGTCAACTAAAGATGATGTCCACACAAGACACTGAGAAACATCTTCATAAGAAATATATAAAGAAAAGTGCAAGCTATAATTATGCAAGAGAGATGTGTTAGGTATAATGTAATAGTCCGTGAACTAGGAATTTCAACTGCAACGATTTCACAATTATTCATACCCAAATGATAATGCTAAAGTTCAGTTCTTGATAGGTACACCAAAAGTTGAAACTAGAGCACAAATCATTCCGGAATTCAGTTCGGAGATTTTGGAAATTCTCCATGAAAATAATTTCTCAAAGATGGCTCATAACTATGACTCAGAAATTAAATAAGCATAAGGGCTCTTCAACCCCAAATAATTCCAGATGCGCTGATCAGCTAGAAAAGTCAAGGTAATTGTTTTTTTTAATTACAGAGGATGTTAGAAATCTACCCTTCTACAATTAAGTAGTTACACGAGACCTTCAAGGAGAAACGACGTGGAAAACTGACTGCGGGAGAGTTGTTGCTTCACGCTAATGCACCTTGCCACAAATCCCAAAAAGCAAGAGCTGTTATCAAGGGTTGTGGGTACTTTGAGCTTAACCATCCTCTCTGTAGTCCAAATCTGGCCCTCAGGGATATGCTCTGTTTCGAAACCTGAAGAAATTACTCCGTACACAGAGATGTTTCAACGATGATATTATGAAGGAAGGGGTAATGGACTGGTTGGAGGATGAAGACATATCCTTAATGCCCGAAGATGTTAAATTACTGGAGGCAAAATAGATTGTCGGAAGTCAAGTGAGTCTACAGTGAAAAATGAAGCGAGTTTCAGGGTCAGGTTTCGTTTTCATACTCAATGTAAATTTCATTAAAAGATGTCAGCCGAATGCTTCGAACTACTGCTATAACATACGTTACTATTCATTAAGAAATAAAACTACAATTTTATGTATGCTATTATTGACCAATCTTGTGCAAATAGAAATGCAAGGAGAGCTTGTACATCGACAAGGCCGGCAAGTGGCGCGATCATAGCCGACACCGACTTGTGTTCAGTTGCGGAAGCAGGTCAGAAATAATGTCCTATATTTAATTTTTAGATTTACGTAGATTATCGATGGGTTTTATGTTTTATACTTTTATAGCTTTCTTTTTTATGAAATATTGCTAATGAACCTATTTTTGTTCATAGTATCCAATTTTATTGACATGCCGTGAGGTTATTTCAGTTATGCGCAGCCTGAGAAACCGAAAAAAGGGAGATAACAGTCCATGCGAGTGCATTATTATTTTAGCATTCATTTTTACTGAACACTAAAATGATAACATGACTAGCATGTATTATAAGATGTTATAAGTGATGTCCCTCAGCGACAATACATTGCCTACATCGGGTACGAAATTCCTGTATTTCATCTAACTTTTCTTTCCGTAAGAATTCGGTGGTTCGGAACACATTCTTGTCATTGGAGATCCTGTCTCCCGTAACTTGTTACAAGTTGCAAGTCGCTTCAACACTTCTCTGAAATGCATCGTCCCACAACTACAAATAATTTAAACACATTGAAAGCGTTGAGTAACACACGAATGCACAACCAATAGCAGATACAGTCTGCATCAACCTATCTACAAGTTGCTAAATGCACATGCATCATACGACTTTGACGACTAGCTTCTTTCGGTATGCAAAGGCTCTCTGCCGGACCAGAACTCAAATAACCTCATTGTATATGTAAAATATACACAAAATATTTTCATTTCCCATTCAGTACATCATTATTTTTTTCTCAATTTTCTATAATTTTACATACAACCCATACTGTAGATTAGATTAGGTGTGTAACGTTCTTAGATTAGTGCAATGAAATAAGCTACTATTTTCAAATTAAATAGCTGGATACTTTCCGGACACACACATTTACGAATGTATTAACGCTAAAGTAATGCACCATTTAAGAGGCATAATTTTCGTGAGTTAATGTAACCGCCGATGCATTCCTGCAGAGATAGACAATTTGTACCGTCCCTTCATCCGCCGCAGATCGAAGGACAAGCGCACTAAAATGTAATTACCTTATCTTGAAATGAGGGCAGTGAAGTTTATTACCCGTAGTATGTAATCGCCAATTATTTCACAGAGAAATAACTCCCTCGAGAAGAATTATGTAATGGTCATCAAAAGGGCAACCTAATGGCAAATTTAAGAGCTTCGTGGGTCGGTCGGCATTTAAAGTCAACGGCAGGCTCCAGGGAAGTTTCTACCCCATATCGCTTTTGCTAATGCAGTGCAGTGTATTGGAAATATACAGCACTCTTTTTACGGTACACTTAATTTTTTTACCAGTCTATAATATTACTCATCTAAATATATTTATATGATATCCCCAGAGGCAATGACTACAGTTGTATTTCTTTAAAAAAATACAGATGTGTACATAAAAGAGTAGCGGAATTATTATTATTATTATTATTATTATTTTGTTTTTATTTATTTGTTTATTGGTAGCCACAGGTTTTACCCAGGTTAACTTCTGTTTCCAATAGAGAGACTATAAAGAACTTTATCTTCTTTGGCTTCCAAACAGAAATCTTCCAAACACTTTATATAAACAGTGGAATTTTATTAAAATATAAAAAAGGAGCAACAGTGAGTTACCCAAAATCTAAATGAAAATATTCGAGAGCAAGAAATTACGCGACAGTATTAACGACAGTAATTTTTTCAGTAATAAAATAATACTGCAAGAGATAAGCATTATCTTTCAAATGTAATATGTACTCGAATCTTAATGACTATCTGATGAATATCTATATAATATTTTGTAGGGCAGGGGTCCTCAACCCGTCATGCAAGCGACATTAACAATTTCAATAACGCTCGCTAGTCATTAAGTTATATTACTAAGTTATCTAGAATAGTAAGAAGCTGCCGTGGAAAAATAATAAAGAAAAAGACAGATCATGTTTGAATAAGTATAGAAAATATACCCAATGATAGGTGTAACATTAGGACACCAAAATGTGTGTAGGCCGGTGCAATTAATAAACAAGAAACAAACATATGATTATGTCAGTTATAACATGTATTTAAAATTTGTTTTATTATCAGTATCTGCTTTTGACATAATAATAATAATAATAATAATAATAATAATAATAATAATAATAATAATAATAAATATATGGTGCTTCAAAATCTACAACATGACTTAAATAGTTATATACACTTTTTAGTTGTACACACGTTATCAAAAATAAACATTAAGTGCGCTATAAAAAATCCCAATGCTGTATATTCACGCATGCCTTGCTTGTTAGTAAAATTTAGTTGTAGAGTAGTAATAGTAATAATAGTAGCAGTAAGTAGTGTTACTATTTGTTATTCCAATGAAGTTAGGTGTTTACATATCGCAGAGGCATGGGTCGCAAGACCGTCCCTGCTCTTGAAAACTACTTCATTTCTATATTTAATATTTAAATAATAGAAGAAAACAGCAGAATTAACAAGAATGCACACACGTACATGCATGGAACAGAAGTATGTGCAATATTTCTGATATTCACATGAAGTCTTCATTTTAATTATGTGCAGTGTTTATAGAAACGTTTTGTTCCTAAAACAATGTATTTACTTAAGAAAATGCCCAGGCTTAGCCAGTTCTGCCTGCTTCAAAATAAAGTCCCAATATACCAGCCTCCCCCTACAGGAACTGAAAAAGTCTCCGGGAGAAAATTTATCCTAACAGTTTTCGTTTGTGTATACTTAAGCCAAAATGTGCAACCAGTCAAATTTGCCTGCCTTCTTCGTCAGCAACCTTACGTGCCTTTCAGCCCGTTTAATCCGATTTTTGGCAATTCCAGCTGTACATCTGTTGCCCACCATTATGGATATTCCATTTTATTTAATTGTGCCGGTAACACATTGCCTCAACGTTGTTTTTCTGTAATTATTCTTGGCCAGTATCTAATTACATTTATTTTGCTGCTGACTGGATCTTCTCAGCATCGCACCTCTAGTAGTTCACCATGGTTCGATGTGTCCTCCCTATTCCTAAAATTAGCTTCCAGTAATTATATTGTAATTTACTCAGACCGTCAAACCTAACAACGAGGACCTAACCATTGCCTCATACACAGTTTTTAATGTTTTGACTCGCATATCCGCTATCCGAGCTAGAAGTGCCAATATCTCAGATCGCTCCCCTTGTGCTTGGCAAAAAATGTGAGCCTTTCCATTTTCCACTCATGTCACGATAGTTATATTGTTTAACGGGTGATTATTTCTCTTCCATATGTCCACTGACCGTAAGTATAGCCATTTTAAAAGTGAAAGCTTTAGTTTTATGATTATTTACTTGCATACCCCACTATTTACAATAATATTGTAATGCATTTAGGGCCTTTTGCAGGCCTTTTACCGTCCTAGAGATAATTACTACATCGCCAGCTTATAAAAGAATAGATACCTTCTGATCCTCAGTTACCGGTGCATCTATGTCTTTTCATCTTTACATTAACAATATCAATAAATAAATTAAAGAGCAACTGTTATAACACACAATCTTGTTTAACCCTTCCCTCCTCGGCTATGTCGTACTGAAAATTGTATTCCGGCCAATCTTAATAAATTTGAGTTTCTTATACTTTGACACAAGAGCGTTAATCATTCAATCAGAAAGCCCTTTACGGCTTAATATTTCCCAAAGAGAGCTCTGTTCTACAGCATCAAACGTCACTTTAAACTGTACAAAAAACACTGTATAGATTTCCTCTTTATATATTAAGTAATTAATTAAAGTGTTAATAAAATGTGTAAATTATTTATACAATATTCTTTAACAACCTATTTATAATTTTAAGATCTGAAATGAAAATCGTATTAAAATTTAAGACTTACCCCACATTAGATTTCATAGCTCGACTTACCTGCAAAAAGAGAAAAGGAAAATAGTTAAATATTGCTATATAAAATTATTTATATAATTTTTATATTACAATCATAGCGTAGTTTATTTAATGCACTACATAGTACTTATTTAACCATGTTAACATTCTTAGAAAATCGTTGTAAATCACTAAGAGCATTGCTATTAAATACTCAATTACATATCTATTTCCGACGGTAGTATTAAGCAGTTTCATAGAAATGTTTATAAAAATCGATTATGACAGCTATGTTTCAATGTTTTCTATACATATACAGGGTGATTACTTTAGATATGAATAAAATGAAAACCCTGTAAAACAATTACTACAGAACATCATATTTTCAAACTTTGTGTGTACAACATTCAAAGATGGGAGATTTCTCAGAACGCTACATGGCCCCCATTGCGCACTCTACACAGCTCATAAATGTGATGCAACTCATCCCATGCAAAGAATGTTCCATACACTTTATTGCGGCTCATTGCACATGTTAACTTTTAGACTAGATCATCTAAGCTCATAAGAGACATGTGGATTATTTCCTCGTCCAAATAATACAGTTGTGTTTATTTTCCCGCTGACATGTTAGTAAATAGTCATTTGTTTACGAAGCCGTCATCATCTTCAAACGGTTGCCACATCATGATGCAAAGTTGAAACGAACTTTATGATCGTCATCGCGTAAGACTTGTAGACAACGTTGTGTCAGGTACTTTTGAACAATATGCTGACAGGACGTATATGGTACATTCATCTGCCTTTACGTTTTTAGGGTTTCTTCAGAGATAGCTTCTTTTGCATTGGGTTTCTCCTGAGACCTCCTGCAAGCTTTATAACAAAAAACTGTTCCACAAATATTCGATATCACAACATTATGGAATCTTATTTAGGTACATTATGCACACCATAATCACGTCGAAATGTTAAACACTCAAATGTAGCATATCAAAGAACGCGTTGCGCTACATTTGTAGTATCATTTCAATTATTCTAAGATTTTTATTTGTCTTTATTCATTGTTCATTTTCATTCTTGTCATGTATGGAAACTCTCACTTTTTAAATAAAATATTACCAGCAAGAAATGTTCCCTATTATCATATTAGCTTTTACAGTAATATTCAATATTATCCACATCAAACGGATAACTCTATATATCAAGCCCACATTTCTAATGGCATTTGGCATTAGCAACAGAAGATAGCAGGTACATAAATACTTATTACTTTTGCGGTGGTAATATAATTGGACTTTTCGGTGTGAAAGTTCAAATTAGGTTCCTATGGAGAGACCATTTCTGTAGTTTATTATTAAACCTTAGAATGTCTTAAAATATGTATGACAAATCATTAAAATCTAGTGATATTTCGAATCAGATTATGTAAGCCATCGCTAAAGATTTTTTAATATCCTAAATGTACGAGAGTGAAATTTCCAGTTATTGAAACAGAAAGTCTATTAAATACCAAATTTTTGTTTTCAAACAACATATATTTTAAATACTAAAACTAATTGCCTGGTTATACGAGAATAGGTTCATAATTTTCCGGCCTAACCATTTTCTAGGCGTGATAAAGCAAAAACTATATTTCACTTTTCAATATAGTGACCATTTATTGCAATACACTTCTCACATATTTGAATTAACATTTCAAACTCCCCCAAAACAGTGAGAAATCTTGTCTGCAAAATGGCATAAACAGCATCCATCACTTCATCACACTTAAATTTCCCTCCTCGAGGGCCCTTCTTGAGTTTTGGGCTGTAGGGTAGACGGTCCATCTCTTTGAAGCAATATTCCTTCACAGCTTCCTTTGCAACAAGAGCTGTGTGCACAGGTGCGTTGTCGTGAAGTGGTACACCACCACTCAGCTTTCCTGGCCTTTTCTCTTTGATGGAAGCACGTAGTATGTGCAGTAGGCCAGCATAGTACTTCCCATTTACTGTGATATTCCTCTCCTTGTAGTCAATGAAGAGTATTGCTTCACAGTGCCAAAAGATTGTGGCCATGGGCTTCTTGGTTGACTGAGTGACCTTGGCCTTTAGAGGCGGTGCTTCGCCAGGTTACGCCACTCCCTTGATTCTCTTTTGGACAAGGGATAATTGTAGAGAACCATAGTTTCATCTCCTATAACAATGGTTTGCAGAACTTCTCTCTCCTTGCCATGGCTGAGTTCCAAAATTACTGACAACAGATGACTTGTTTCTGCTTTTGGGCTGAGGAAAGAAGTCTAGGCACCCATCTTGCATTAACCTTATTCATGTTTAAATGTTCATGAATAATTCGAAGACTGTTCGGTCCTGGTGGTGTAGTGGCTACTACACCTTCTAAACCCAAGATTGCGGGTTTAAACCCGGTCAGGATATATGAATTTTTTCGGGCGTAAAAATCCTAAGTATGACGTCCTTCGGAAGGGAAGTAAAGCCATGCTGTGTCGTACATTTACGGCACAATAAAGAACCTCAAGCCTGAAAGAAGAGGCCTCTGAGCAAAATTTGTCGGCCGTTTCACGCTCTGAATAGAATGGGACGCTGATGACCTGAGATGTTAGAGAGCGTCCGTAAATAAATCAAATCAATCAATCAGTTGGTTTAGATATGCCCAAGATTGTTGCTATTTCTGTAACTTTGAGCCGCCGGTCTTCCATAATTCCTCTTTCCACAAGAGCGATGTTTTCAGCAGTGAGCACCTTCATGGGCTGACCTGCACGCTTTTCGTCTTCAATGCTTTCTCGATCCATTCGAAAAAGTTTGGCCCATTCTTTTAGAGTAGAATATGAGGGGGATGCTTCCCCATATACACCGTCCAATCGCTGTTTAATTTCATCTTGAATAAGTCTTCATTTGTGAACTTAATAACAGCTCGAAACTCCATTTGAAACATGTCACAATCTTCTAAACATAGCTTTCTTTATACAACTATATCTTAACAACTGAGCAAAGCGCAGTGGAAGTTACAGCTGCAATTATTTACTTAACAGATAAAATATGACACCAGATATGGATTTTGTGAATTATAACCCTTATCTTCGACGCCGGAAACTTATTGTACCTTAAGGTAGCAAGTGATAGCTCCGAAATTATAAGTTGGTCGGTTGACTAGGACCAACGCCGTGAGATATTGGCGCTCCTGCAATACTCCGGCCTTCAACCGAATGTGTAATAAACTTATGAAACCCCGCCAACCACTGGCAAATGTATTCATGTAATCTCTTTGAGGCTGTTGAACAGGATAAACATTGATTCCTTATTTGATTTCGCCTGCACGAAATCGGTGAACCAGAAATGACGAAAGCAAACACACTTGGTGACCATCTACAAATTGCAGAGCACGCTCTAAAGAGCGCTTCACTCTGCAGCGGTATCGGTAGTCGTCAATCATTCTTGTTACAATGATATCGATTCCCTGAAGCTAAGTCAGCACATCGCACCCAACTTCTCATTAATGTCGACTGCTAATGGAGCCGGCGCATAGAGGAGTTGTCAACCAACCAAACGTGATTACCATCTGCAAGCGACACTTTGCAATATCGTATCGTAAGCTTTTATCGCGCGCACCAGAAGAAGTGACGTTATCGCTAAGCGAATCTGAAAAAAATCTATAGTCTTTATAAGGTTTCCATTTACCCATATGTAGTTCTTGATTTATATAAAGACAGGAAATTGCCAATATTACATGCAACCAAAATCTAAGCGATTTGAAACCGGGAAGGTACAATTATTACGAAACGCTTTGGTACTGTTCACTAGATGACACGTGAAGTGGAAAATGCTATTAGCTAGTATTTTATATAGCGAAGCGTTGGTGTGTGATATGTAGCGTTATTTTGAGATGAGATTTGGAACCACGTTGTACTGAATGAAGAGTGTTTAACGCCCGTTTTTGCTACAGAGGCATCGCAGGCGATGGACACTGATGACACATGAAATGAAGTGATATATTGTAAAAGGATTTATTATTTTTAAGGAAGGAATCATTCCAGACCTAAATTTAGCGTACCTCACCGGCATTTGCCATTTATGAGGACTGAGGAAAACCTAGAAAAAACCTCAGTCAGGGAGGACGGTCCTGGCGGTATTTGAACCCCAGAACTCCCGCTCACGAGTCCGCGCCTTAACGATCTCGGCCACCCGTGGCGGTCCCACGTTGTAATGAGAATGTGTGACGTGATAATTGGTAATAATGTGTATTACTTCTCGATTTGTTAAGTTAGCCCGACATTGAGAAGTCATATGCAGTGCTGTATTTCCTTTCCCACTCTACTTTCGTATTTGCGACATAAGATGTGTTTTTGAGATGTAGCAGCTGTTCCCATATTATTAATACTTATCAATACTACTTCGTATATGTGTAGTGGAAGACATCCCAAATGAGATTCTTGACTGGTGTGCCTGCGTGATTCTTACAGAGCAGAGGAAAGATGGGTATTGACAGAAATGGTAGAAGAGTTTTTCGGCTATAGAAAGGGAGATGAAAAGTTTATGTCTTTAGAATCGCAGACCTCCAAAATTAATTTTGGTGTAAGTATAAGCCGAAATGCAAAAAATATTTCTGAAAGAATACACCAAAGTGGAAGAATCAAGAACATTTTTAGTTGTGTTGGCATAAACCCCAAAATAAAGTAGGTCGAAGTAAAACGAAGTCAGTTCATCGAAGATTTTGTAAAATGTAAATAGGATATTTGCGACAAAAACTGTTATTTTTTCAACTTTTCCTTTCTAGATTCTTCTATCAGGGGATGGACGTATATGCAAATTTTTCTTGCCTTCCATTTGATATGATGCATTTTAGGCAATCGTGATCGGCGCTATTTAAAAGAGTTAAACTGTATTTTTTGAAACAACGGGAATTTATAAAATACCATATGAGTGTGCAAATTGTACACAGGCATAAACGGAAGATCGATTGGAGGAACATCAGGATACCTTTGCCCTAATCAGCCTGAACGACCTGCGGTAGCGGAGCATGCCTTAAATAAATGTCATGGCATATACTTTAATAAAACAGAATGGTTGAAAAAAAAACCGAGTTTTTCAATCTAGCCAGGAGGGAGGCATTGGAAACACAACATCCAAACAAGTTTAACAGAGATCTAAGTTGACCATGGAAACCGGTTCATAAAAACAAACAACTACCCCCTTACACACGTAGTATTGATCGACCTTCTAAAACCAGACAAAGACGAATCAACATTGTCGTCTTTTCAGCAGTCAGTTGTTCATCGTCCACTGATGATGCCAACCGCAGAAGTTGGCGAAAGCTATGGTACCGAATGAAACAATGGACCACGATAAAACATCTCAAAGATTTCAACAGTTTTAATTGCGTTCGAGAACTTGAATTACGAACAAGTCTCTCAATGCACATTAAAAGCAAAACTTAAATATATTTTAAGTGAATTCATCTCC
Source organism: Metallyticus violacea (assembly GCA_030762175.1). NCBI lineage: Eukaryota > Metazoa > Arthropoda > Insecta > Mantodea > Metallyticidae > Metallyticus > Metallyticus violacea. The sequence goes on from CM060831.1 coordinate 149,196,187, forward strand.
AACACACTTTTCACTGTGGCACCTTGAACTGTGCAATGAACTAATTGACGTGATAAAGCCTTTTGAGCTCCCCACAGTACTCCAAGGGTTAATTTTGGAATCTTTCTGTATGATTACAATGTGCAACTTAAGCTGGTACCAAGAACAATGGTCATCATTAAAGACACAATGTTTACTCCCTCGTCGTTTAAACTTTCAGATAAAGTCGCCTCACTCACAGGTGTCTAGTGTCATTACTTTCATCTATAAAGTAAAAAACTGTTGCTCACATTATTAACTATATCTCAAGATGTTTAATAAATAAAGAATAAATGAATCAACGGTTTTCTCTCACTTCCATTCCAATCTGTGTTAGCATAAATGTACAGTCTGGCGATCAGAAGAAGGCGAGTGCAGCCTGAAGTGCAAAGGAGCTTGAACTGTTTATCTGCACACGGAGAGTATATGAGGAACACCCATGCTGCGACATGAATGAAAAAGTCTCAAACTCAGATATTGCACTCTCGCTGGACTTCTAAGAACGAAGACCTGACAACACTTAATTTTTATTGGTGAGCATAGTGAAGAGGGTAGAAAATACTTATGTAGCACATTCCCCTCGCTTGCCTTCTTCTGATCGCCAGAGAGCACTGAAAGAGATTGCAGATACGTGACAATGTAGCTTTGCTGACCGAACTATGGTGCACCGGGTTCTTCAAGCGTGCCATAGGCAGCAACAAAGCTCTAATCTTAATTTCAGGAGAAAAGAGCATCAAGGATTAAGTACAAAAGGTTGTGCACAGACTATTATCTGCAGCTGATTCTTCACTATCTGTCAGTGACGTTCTTTACTTTTCGTTGCAATGTATAGTACTTAAAACACTTCTTTATTCGTTGTATATAACATTTGCTTTTATGACATTTTACGATTCTGTCATTTTTGAGACATAGAACTAAATAAATAAAAGAAAAAGAGAGGGGAAAACACTCACTTCATTTGCTCTCTTGTATGCAACCTGTTTTTTAAGTCTAGTTTAATAGTTGCGCGTGAAGGCGACCCGTGGGATCGGAATGTTGATCACATGCATCCGCTGCCGATGATATCACAAGAGGAAGTGAGGATACTGCGGTCGCTGCGGTCACCCAAGGCGCTTTGAAGGCTGTCATCCCAAGAGCAAGGGAGAACTTCAATTCAAATCTATTTTTGGAAAAAGTTTCTGGGGCTCTTCAAAGGAACGTCAAACTGTGGGGTCATGAGGGAGGTAGGTTGCTATGAAGATACTGTTAATAGTAAAACAAGAACGGTGAAATACTGGCTTAGACCAATCCACACTTCGCGCTAAATGGTAGAGATACCAAAGGGAAAATATAATACCAACCTTTTGGGCCGCACAGGTGGAACTAGGACTCAGAGAAATTGACATGAATTCAATGTGACGACGAAGCAATTAAAATAATAAAAATGTACAAAAGAAGGTTAGAACAAGGCTAGAGGATATCTGCAGGCAGGAAATCGAGGCAGAATGCAGCAAAAAATCTCCTTGAGCCTATCGAATGAAATGAAATTAACCTGCCGTAAAGAGGTATGTATGCTCGTTCTAGGGAAAAAGGTCAGATCAGGAATAGCCCGATTTAAACTGGAAAGTTGGAAGGCTAAAAAAATAACGAACAGTTCTGGTGAGAATATCTGCCATTTTACGCAAGGAAATAGGAATGGGTAGCATATTCTGGCCGAATGTAACGCACTGGGAAACTGAGAAAAACGCTGTTCCCAGAAAACTTTTTAAGGCAATTAGAGGTAGATTGACAAGGCTGAGACTTGTTTGTGAGCCACACTAATTGGTTGAATGTGGACATTTTCCTTGCTAAAGTGCGCGAGGCTAGGAATAATTTATTTTCTGGCTAGAACGCAATAACCAGTGTAATTACAAATAATATGTAATATGTTTCAATTCAAATATTTTAAATATCGTTCTTACCTTTTGAATGTTTATTTATTATTAATCATAATATTTTATTTAAATTATTATTGCTTCCTCTTTCTAATTGTGTGTCTAATTTAAGCATGTACGGTCCTCGACCCACACTTGAAATACATTTGTAATGTGTGTATAGAAGTTATTTACAATAAAGAAATGCCTAATACTGTTACTAGTTTAACGGCATAAGCGCAATATGGAAACCACAGTTTCATCATTTATACTTGTACCAGAAAGATTTTTATTGCTGTTCAAAAACTCGCATTTCAATATAGAGCCGAATATTGCTGCTAAAGGCCGGCGATCTTTAGAGTGTGTTGCCTCCATTTTTTGTAGGCGAAACTGAACATGTCCCAACTTGCACACCTTTCAAGATGGAAACTGGAAGTGGCAGCAATGAAACTAATACAATGTGTACATTACGAATTAAGCTAACAAAATATTGTACAGTTAAAACTTTAGGGCGAGAAATTGTGCAAGTCAAATAATTCTGAACATTCTTTAAAGAAAAGCCCTTGTAAATTTGTTAGGATCCAAGTACATTATAAGCATAAGATTTATACGAAAATCTTCGAAATCATCAGCAAGGGGTGCTTAGTGAGTAAAACATTTTGCTCATAAATTTTTGGAGACTACATCGAAGAAAGTGTATAATATTTACAATATTTTATTTGGAAGTATATATTTTAGTATTCTATAATACAAAAATATCTAATATGTATATACATGATAAGTCCAATGGTTATGCTTTTTTAAAAAAATAATTCTATTGTTAATTCATATAAAGCTTTTGATTTGAAAGGGATAATTGTTATAGGGAGAATAAGGGATATACATTAGCAAATCACTGAAGTGACTTACAAACACAACGAATACTTCCTAGGCATAATGAATATTTTCCCTCGTTTGTTTACAAGAATATCTTTGGAATTGTAACGTAACTGCTTAAAAATACCGCATTTAACTAGCACTAGTGATGTCTTAGATATATACAATTCCCTTGCGTTATCAAACAAGACAGTCAAATTGAACCGTTTTGTCTCACCAAAGTTCACCTCTTCTTCTTACGGGGTCTGCTGTAATCTTATTTCTGGCATTCATAAAATATGTTCCTTCCATGTTTTGTTATTACGTTTTATTTCATTAGTAGTGTTAAAATGTTTAGAGATTCTCTGATATTTTAAATTCTTAAGTCGTATTTCACATCACAATCAACCACGCACCTCAAGAGTTTTATTTTATTTGTTTTAATCCAACTTTTATCGCTTTAAATATTGATCCATTTTTCCGAGTCACACAGTGAAATTACCACCGCAAGTGTTTTATAACATTTTACAATCGTATCTTTCCTTCTTTGTTTTTAATGCGCCTTTTATGGTACTACAAATATTGGCATTTGTATACATTTTGTTTCCGGTCTGAATACATCATATTTTATTTCGCAAATATTTAAAATACTGCAGTTGTTGTTCTATAATACTCTCTTACTAGAGGTATATTTTCAATCAAATGACATGACATGACACAATTTCGATATATGGTTGCTTTGAGCTTCTCTCTTGCAGATGCCTGCAAAGATCAAAGGAGAGTGTTTGTATTAAATGATCTTTATTTAGCTTCGGGAAGGCTGTCAAAGATGTTTAATATAAATCTTGAAATTCCATTATGCACTCAAACTAAATTTAATTCACCATCACCAAAAGAAATAAATAATAATTTATGCAATTATAGTATTAAAACTATTTTTAGGACAGTATAAATCGTGCACAATTAGCTTAATTCTGACACTAGTTACCTAGCAACTAGTATTCCATGAAGTTATCACAACACAATTTCAAACAACGTGCCTGTAAGAAGCTAATATCGGGTCCTTAACAAGCATACCAACATTCAAACATGAGAATCCTTTTATTAAACAAATGTTTTGAAACAAAATTTATGATCATAAATTAATTTTCATTATCTTGGAAATATTGAAAATGCAATTAACTAACTAATCATATTACAATTTCCTTCATTTCAAACTCTTAATATCAAACCATTAGTAATCTGTATTATATTAGCAAAAAGTTTCCTTAACCTTGCTATATTTATTTTACTTTCGAATACATACAAATCTTCAACTTGAAAAGATAAACAAATGTTATATTCTAAATTTGAAACTATTTACCATATTAATAATTAATAAACGTTATATTATATACCTATAAACTCTGAGAAATAAGCCAACAAGATTCTGCATTAGTTTGAATTAGCTTTTCTCTTTTTTCTCTATATACAAAACTTGTCATATTGCTTTTCGTGTTCACTTTTCGACTTTTGAGGAATTAACAAACCCTCAATTACGTCAGCATTCTTTATAATTTCTTCTCGAATGACATACAATATTTTCAATGTCAAACAGTGCGGAATTAACATACATTTTCATTTGAATGTTTCAAAACAAAAACAGCTTTGTGATAGAAATGAGTACCAAGAAAATATGCAAATTATACGTCATATCTACTACGTCATTACGTTACAATTTGTAATGTTTAAAACATTTTAAAATACTTAAATGATAAAATTGCAGTGTGTGGAGTATACACGACTACATAACTAATTTTATGCTCTCACTTGAAAAAGAAGCCACGTCATGAAAGCCAACGGTAATGCTTTAACCTTGAAACTCAAAAGCCCAGAAGAGTGTCATGTCTTCAAGAAACAGATATAGAACAAGCTTGGATTGCTAATGCAATGTCTAAAAACTGATACGACTACAAAAGACTACAGTTTGAGTTACCTCCTAGACTATAACTGTAAAAAAATCTGCGAGAAAGGGATTAAGTGTCATGAAATATGTGCCAATAGAGATACCCGGCGCCTCCACCAATTATGTCACAGTCCAAAAGTGCACCTGCTTTCCTAACTTATACTGTAGCTAAGTGAAATGCTGCACACTAGGGATATAGTCCAATTCTTATTCCTATACATCTTTTACAATGTGGATTCTAACTAAAGGAAATTTAGGATTAAGCAAATGACAAAATGGACTGATATTTTCAAAGTTACTCTTGCAGTTTTTAATGATAGTTACTTGTTTGTATTTACAATAGGAATGCGTTACCATCCGAGGACGATTGTGAAGCAAAGACGAGCATTCTTTCGTTCACACAAATCTTGGCGAACTTCGCGTTTTTCTCCGTGAAGCCCTACAACATTGCGTCGGTGCGCATGCGCATGTTCCTTTTTACATACAATCAGACTACAACTGTTATCTAAGTGCACTCAATGCTCCTTCTAATTCACATATTCTTGTCCCACTGTTAGTACTTTGTCAAACTCCATTATTAAACATCATTTGTATTATTAAGCCCCCCCCCCCAATCCCACAATATTAAATCGATTTGTTTACATTTTAGTTCTATAGTAACTCGCTAGGTTGTACAGAATCGTACTTTCGCAACCGATACCCTTCAAGGCAAGATATACATTCATTCAAATTGGCTATTGTTAGTCATAACTACGAACCTCCAGTTATAAGTGTTTTAATGTGATTGTTGTTGCACTAGTGTACCTATAGAGTTTATAAAATTCTTCTCACTTTCGAGAAATCAGATTTTTAGGTCTAAATTCCCTTAGCGACATGTAAGACAATGCAGAGGCGTATAGTCACATCCGACCTTATGTTCTCCCCTTGCGTTTCATGGAAGGTTTCCCGTGATCACAGCATGGTTGCGTTATAATTTCTGCATACCTTACATAAAGAATATGTAATAAATCAGTGTTTCATTTTTATTACGCAGCTCCAGTGCCCTCTCTCGGTACTTGCACTCTTGTTAGCGTTACTTTCTAGAAATCTAGCCAGCACACGCCTAGCTTCAGCGGAAAAATGGAACTAAAATACAATTTTTGTTAAAATACAGACTTTAATTATCTACTTCACTTTCTAGATGAAAGTACTGTTATGTATGCAAGTAAATACGACATGATATTGCTGTGTTTCTGACGGTTAAATATGACGCCCTTTGTTCCATTTATCTGCACGCGTCCACATAGCAGGTGATTCAATACTTTCACCTTGGCTACTTTTTTGCTACTCCCCTCGCAAAAAGCAAACACAATAGTTTGTTTTAATTTGGTTTTATCGTGCTATGTTTATACACGGCACCATGTTGCAAGGTTAATGAACACAATATGGGAATTTGCTAATTACACTCTCCATCCACTTTGTTGCTATTAGTCACCATGGCGATTTACTAATTCAGAGTCATTTGTTTCTACGATCCCCACACCACCATCGCCGCTCTCATTTCAAAGTGAAAATGTCACCCCATCATCCTCGCGCATCACACACCTCTTCAAAAGTTTCTAATGGTCGTGATGAACAATTTCAGAAACTTTCCCAATCAGTAGCAGTTCATTGGAATGGAATCATCAAACGATTAATAATTCATTAACATTTTCAAATACTTTCCTGGGATAATTTGTTAACAGTGATGTCACTTTTTGTATATATGCAGGCTGAAATCAAAAGTATCGATTTTGAACCGAATATATGTACATTGCAACTTTGATCGGCACCAGCTTTAGAAATTTAAGTTATAGTTTCTTTGCTTTATGGTTATCACCGACATTGAACTAAAGTATAAAGGAAAACGTTTTTAGTTTACCTGCAGTTTGTATTGGTTGGAATTTATAACTAGTGATGAGAAATGCATGTAAATGCATTTTTGTATTGGAATTTTACATTTTTAATGTTTAATAATTATATGTTTCATGTTTAATTCAAACATTGTGGCATATCTTGTATGTTTGTGATTATATCGACACTAAGGGCATATTTGGTGCATTTTTTATAATTCTATTTTGTTACGAACACTTTTTTTTAAAATTTTTTATACTTGGGTACAAGATGCAACATACAGCAGAGCCAGTGGCGGCTCGTGGCATATGTAAAGGGGTGGGCCAGGGGCATAATTAGTTGGCACCAAATGGTATAGGGGAAGGCATATATTTTTTTAAGATTTATACTCTTCCCCGACATTTTCTCACGACTGCAAAGCCATGTACGTTTGTGCTATTAACTTATGTTTATATGGAACTCTTCTAATTCAGCTGTTAAAGTATGCCTTAAGTCTTCTGTAGTCAATTTAGAAACAGCAATGAATGTTATGAATTTTTCAACCGGTTTACCCCCCCACCCCCCGATGTATCGTAATATCACAGCAAATTGTAACATGTATGTAATATCTTCCGTTTCGTCTGCCTGTACAGAAACGAAATGTGTCTTTTCTTTTCCTTTTTTAATCTCATTCCTATAAACAAGATAAATTTCTCACTTCACGCGCTGTCAGCCAATTTTTTTTTTTCAAACCATAAAAAAATGTTATTCTAACTTGCTGAGTAAGCCCCTACAGCTTTCAGTTGATGAGGTCCAAATTGTTTCACTTCCAACTTAACAGCTAAACTTAGATGCGAAAATGGAGTCTTTAGTAAAACGTCCACTTTATTCGTTGCCAAAAAAAAAAAAAAAACAGACACGCTTGGGGGTGGGGGGGGGGTAACTTAGCAGTTAAAACTGTGAAAGTCAAATTTTCACTGACAAACTGTGAGGAAGCCACCAAATGCGAAAACAACCCCTAGTCATTATGCGTGGTGCAATAACAGCTCAACAATTGGTTCCTAAGAAAAGAGAATATTTAGCGCTGTCCTTGGATCGTCATCCTGCTGGTCTAAGAGAACACAGAAATAAGTAGGAGAAAGCCTAACCCATTTTGGAGGAAGAGAAATACAAGTCCTTATTAATGTTTGCTGGCCCATGAAGGTATAAGTTTAAAGTGTAAAATTTTCCGGCCTGGCCCGTGAGCCGCCCTCGCTAACGGAGGAACCACACGCTACCGCTATTACAGTGGAGAGGAATGAAATGGATGGTGTTTAATGCCCATCACCACGGGCGGTGGACACTGATGATACACAGGATGAAATGATAAATTGCGAAAGGATTTTTTTTTTTAAGGGAGGAAAGGTTCCAGGCCTTAGTTTAAGGTACCTCCAAGGCATTTGCTATTTATGAGGATTGAGGAAAACCTGGAAAAACCGCAGCCAGGGAGTACGGTCCTGGTGGGACTCGAATCCGCACCTTTACGACCTCGGCCACCCGTGGCGATACAGAAGAGAAGAAATGCGCCCATTGCGAAAAATACAATTAAAAACGAATCGGTTATATATCGCTCTTTTTATGCATATTTTGTTTTAATAATTGACCAGAAGAAGGGAAATCGTAAATAATCACTTTTTTTTTCTTTTTTTTTTTTTTTTTTCCTCCCGAGGGCAGGGCCCATGTAGCCTTTCCTCCGAGCAGAGTCTTTTTAAGAATAAAAAAGTCGGTCCTGGTGGTGTAGTGGTTACCATACTTGCCTCCTACACCCAAGAACGCGGGTTCGAACCCGGCCAGGACCGATGAATTTTTTCGGGCGCATAAATCCTAAGTATGGCTTCCTTCGGAAGGGAAGTAAAGCCGTGGGTCCCGTGTCGTACATTTACGGCACGAAAAAGAAACTCAAGCCTGAAAGAGAGGTGTCTGAGCAAAATTTGTCGACCGTTTCACGCCCTGAATTGAATGGGACGCTGATGACCTGAGCTGTTAAAGAGCGTCCATAAATAAACCAATCAAAAAAAAAAAGAATAAAAAAGGCGTAAATTTGAGTCCGGCAGTTTTTATGTCATCCATTAGTGGCATGTACGTTGGAGAAAGTTGCATGAAAAAGAATAAAAAGAAACAAAAGAAGGAGGAGGAGGAGGAGGAGGAAGAGGAAGAAGAGGAAGAAGAAGAAGAAGAAGAAGTGGAAAAACGATCCGTACAACGCTTTTTAGTAAGGAATGCATATCAGGTAACCCATGAATAAACAAATTTGGAAATGTATTTCGTACGATGGGCATATAAGAGAGATGTACATTTCAATGCTTAATATTTATTGAAGTTTAATGTATGTTAGTTTTTATATTTAAATGTTTAAATATAGCGATACATTGAAATGTTTTGTAAGATTTTTTAAATGCGTAAATAATAGGAGAAAAAATCCATAATGATCAAAAAAGGCAAAAAATGTATAAACTTTTGAATAGGCAGTAAAAACCAAAATAGATAAAAGAGCTGAAATAAAAAATGGCCCTACCGACCACAAATGCACGGAAACATATTCATTTCTGTCTGACTCTTAAATATATACACCCAGATCAGTTGACTAACTTCTGGACTCTGCAGATGATGAAGCCTCAGCATATCTTGCGCAAGCTCAGAAGTGGCTTTTCACGGTACTCTCAGGATGGGGTGGAGGTCTTTATTAAATTTTCTTTACTGCAAAGGTTAGCGTCGTGTCATCCCAGTTGATTAAGTCTTCCCTAATCTGGGATTTAGTAGAGCTTCAAGCTCAAAAAGAAGGACTGGAATGCAGACGATATCAGTTTTAAAAAATAATATTTAGTAAATAGTGTTGTATTTGGTAATATGGAATTACAAAGTATTTTAACAGTAATATCTACTATTACTTATTTAAAACACATTCTTAACCTCCTTAATTGTATTTTAGTTTCGGACGGGACGGCGGACCGCATGGTAGTTGGCATTTCTTCCTTAATAAATATTTTCCCTTAATTTACGTAATGGTCAACAACGGCAGAATGGCGCGGTATCTTACAAGGATTATAGAGAAAGGGAAAGAAAAAATTCAGTAAAATGTCAACAGTTCCTTTCAAGTGTGATTTATTGTTTTCACAGATAAAGGGCCGGAGAATTGAGCTTATGTAGGTACAAACAAATTCAAGGATGAGTAAAGGAATATTAACATTTTTCATATTTCATGTAATTTAATTTATTTATTACGTACATTAGTGATGATGACATATAATTTTGTGCATGAACACATTTTAGAAAACATTACAGTGCCATTTTCGTGGTGTATTTAGCATAAATTACAATTTTAATTACATTTGACATCCTCTGCCTCAACCTATCCTATAGAAAAAAGTGACGCGTCGCCACTGCAAATATTATTAGCCATTTTGACAACCCACATTTTACAGAAACCAAACACTATCCATTGGAAACATTGCAGGATGTTTGTCCTAATGCGTTCCACTTAAGATTATGCAATACGGTTTTAGAAAAGGAAAAATCTCTGCATTTGTTATCGCATAACTTTGAGAAAGAGACTCCAAGATGAAATTGTTGCGTTATTTTGGTACCATACACAAGCCAAAAGCAGATATCTCTTCCTCCTTTCTGACCTCTAAGCTCTCATCCCGGAACCCACACCATTTCTGTCACCAAATCTCATCCACATTCTAGCCTTCCACCCTCCCACCTAGTGCATCTATTACTTTTTCACGTGTGCTACAAAGTACAAATTCGCTTCTCGTCCGCCGCGCAAAAAGAAGCAAATCCGATTCCCTCTTTCCTTCCGCATTACAGTATCGCTGCTCTGAGGTACGCTAATGGATGTGGCCGGTCTCATACCCCTCTGGCAGGTGGAAGGAAACAGCTCGCGCTATTTCCATATCTGAATATAAAAATGAAAAGATGTTGGCAGCTCAATTTTAGCACTAACGCGAATATGACCAAAAAAACTATTCATACAACATTTTATACAACTTAAGAAATTACATAAAAGTTCAAAGGAAAGAATCAGGTAAGTCAATTTCTTATGAAACACAGAAAAATAGAGTTTCAATTCCAAATAGTAGTTGACAAATAATTTAAAATAATATTATTTAAATAATTAAAGTTTAAAACGTAGTGAATGGAATAAAGCTTGATCAAAAATTAAAAGACGAAATCTACTGAGAATACCAGTCTTCTTGGGATAAACCACATAAATTGCCCCTAGCTGATACATATACTAGAACTTTTATACTGAAAAAATAACGTTCTTTCCATTCCCGGGGAAAAAATATACATTCCACTTGAAAAAATCAAATTGACCTTGAAATGACATCCTCAATGTCATTTCAAGGACAAGTTAAGGTCACTATCTTATGTCCCCCTAAGAGTACTTCAAATTTTGTCTAAGGCATTTTTAAATGTTCCTCTTCGTTTCGGAATAAAATGACCGTGAAACTATAAATGGCTCGTCCTGTATAGTATACAAAGCTAAAATAGCAAGAAATAGTGAAGCAGAAACAGATAAAAAAAACTTAAATAGTAATACAGAATTCGCAATATTTCGAACAGCCTGCGGTCTTCTTGAAAGACAGAAGACAAGTACAGCTGGTTAAAATTAAATATTGAATCTCCAACGTAACGTAATGCATGGAAACAGACAAAACAAGCAAAAATGGGGGAAAGAACGGGGAAGGAAAAATGAGAAAGGGAAATATATTAATAATTGAAAAAAATTAAAACAATGATAACAAAGTAGAAAGGGAAATATTAATACTTTGTGTATACGTAATACTTTGTGTATACGTTTTAGGCCAAAATATAGCTGCTATCTCTAAGTAAACTTTCAGGTACATGAGACAACCCATTTAATTTAACACTTTGACTAAAAGTAACTTTGGAGTTGTCTATCTCATTTGGTTTTTGGAACTTCTCTCCCAATGGTTGCTAAAAAATATTGCTTAGAATGTTCACTTTGTGTAGTGTTCACATTCTTTGTGTTCAGTTAACACAAAACGAAATAAAGCTAATACTTCACGAACTAATACGAAAATTCACTAGCCTACCATTCATCAATAGCTTACTACAAATCAAACCATAATATAAAGAGATACTGTCTTATGTTTTTGATTGATTTATTTATGGGCGCTCTTTAACATTTCAGGTCATCAGGGTCCCATTCAACTCGGGGTGTTAGTGAAACGGCCGACAAATTTTGCTCAGAGGCCTCTCTTTCAGGTTTGAGGTTCTTTTTCGTGCCGTAAATGTACGACACAGGACCCACGGCTTTACTTCCCTTCCGAAGGAAGCAATACTTAGGATTTTTACGCCCCGAAAAAATCCATCGATCTTGGCAGTGTTTGAACCCGCGATCTTGGATTAAGAGGCAAGTATGGTTACCATTACACCGCCACGAACTGTCTTATGTGAACGAATATTTATCTCTGTTGCAAAAGGCTTGCAAGAGAGCGTTGTAACTTGAAATGTCATATTTTTAAATGCAAGTTGCCTCATGTTTAATAATACCATTAACATACTCTTTCGTTATAATTACCTAAGATTTTTAAAATATTTCATTAAACTCAACCACGATCTTGGGATTCTTTCCTGGGAACGCTCGTGACGAGAGGTGACGTTTCCGGTGGTGCATGCACATAGCGACTCTTATGGGCTATGGGCAAGTGGCTCCTGTATCTCTTCCTTCTTACCCCTCTCGGTCAAAATACTCACAAACTCGCCGAGAACATTGGTTTACAACTCGTTGGCAAACCAAGTCCCCTACAGATAATAACCACAAACAAACATCATGTTCAATATAGAAGTCTCCCACAGACGCTGCTGCTTGAATTTATTCCTTGACGCATAAACTGTAATTGTTTAGGGCAGTGCAAACCAACAACCTGCTATATACAGTCAAGGGTACACCTGAATAAAAATAGTGTGATATTAGCTTAAAGCCCCCCCTCTCACCTTTTAAACATAGAATTATGATATATATATATATTGCTTTTTATAATTTTACCATAGGCCGATTTTTGTACATAGAATGTAATGAATTATTTACTTAACAATTCTATTATAAATAAAACATTAAACTTAGAAGTTTTTACCTTTTAGCGAATTCGGAAGGAATGTAATCTATTGCGGTTGTATTTTTTAACAATTTCTTCAAAACTCAATTGATCTTACCTACTAGGCACCGAAAATGACAAACAAAAACAAAAACAAAAAAAAAACAACTATATATATATATATATATATATATATATATGTGGGTGTGGGTGTTTGTGTATGTGTGTGTGCGTGTGCGTGTCCGTTAACGCTCTAGCGTTCGCAGTTTTTATATTTTCAACGAAACTCGGCATATAACCATCAATTAACAAACAAATTCGTTAACCAGAAAATTTGGAGATTTGGGGGTCAGGGGTTAGCCTAAAGTAAAATTTTTGTAAAAAATTGTTTTGGTGACAATTTTTTGTTTTTCTCAACTCGGTATATTTCTTTAAAATAAATTGATAAAAGTAGTTACCGAAAATTAGGGCAATTGGGCCATTAGAAGTGGGGATATACCTGAAAATCGAGTGCAGTTAAAGCGAAATTTAAAAATTACTCTAGTGGCCGCAATTTAATTATTTTTTTTAAAGAAAACTCGGTATATGCTATTGAAATAAAAAAAGTTCCTGAAAATTACGGATATTGGAATATTAGCAGTAGGGGTATTCCTGAAAACCGAAATTTAAAAACACGCTGTTGCGTTTAATTTTCTCTGTGTTGTTTTAAAATAAAATAACATCAATTCAGCATATAACTGTATTTATAACGATGCATATTTTTTTGTATTTTAACAAAATATTTCACATTTGCTATGGTCGAGAAGAGAGCAAATATGAAATATTAATAGATAATGTTTGTATGTAAGAGTGTTATTTAATAACATACAGAAAATGTTTGCGTTACACATTTTTAATACAATAGCATTTAAATAAAATTTCAAAGTCAATCAAAATCGACGAAACTTCCGATGCTTATTGTTGATTATGTATATTTGCTTTGTACATTGTAATTGATTTTAAATAGTAACCGTTTTATTTACTAGAAACATAGAAATATTTTCTTCTTAAATACAGAATACAACTCGAAACTTGCTGTTACTTTTGACTATTTTAGTGAATGTAAAGACAACATCAAGGGCTCAGTTCATAAAATTGGTTATATTTAAAAATGTTTATAAATACTCATACAGTATAACTTTGTCTATCAGTCGTCATATATTTCATTAAATTAAAATATATCATTAATTTCTGTGGTTTAATCTCAATAATAATAATAATAATAATAATAATAATAATAATGATAATAATGATAATGATAATAATAATAGTTCTAAAAATAATTCTAATAATAGTTCTAAAATAATTCTAATAATAATAATTCTTACAGATTGCAAGAATTCTAATTTTGTTTCCCTAATATCACACAGCAATGCCATAACTTATTTTATTTCATTAATTAATAAGGCTATAATTTGCACGTTATAATCTTTTTTTTAAATTTGGTGAGGCATTGGCTTAGTTTACGCAGTTCCTGCGTGACGGACACTTTATAGTTTCTGTTTACGAAGAGTCCACAGTGAAAAAGTCCAAAGCCAGTTCCTCCAGTTGTTACTGATTAATTTTCATTGTTGAACCAACTTGCTTCAAAGCGTACGTGCCTTTATAATAATGAAAGGGTTTTAATAAAACTCTCTTTATTCCAAATTCTCTGATATATATATTTTGTTCATTTGGGAGTTCTGTATTTCCTTTCTTTTTAAAGCTATAAATGAGAGCCGCCTCTTCACTTTGCAAAAATGTAACAGGAATTAATTTCATTACGATATTGTTTCATTTTCTATGCGGATATGCCCAGCATTCGGAATACATCGGCTTTCTACTGTCGTATGCGAGAGATAATTAATATCTTTCCCGTATCCACCCTTACCCCACCATCCCTCTTATTATTACTTTTTCCAGTTTTTCTTTCGCTTCCCCAGTCAGGTTGGAATTGAAAATTACTGCCGATATGAATCAGTTATGTAACGCAATATATGTCTTTCTCTATGGAGCCAAAGATACGAGTATGGCCATAGGGTCACTGAACGAAACCACGGAGGAAGTTGTTTTGTTTCTTTACATTCCTTTTAAATATCAAAAGTTTAGAACAGATTTTAATCCAGTGCTTCTAAAAAATTTACATACTCATTTTCCAGATATTTGGAATGCAAAGGAAATCCGGAATGTAAGTCGTACTTGAAAATTCGATGTTACTTGTGTCCTTAATAAACTAATGAAAATATTGCTTCAGCAAATGTGCAAATGGTGCAATAGAGGAATCTATATTGCATGCACTACTGATTTAAATACCTTACTATAATACATAATACTGTCGCAAATCAGGCCACCTGAAACAAATAAAAAAAACTTACTAAACACCTGTTTGGGGGTAAACTGCGGGATTTATTACCAGACCCAGCTATTCTGATTAAATATCCAACACCATGACAGGAGAAACATTTTTTTTTAATAGTGTTTAACGCCCTTTTTTACTACTGAGGCACCACAGGCGGTGGACACTGATGCTACATGAGATGAAACGATAAACTGGGAAAGGATTTTTAAGGAAGGAAACGTTCCAGGCCTAAGTTTAGGATACGTCCCCGGCATTTGCCATTTATGAGGCCTAAGTTTAGGGTACCTCCCCGGCATTTGCCATTTATGAGGCCTGAGGAAAAACTGGAAAAAATCTCAGTCACGGAGGACGGTCCTGTCGGGATTCGAACCCCAGACCTCCCGCTCACGAGTCCGTGCCTTAACGACCTCGGCCATCCATGGCGGTAGGAAAGATTATTAAGGATATATTTCACAATTAATTGGCGTTGCATATACACAGATTCACATTTGAATTATTCTGGAAACTAACACAAAGAGTATTACTTGAGTTTTTGTTCCATGGCGTCCACCGTAGACAGTTTGGCACACCTTACCAACAGCGAGGTTCTACTCTTACTGCTGTTACAAGCTACCGTAAGCAAGCCACGTTATCTACTGCTTCCCTTTCCCTTCGCCTTTGATTATTCTTAGCGGTCAGTTATACAATGTTCTGTAATATTGTCATTGCATTATTACTAC
This sequence comes from Metallyticus violacea, assembly GCA_030762175.1. Classification (NCBI taxonomy): domain Eukaryota; kingdom Metazoa; phylum Arthropoda; class Insecta; order Mantodea; family Metallyticidae; genus Metallyticus; species Metallyticus violacea. Next base: position 149,211,951 of record CM060831.1, read on the forward strand.
CTACATGTGCCACAATATAATTTATACATGGAACAAGGCAGTACAGTTTTGATATAGGAGGACGCTCTGATAAAGAAGTTTATAATTTTCATAGTTTTACTTTTTAATATTATCTTCTTCAAAGTCAATATATTTATTCCAGAGATGTTCCAATAGTATTATTCCGTTTCTGATGTGTTTTTGCGAAATTTTTGCACTACAGCTTCATTCGCCTCTTGACCAGCGAGATTAGTTTGGAAACAGATGCCAGAGGGAGTCAAATCTGGCGAGTAATACGGATGCCTCAACAATTCATACTTCAAATCTAGAGGAAAAAATATTCTTTCTAATGCAAACCGGGTCTTTTCTCGCGAATTGTAGTAGCACTCTGCTATTATTTCTTTTTCTTCTGCTTTTCTAAGGATTCGGTTTATCCCGTTCCACGCTAAAGATGTTTTATTCCTTTGTTCTTTAAGTTGAGACAATGTAGCATTAGTGTTTCTGATCAATGGGCTGTTTTCAGTGTCTCACTAAAAGCTCATGGCACGCTATAGGTTGCCAGCTTTGAGCAATCAACATTTAAGCAATGGGAATTTGTGCATTTTTTCCACATCTGGTTTCCTTCGAACGCTGGATAGAGTGCAGCCCCGCGAATCTCGCTATATTTATTTTTTAAACATTGGTACGTATACTGTGATCTGTAAACCAAAGGCTGAGCCATAGCATTAAAAGTTCTCAGTGACTCTTGGTTCATTACATTGTTATAAGTATGAACTCATATTAGCTAAACTGTGTTATATTCTGTGCGTATATAACATTATTAAAACATTCTTTAGGTATTTAATTTTAAATCCAGAACTTTCGCTAATGCTATGGCCGGCATTATCAATGAACTGAAAGTGTCTGAAGAGGCAGAGGTGCAGAACCGTTGGAATGTTGGCAGAGTTGTGGTGCAGACGTTGTTTGTTGACCAGTAACGAATTTCAAGCCTTGTTTATTTAAAAACCTAATCTTTGTTTATTTTCTCTGAATGCTGGTGTATTTCTAAGGTTTGTCTTCGGGTCATCTTGTTGCATTTACTTCTGTTTTCAAATTTTATACTGTGGTGAATGGCATATTCAACAATCGCAGATTTTTCTGGTTGATTAAGACGTAAATGTCGCTTATGTTCAGTGAGCACATTTTTAATGACTCTTCCGATCATACCAATGAAAACTTTTCCACATTCACGTGGTACTTTATTTATTCCTTTAGACCTGAGAGAATCCCTTGGGTCTTCTTCCGAACGCAGTTAATTTAAACCAACGTCCCCGATGTTAATGTAGAATACTAACGGTGACATCTGTTGCACTTCTGCACAACTAGGTAACGGATTTATCGAACGAATGTCACGATACAGTTTCGATATCATTACGCTTAGATTATGAACCTGTGTAACCTGATGACACTATGAACGAACAATGAAAAGAAAACGAAATGTGTCATTCTTCAAAACTCACTCTAGCATACATTCAAAAGACAGAAATTATGCCTTTTGGACCAAAACTGTGAAAAATCTGGGCAAAAAAACAATAATTAAAAGTTAATAGTGTGATATTTCGTATTGTGAAATATTGTGAAAAGCCCACTAGGGGAATGCCTTAAGTGTGCCCTTTTCTCGGATCTCCATTGAATACATTTTCCCCCCCTACCGCATCCCTTCCTCCCGGAGGTACCTCCGTTGGAGATATTGGCACAAACTGCCAGCCGTTGAACATGGCTGAAGTGCTGAAATATCCTCCTCCGTTCCTAACAATATCATCCAATCCATAAGTATTGATTTCCAAAGCTTAGGCCTAAGGCCTGTTCCGGGTGCTGACAGATCATATAAACCAAGTGAATACATAATACTTATTATCTACAGATGTCAGAAGGATGTGTTCATCCCATCGCTTCGGGTGCCATCTAGTGTAAGAGATTACTTGGACGTGAAATGACTGGAAATTTGGCTCAGGGACATCGTTTTTTAAAGTATGGAGCTCTTTAACACGCCCACGACTTTAAATCCCTCCCGGATGTCTTGCACTCAAGATTTCTAAGTCCTGAAAAACCTATGAATCTCGGCCGGATTTTAACTCTTGCATTTAGAGGAGAGCGTGTTGTCTCCCTTTACACCACCGAGGCCGATTCAAATCCATTGATTACAATAAAAAATAAACAAGTTATCCTAATCGATAAGCAACACACGAGTTTAAATTATAAAACACATTTATCTTGATTTAATGACATAAGTAAAGTATTTAATAATGAACCAACAACATAAATACAGAATGATTTATATAGAATTAACATATCTCTTTATTTCAAAGAGAGCCAAAACTAACGTTTAAAAAAAGTATTTGTTTTTTTTTCAACGAAAGTTGTATATATAATTTAAAGTAAATAAAAAATGGTGTCTACCTGAAATAGAATTTTTGTAATCGCTGAGGACGTCAATCAAGATGGCCCAGAGGGGTTTTTTTTAATACTGTTAAGGCCATTTTAACTATTGAGGCATCTCAGCTTGTGATGATACTCCAGATGAAATGATCAACTGCAAAAGATTTTTTTATTAAGGAAGGAAGCGTTCCAAAACTAAATTTAGGCACTTCCCAGGCATTTGTCATTTATGAGGAATGAGAAAAACCTGGAAAAAAACCTGTCAGTGAGGTTCATTAGGTTTATTTACGGACGCTCTTTAAAATCTCAGGTTATCAGCGGCCCATTCAATTCAGGTCATGAATTGGCAGACAAATTTTGCTCAGAGAGCTCTTCTTTGAGACCTGAGGTTATTTTACGTACAGTACAATTGTGTCATCTTCCATAACGAAAAAGTTCAATCTCCAAGACTCCTTCCCCTGTGGTCACAGAACCATAAAAGTATCCAGCAGCAGAGTCTCAACAGCCGTGGCAAAACTGTAAGACAGCGGAAACCAATCGTCGGGGAGGAAGAATCATTTATCCCTGAGATTTCATATATCCAATCAAATCAAATTTCCTTTTCCAAAATCTTTCCCTTCACATATTTTACATGTTCTCATTTATTCCCTTTTTATTAAATACCGCTGCAATAATCACGAAATGGGGACAAACAGAGAGAATACCTTATGATGTTACTTTCAGGCCACTTTATGCTGAAAAAAAAATAACATAAAAGCAGGAACAGAGTTCATTGTAGCAGAGAACAGCATTGAGCTAATGGTGGCAACAGAATTGTAACTAAAGCTGGTAGGAAGAAATTCACTAGTCCACGCAAAGGAAGATATCCTGACATTGAAAGAAAAAGTTTTGGAATTCATACATGAAAGGAGGAAGAACGGGCAACTTGTGACTAGTGTGACACCATAAGAAATAACTTTTTCTTCTTTGACCTAAGTCAACTGTCCTGACAAACGGAACGAGCGATGGATTTTGTCCCACGTGCTCCAAGATTATAAATTCTGCTTATGATCGTTTTATGGAAAGGAAGGGCTTATCTTTAAGACGCCGTACAACAACAACCCCTAATCTTTTTTATGATTTCCAGTTTCAAATTTAGGGTGCGCATTACATTCAATGCGCATTATATTATTGTATCTTTCAAGCAAAAGTAAGTTTGTTATTTGGTCCGTAGGTTTCTGCCATATCATTGGAACTGCAAAAGGCCGTTTAGCCAATCGCTTAACAAGAATTGCACGTGAAACACAACAAACTTGGGCCTCAGTTTCTGCCATGATTACTTTGAAGTCAAAATAATATTTATAAGCTTTTTAACTAGTAATACTCAGCACAATAGTAACAAAAATTATATTATAATTCATTCAATTTTGGTGCATATTTCACATTTAAAACTCGTTTAATGATATTTTTACAGAAGTTATTTTAGAAATCAGGAAATTAAATTTGTTTTTGAAAGTGCAACTGGAAACAAGAATATTTTTCAGAGTCTTGTGAAGACTTCACTATATCTAAAGTTATGTTAACTTAACTTTATGTTAACCTCAACACACCCGTTTTTTAAATTTAAAACATTTTTTCTTCATTTTTGTAATCAGCAGATGGAAGTACATATGAAACAGAAGAAGCTTATAACAAAATTATTGTTGGTCAGTCTGTGAAGAGCGTACTTGGTTTTCTTCACGAAGGTATGGAATGCAACGAACAAATACTTTGCAAGTCAGCGATTAAGTTACAAGGAAAGGAATGCTGGCGGCATGGAACAAAGATTAAGTCCGATATTTCGCTGACAGACGTCTTCGATTTCATCGCGCTGCCGACAGTAACTTTGCGGTGCTGAAGGAAGTTTCTGCCACTTTAATATAACGCTTATTTCCGCAAGCACCAGCCAGGAATGGACAGCGGTTTTCGCTTACTTCTTTCTATTCCTCCCCCTTTTTAATTCCTTTTTTGCAGCTGTGCAATTTCCGGCCAGCAACTAATATCCGGTTTATGGCACAGAAGAGACGACGCAAAGCGATGGTTTATTTTTAAACTCTCTCTCTCTCTATCTCTAGTCTTTTCTTTACACTTTCATTCTCAATTTCTGTTTCCTGTCTGGAATTTTCACCGCTGATCTCTCCTGTCCAAAGTAGTTTTCTAATAAATCAGACGTCGTGTTCAACACAAGATGCAAACATTTTTTAACATCAAGTTATTTCGGAAATTAAGAGTTTCAAGAACACAGCCTTTAATTACAAAAATCAGGTAGTTTTAATAAATATTAAAAATTTAAAGCAATAAACGTTATAAACATTTCTTTCTTGACAGCCGGTAAGAATGCACCTTACTGGGTATTCAGGCGGCAGTGTGATTCAACTGAGTGAATATATGCACTGCATAAAAGCTGTAAGGCACCATTCAGAACATTACAGCACCTAGGTTTGATTGTCATCACTCCTACCGCCCAAATTTGGTTATCCGGAAGATTAGTTTTTCATCGTTAAAAGGACAAGATTTCGAATTTATGCTCAGATCAAATACGTCATAAGTGAAATATTTTAAATGGGTGTGCAAGTACCTCTGAATTTTTTTAAATACTTTACAAACGGATGTGACTCGTTTATTTAACTATTTCCTGCTAACCAGATATCATATACTAACCTTATAACAAAGTGTAGGCATAAAATAATACCTAAATATTCTTAAAAGCGATTAGAATAAACCTACAGGTTTAACCTGCATTCTTATTGTAATTAGAGCCCTAGAGTCCAATCGTTTACGTTCCAGGTAAGGTAAATGGGTTCGACAGCAGAGTATGTGTGTTTTTGAAAGGATTGTGAAGGAAATAAACAGTGGGAACATTTTTCACAAACCCAGATTACTACAAAGTATTTTTGAAAATTCAAATAATCTTTATTTCTTTATTAAGAATTATTTAATACACACGAAAGCATCACAAGTCAAATAAGTTTTGTCACGTCTACAAGGCCAGATACATTTCATTTGACCCTTCGGGGCCAGAAGATTCCAGCCACTGTGTAAGAAAGAGTTCTGCTTTGTTTTACGCTCATGAGATGGTCCGTTAACAGAACCGAAAACAGTTACCATGACAAGTATGTTGTAAGTGAATAATTTCCCCAAATATTGTAATGTTATATTCTGACTTTTTAAAATAAATGTGACAGAGAAGAACCTGAATGTTTTCAAAATTCAGTATAGTTCGGTAATAAAGTCCTTCGTATGCCAACATAACGGAGTTTAAGAGAGGAAGAACAGATGTCAAAGATGTACAACATGTTGAGAGACCAGTTTCAGTGTCCACTCCCAAAAATGTTGATGCTGTGCATATGTTTTTGGAGGATCGATGAACTGGGCTGAAACACGTAGCAGAAACTTTCAGCATCTTTTAAGGACTCGTCATTAACATCGTAAAATATGACACTGAAAAATGAATCCCAAAATGGTTGAATGCTGATCAAAAACGACTCAAGAGTAACAACTTCTAATTCAATTTGTCATTATTTTTGAGACGATTCTTCCAACGTTTTTGGTTCTATTGTAACTATGGACGAATAATGAATCAATCACTATGATCCACAAATAAAAAAAAAACAATCAAAGGAATAAAAAAAACATTATAGTTCGTCTCGCCCTAAGTAATTTCCTGTCCAAAAATGATCATAGCAGCTTTTGGCATCTATCTTTTAGGACAAGGATGGAATTAACAGACAGATTATTTAGAACAGGGTAAAACGGTGACAGGGAGGGGGGTATTAAAGAAGAAAAAAAATATAAAAGGAAAGTAAGAAAAAGAAATATAAAGGAAAAGAAAGAAAAAGAAAGAAAGGAAGGAAAGAAAGAAAGAAAGAAAGAGAGAGAGAGAGAGAGAGAGAGAGAGAGAGAGAGATAAAACACCAGGGAAACTTTCTAAAGGTAAGTATTTTTCCAAGACAACGCACTCGCTCACAAGTACCTGCTTGCAGTGCAGAAATTTGGGGAAGTTGGCTTTGAATTGTTTAACCATTCTCTCTGTTCACCAAATTTAGCCCCTTCAGACTATTGTCTATTTTCAGAGCTAAAAAGACATTTAAATGGGAAGACTTTTTCATTAAATGAAGCAGTTACATGACACGCCACTAGCACCACAACTCAGGAATGTGCAGGCTGTTACAGGAGTGAAGTAAAGCCATCCTTATAAGTTGTGACAGTATTTCTGATAAAACTAGTCGCAATATGGTATTGTGGAGCAAGAGAAACAAGTTTTCTTCAAGAGGATTAGAAAACCTTTATGGAATGCTTTCATTGTGCTAAATATACATAGTTAAAATGTGATTATGTTGAATAAATAAAAATATATTTTTTCTATGTTAAGGTAACACTAATTCAGTAATTTTTAAAAGTGCTAAAATTTTCTAAAAGTAATAACTTAAGATCATTTAAATAACTTAAGATCATTTAAATGTTTTCTTGTCTTCTGAGTAGGTCATAAAACTTCTGCGTTCTTAGTGCGTATATTCTTAAATGTGTTATAATGTTAACTTGTTTTTCAGCAGTAATTGCAATATGCCGGATTTTGGAAACATTTTCAAAGCTACATTCGCTCCAATATTAAAGCTGTGAATTTTGGAAAATGAGCGTTAATGAATTCCAGGAATAATTTAAAGAAATATATTCGTAGATATGTCGAGTTTTGGAAATTAATAAATATATAACTAATTAAACTTTTCCTATTCAATTAAAGATAAAACTAATGAAAATATTAAAGCAATTTGAAAATAGAGGAATAATAGCAAACGCAATTCCCATATTTAAAAACGGAAATTCTCCAAAATCATATCCATAAATAAATATAACAACTGCATAGAAATCAGTTTAATGAGTGGGACATAAACATTTACACAAAAGTAATTTCAAAACGATTAAAAGTGATTACAGAAACAATTATCCTAGGACAAAGAGGTCTTTGAAAAGGAAGATCGCGCTTTGATAATGTATTAATAATAAAATAAATGATAGAAAAATGCCTAAATTTAATAAAGAGCTCCTTCCACTTTAATAGATTGTTAGAAAATATTTGATAAGATAAAAAGAGGTAATCTATGAGAAATAACAGTATCGCTATGTATTTGAATGATGTTATAGAATATATTTAAAAACTCCAGCATGTGATATAAGAAAAAACAGGGCAAATGTACAAGGAAATGATCTTGAAACAGTCTCTTGATAGCACGATGTGAACGAACACATAAACATTAAACAAGATCTCGTAGAAAAATAAAATAAACATACTATCATCCATTTCACTTTACACCGCCACGAGAGGCAGAGGTCATTAAGGCGCGGACTGGTGAGGGGGAGGTCTGGGACTCGATTCCTGCCTGACTGAGGTTTTTTCCAAGTTTTCTTCAGTCCTCATAAATGGCAAATGCCGAGGAGGTACCCTAACTTAGGCCTGGAACGTTTCGTTCCTTAAAAATTCTTTCCCTATATATCATGCCATATCATTTAAGTGTTCCCTTCCTGCGGTGTCTCAGTAGTAAAACACAATTTTAAAAAAATGGTAGATGACAAGCACGTATGTTTAGTGTTCACAATGGTAATAGACTGCATACCTCACCAGTCCGAAATGTCAACCAAGACCAAGCTACACTTCTACCATGGTCACTTTTAATATAAAATAGTGTTTTATTAATATTACTCTCAATTTTAAGGGAATATTGTAACACTGAAAAAATATATAAAATATAAATAATATATTATTAAATATATTCATTTTATTGGTATTATTTGGGGAATATAAAGGTATTATTTATTAATTAGGCATTAATAATCATAAAATTAAAGACAAAAATAAAGAAAATACAGGACAAACATAGTATTTGTAAACATTTTAATAACAGCTTTTATAGTTTTCTAATTTAAATTAGAAAAGGCTTAAAATGTATCTGGAAAGAGATGTGATACATATTAGTGTATAATAAGTTTATATAAAGGGCACAAATTCAGGAAAATAGAGGTGTTAAAATTTTCATAAGCACTGTAGATTACGTATGCAGAAGTATCTCGATTGAAGTAGTAAAAATTGTGTTTTAATTAATGTTTTCTCAGTTAGTGAATCAAAACAGTTTTTTATTATTCAAAATGTATAAATTCATGCCTTTTTAAACATTCAGTCGAATCTATTGGAAGGTTCATGTAATTTATGCATTCGATAACTCGAATTACTGGCTTAGCTTCGATTGTCGAGACTTAACCGCATATATTTAGGAGAGAGGGGAGTGTCAGAAAACAAAAGAATCGCGGATTAACCTCGAGTAAAACGATCTCCGCCATGAACCGTGGCATACAAAAATACCAGTCTCTCTATCATATCGCAGGAAGGTACATACACTTTCCGAATGTAAATTAGTTAAAGATGTGGAATGGAAACCATAAATTTACAGTCCCCTCATAAATCACATTGATTTACGGGCTCGATTGAGAGGGTGGCCCTTTTTTTTCCCCCTCCAGAGGGTGTCTGCGTTTGCAAGGGGGGGGGGGCTGCATTTGTTTTACTCGTGTATGTAAGAGAAGTGGAAATGGAGAGACGGAAAGAACAGTTAGACAGAAAAACTCGCAACAGCGGAGACAAGAAAAGAAGAGAGATATTTAAATTAAATTCACATAGATCATGTGAGCGGTCGGTTTCCATTAGTTACGATAACAACGTGGCCTGCTCTATTGTATGATTGACAGTGGAGATTTCGGTTTGACAAATGTTGTTCCAGTATTCAATTGAGATAACTTTTAGCGCCCGAGTTTTATAGGCTAACGAGGGGACAGACGTGACAGGCAGATTGGGAAGGCAAGGGGAGGGGAGGGGACTGTGATGGTCAAGCCCATTTGTTGGCGGTGTCATGCTACAAATTAGAGCTACCCATCTGGACGACCCAGAATTAATCCAGGATAAAATTAAAGTTTTGTCGTTAAATACAAGCTTTCCCCATGTTATAATAACTACATGCATAAAAATAAACAAATGCCCTTTACATATCCTTTCTCCTTCTCTTTTACGCTAGTGATAGCAGTTACATTTCGATAGATTTTGGCTTAGAAAGCAGATCAATAATAAAAACGATCGAAATATTGAAAAGAATAGACGTATACATCTATTAAAAATAGGTACACTTTCATTCATTAATTTCATTATATACGAAAATGATATTTAAATTATATTAGGTGCATTATTATACATTCAGATTTAATTACACATTAAATAGCATCTTGTGTTAAATTTTTGTTGTACACTTTGTTATTTTAATGAAACAGTGCTGTTTTTGCATTAGAGATACATAATCTATAGAAACTTGAAACTGTAAGTTTTAAAATTGAAGCAGTTTTGTGTGTGCCAACAGGTTGGTTGCCAGTTATGAAGTCATTTAGTTGTTAATCGCCATATTTTTTACGGCGTATCGTTAATTGACTACTAATCGCTTTGATGTCGTTGTCCAGCCTTCAAGACAACAATGTCTCAGGGATTTATTTCACTATTTTGTGAATCGTGCTCAACAGAACTGTGGGGGGATATCAACTGTGTTATTAATCATGCAATGCGACATAATATAGAATTGGTCATTTATTTTTTCGTAAGTCTTTTACGTCCTCTGGTGTTCTGGGTACGATGGAACTTAGCTACGTCGAATACAAATTTAGCTGTCGAGTGTAGAAATTACAATTGACTGAGTGCCTGAGCACAACAAAAACCTATTCATATATTTTATTCATATTAACTTAACGTTGCCATAACCAAACCAAAGGGGGTCACAGTAGCACGCGCAAGTCTTGTGCCTTGCTTTAAAAATTGAAAATATACTTGCTTCTTTGAAATTCACTTGCTAACGCATGCTACACGCTAATATTTGAAAGTTTAAAACATCTATTTATATTGGTTGGTTTAAAGTTACTGCCCAAACGGCTGGTGAGGTCATTCGAAAGCCTGTACTTTATTAACACTCACCAACGGAAGGTCTTTTAAGATGTGGCATAACACCTGTCTCTTTGTTTCCTTTGTATAGCGGTTTATTACCTCGTTGGCTCTGTCCTGTTTATGACTGGACTACCGTAGACAGCTACACCAGAGAACTTTCTCTTTTGAGGACATATGATAAACATATTAAAGTTGTACCTCATGATATATATACATATATATACACACATAACACATCTGGATTATTAATTAAAATGCAGATTTTTTTAATAGTGTTTGATGCCCGTTTTTGCTACTGAGGCACCAAAGACAGTGGACACTGATGATACACCAAACGACATGATATATTGGGAAAGGATTTTTTTAAGGAAGGAAACGTTCCAGGCCTTAGTTTAGGATACCTCCCCGGCATTGGCCATTTATGAGGACTGAGAAAAACCTGGAAAAAACCTCAGTCAGGGAGGACGGTCCTGGTGGGATTCGAGCCCCAGACCTCCCGCTCACGAGTCCAGGCCTTAACGACCTCTACCACCCGTGGCGGGGGAGAATATGACTGGACTTCCAACATAGGTATTATATTTCAATGGGGGAAGGCCGTACGATCTGTTTCAAAATGTGCATATCATCTTATGTAACTTGTGCATCCATGGTGTTCCATGTACTATATCTGGGGCGTTGAAACTTTGCATTTGAGCGTTGTTTACTTAATGCTAGCTATACTGCGGTTGCGATGTTGCAACTGCCGCTTAACAGCTGATATTGCAGAGTTTTCGATTTTGCTTCGAAAACATACATATTAACAGAACACGTAATATTGAATAATTCTGCTGTTAAATTATTAGTAGAAGCAATTAAATTTCTGCATTGTAATTGGGCATAATAAAGAACAAACTTCCATTAGTGAGAGAAGCAAAGCTACAACGCATGCGTACTGCAATGAATCGATAAATAAAAAGACATGATTTTACAAAATAAATTAGGAAGCTTGCACCAATTTAGTTTACAAAGGCACAACAGCATTTAGTTATTGTGGAGCACTCTTTTCTGCTATATACGCGTAAATATGCCGACGAATTGCAAATCTTTGGAAAGAATCAAGATACGTCCTTGTCTAAATTAATGTGAACAAATATATTTTCACAAAAATTCAATGCAACTTTTTACTATACAGTGCTTTTAGTATTTAATGTGTCCACCCTTGACCTTAATTACCATTTTCACTCGCTTGGAGATAAAGTTAATGAGTTTCTCATATGTAACGTATTTCTTCATCATTAATCAACACATAATCTTTTCTTTGGTGATTTTCCCCATCCTTTTCTTGACAACGGCCCAAAAAGTCTCTGTAGGGGTGAGACCCGGTGAATTTCTTACCCAGTCCAAATACTGAAAAGCATTTTTCGCTATGAAGTCTTAACATTTCTTTGATACATGACATAGGCCAAGGTCTTGCTGGAAAATCGCCTTTTCAATGTCCAGTTCTTCTGTCAATTTCTTCAGTTCTGAGGAGGCTACTGTCTGTAAAAGTTGGATGCATTCTTCACTGTTCGTCATTTAGCGAAATGCAATTAAATAAATATTTATTTCCTGGAATGCAAAACAGCCCCAAAATATCTTCTTTTTGGAAACTTTACCGTCTGTTTGATGTGCTTCGGTGAGATTTCTTCTCATCGCTTCTTCTTACATGCAAGATGTTCAATCTTTGCACTTCTCATCAGAAATGACGACCTTTCTCCACTCTTAATGTATCCAGTTCTGATATTTTCTAGCCCATGCCAATTTCTCTTTATTTATAGGACTAGTCAATAGCTGTTTTCATACCGGTCTTTGAGATTTCCTTCCAGCTTCCAGAAGCGCCTACGCACTGTTGAAGCATCGATTAGCACCCCTGCCGCCCACCAATCCTTTTGTAAATCAAAACTGATCTCTTTAGCATTAATTTTGCTGGTTCCGATTTCAAAGGCATCGTCTTTCCTGGACTTTTTCATTTTCCCCTACATCATTCTTTTCTTCGAGGTAAATTGATACAATCTCATTTTTCCTTCTAATTATATTTTAACAGCACCCAAACTTACATTATTTTCAGCTGCTATCTGTCTCTGGGCCCTATTACTAAATTTATGGAGGGACATGTCCTTACTTCTCTTCTTAGGTGCATATCCAATATGAATAGCAATATCCTTGATAAATAACATTTTAAAACAGCTAGAAACACTAGCAAATTGCTTAACTTCCAGTACAACCCATAAAACTAATAATTAAGTATTTCAACAATGGGTATCAACAATGCGATGTAGAATTGGAGGGAAACGTATTAGCACTGAATAACTTATAAAATCAAATTTACCTGCTTGTTAACATTAATTCACACAAGACATTTGACATGATAAGGATTTTTTATCCCCTTTCCTGGGATTCCTAAGCAAATGTTCTGTTTTCAAACGACCCAGCATCATTAACTCCGATTTCTTTTTCGTCTCTATTACTCTATCGGCAGGAATAGAGGGGATGCCCATGGTCTTTTTCCTTCTCGTACAACTCACGAATGCTTCGTATTAACTCCAATGCCTGGCTATTTAGCGCCACTCCTTGACGTATCCCATTGCGAACGATGTCTTTTTGGAACATTTTAACTAGCTATTAAGTGACAGCAATGTTTAACTATCACGTGCCAGAAAACATAACCACACATATACAATACGATAAACCGGCAACAGAGCAGCTTCAAGTCACATGACCGACCGGCCGATAACTCAGATGTTTTGTTAATCTGTAGTACTGCCAACTGAAAATCGAGCTGTCAAGTGCAAAGTTTCAGGGGCCGAATATACTATCAACCACACAGAATGTATCAAGGTTGTATTGCTAAATAAACCTGCTTGATGCTTGAAGTGATTACACGACTGCTTTGATTCCAAGGATGAAACATTTGTTGTGATTTTAGAATTGAGGACGGTAGATTTGGCGATTCTTCTCATTGATAAAGAATTTGATTATCTATTGACCTTGACTTCCGCTACAAAATAGACTTGCAAAACTACAAGCAGCGATAATTCATTAAAATTGCCAATCAAATTAATAAAGTCAAAACTGCAACACAAAAAGTGAAGAGCTAAGCGAAATGAATAGGATCGTTGTATCTATAGCAACATAAAAAGTCTGACACGCAGTAGCTGCGTAAACTAACTGAGTTCATCGCCGAGTTTATTAACTTTGAATATAAAATCCAAATTATCTCATTTTATTTCCATGGCATATATAAAGTTTCCTTATTCCAAAAAAAAAAAAAAAAATAGGCCGTTAGAGCGATTAACAAAATGGGTTTAACCCCCAAAAATTTTCAGGGATACACCACTCCCAATAATCTGATAATTGTCAAAAACTATTTTATTTAATTAAATTGTATATACCGAAAAAAACAATTATTGGTTGTTGATTTGGTTTATTTACGGACGCTCCTTAACATCGCAGGTCATCAGCGTCGTATTCTATTCAGAGAAAAATTTTGCTCAGAGGCCTCTTTTTTCAGGCTTGAGGTATGAAAACGTCAAAATATGGAAAAGTTGTGAGAAGAAATATATTAATAGCATCTATCTGTAAGTACAACAGAGAATTCATAAACATTATTTGTTTATATTTTTAATTTGACGAGTTACCATCCAAAGGGTTATAATTTTTAAATGTAAAATATTTTAAATCTTAAATATCACCCAAGAAGATTTTTAACCCTATATGTTTACAGGAATTGTCCATGGATGATGTGGATTTCTTCCTCTTGAGTATCTTCTGTGAAAGATTATTGAGACTTTATTCCAATTTAGAACTTAGGATCGTATTTAAAATTCTGTATGTACAGCTTAAAAATTTATCTGATATTTTAAATAGTGTTTAACACTCGTTTTTACTACTGAGGTACTATAGGCGATGGACACTTGATGATACATGAGAGGAAATGATATATCGGGAAAGAATTTTTTTTATTAAGGAGGGAAACGTTCCAGGCCTAAGTTTAGGGTACATCTCCGGTTTTTTGCCATTTATGAGGAATGAGGAAAACCTGAAAAAAAAAAATAGTCAGGGAGGACGGTTCTGGCGGGATTCGAACCCCAAACCTCCAGCTCACGAGTCCGCGCCTTAACGACCTCGCCCACCCTTGGCGGTCCTAATAAATGAAAACGAATTTAGATGTCTAGAAATAAAATTTTGATTGAAAAAAGGTATGGATAATATATAAATTTAGTTCACACACTAGTAAGGAATTCATGGAGAAAAGTCTTCTATTTTCAGCTTTAATTAATTGATTTTTTCTTTAAAGTCTGCAATCCGGAGATTTATTATACCAGATATTAGATGATCATCTGGCCAAGGAGCAAGTAGCTTTGCGATCTACGTTTCTCAGACAATTGCATAAAAACAAATAGAGCATCTATGACAATTAAAACCAAGAATCGTGCCAAAGCAATTAGGAAGTTGGCTGTTTATTACCTACTTCTTTTTAAAAATTTAAAAAAAGTTATATTTCTGCATACGACATTACACAGTAATGAGGCATTTCCCTAACAATACGAATTATGAAATGAAATATCAACCCAATGCCTCGATGAAACCTGCCCACAGCTGTCGACCCTTTATTCTAGCTAACTGCACTATCGGGGGTGGCTTCTCGTAAATTTTATTCTCTAATAAAATACGATATAAACAAATACCCAAGCACGTTGAAACCTATTCTCCAAATTATATATTAGCATTTTGATAAATGTCAATGGACAGGATTTCGTTATAAATTATATACGAATTACAAAACGGAACGTTACACCAATATTTAACTTACTCTCTCGCCGGTATTTACAAATATATTTGTGTATTGTAGTGTGTAATTTATGATTCTTATATATTGACATTTCAAACCAGCTTAACATAAGCTAAAGCGGTTGTTTTTACGCACGTATGAAACTAGTTTGAAGATAATTTGATGAACTTTTGAGTTTTTACTTTATTTAAAAAAAAAAAAAAAAAAAAAAAAAAAAAACTTTCATGTAAGTCTTTTTTAAGGTGTCAAATATGTCATTTATTTATTTACGACGCTCTTTAACATCTCAGGTCATCAAGTTCCAATCAATTCAGGGCGTGAAACGGCAGATAAATTTTACTCGGAAACTTCTTATTTCAGGCATGAATTTGTTTTGCTTACCGTAAATCTACAACATGGGATCCACGGCTTTACTTCCCTTCCGAAGGAAGCCATACTTGGGATTTTTACGCCCGGTTCTGGCCGGGATCGAACCCGCGATCTTGGATTTAGGAGGCAAGTATGGTAACCACTATACCACGAGGACCGACATTATCAAACAATGGGAGTAGAGCTTTAGATCATATGTATTGTTTATTATTTAATGCTCATAAATGTTAAATAAATAAATAGTACATAATCATAAAAATTATTATGATATATTTTTTAAAATTGTTATGTGGGTTTCAGTTGGACCCCCATGTAGTTTACATAGATTCTATACCATAGCATAAAGAATAAACATGGTGTATAGCGTGAAACGCCTGTAAAACTTTAACGCTATCTTCCATACTAAATTTGACTAACACCAACTTTATCTCTTCCAGTCATCTCTGAACTAAAAGAATGTCAAATTTATGCGTACATAAACATAATAAAAGTGCCAGCATGTCTTCAAGTAGGACCAGGAAAAGTTCCAAAACCGAAAAAAGAACGGTATGTTCGAAATTCCAGCAGTACAAAATCAACAACACCAAGCATGAATTCGCAATGCTAGGTTTTATTTTAAAATATTCCCAAAAACGACAAATTGGTGAAACATCAATATATAAATTATTTATAAAAAAGAAGGAATTGTTTTTGTAACATTTTGATATAGTATACACGTTTTAATTTTAAATAAAGCACAAATTGTTTACCCTACTAGTATATATATATATATATATATATATATATATATATATATATATATATTTTTCACTGTAAAGTAAGATACGTGTATTTTCAATCCCAAGTCTGTAACAGTGGGATAGAAAAGTTTTTGCTCGTTTGATTTGTCCAATTTACTAC
This sequence comes from Metallyticus violacea, assembly GCA_030762175.1. NCBI lineage: Eukaryota > Metazoa > Arthropoda > Insecta > Mantodea > Metallyticidae > Metallyticus > Metallyticus violacea. The sequence goes on from CM060831.1 coordinate 149,228,411, forward strand.
CTTATTTACCAAGTGTTTTGCGGAATACACTTGCTCTTATCTCAGTTGTTACTCAATATACGAGGTCTGTTCAGTAAAGAATTATTACTTTTTTTGACAATAAGCCTTTACTCATTTGCATATTTTTTATAATCTTTCTCAACATACTTCCCTTTCGATGCAATACATCTTTTCCAGCGTTTTTGCCACACTTCATGTAGGAAATCATCTTCACAATCGCCTCCGCGGCCTTTACCGTTGTTTCTGATGGTTGAAAATATCTCCTATGAACGTGTTACTTTTTGGGGAAAATAAAAAGTCACACGGGGTTAAATCTAGACTATAGGGAGGGTGAGTGACACGCTTCTTATTGATTTTAGTGATATATTCCCAACAATATTCATAATATGCGGCCGTGCATTGTCGTGGTGCACTATTTAGCGTGTTGCATGGAAATGTGATCTTTAGCATGTGATATGGTCACATATCACATGTAAAAGATCACTAGCCAATACTACAGGAACATCTCTGTAGTGTTGGCTAGTTACAGTTGTGTGTGCAGATACGACATGCTGGTAAACCCTTCATTGAATATCGAAGAATAAAATGATAATAGCTTTTTGGTGCATATTTCAATCCAAAGCTTTGCTGTATGGTCTCAGGTGTAGCCAAGTTTAATAACCGGGTTTTTTTTATTTGGTTTATTTACGGACGCTCTTTAACATCTCAGGTCATCAGTGTCCCATTCTATTCAGGGCATGAAACGGCCAACAAATTTTGCTCAGAGGCCTCTTCTTTCAGACTTGAAGTTTTTTTCGTGCCGTAAATGTACGACACGGGACCCATGGCTTTACTTCCCTTCCGAAGAAACCATACTTAGAATTTTTACGCCCGAAAAAATCCATCGGGATCGAACCCGCGATTTTGGATTTAGGAGGCAAGTGTGGCTACCACTACATCATTAGAAATCAGCACTAGTTACATTTAATAGAAACTCAGCATGTTCCTGTAACATCATTTTCGCTTGCATGGAAACCTGCACACTGCAATCTTGGAACCCACCGAGAACAAACACTTCTCATATGCAACTTTTCAGTTACCAATTCAGTGGGTGGCATGCAGTGAATTTTTCAGAATTTCTGAAAGTGTTCTCAGCGTTATTCGACGATCCTCTTTCACAATGACAGCAGTGGTGTTGATGCTTTCTTTCGTTAGAGCACAAAATAGAGTACTGGGTCCATCATCGTTTGAAATTGATTGTACTCGCTCTTTAAACATTTTAATTCATCTCAGAGCTATGCCAAGATCTCAGCTAAACATTTGTTGAGACGAAAGCAGAATTCATGCAGGCAGGAAGGAACTGGAAGTGACAACAATGAAACTAGTTCTAGGTGTACATTACGCATTAAGCTAACAAAATATTATAAAGTTACATTTTAGAGAAATTATGCCTGTGATAAAATTGTAATCTTATTCAATAGCCCTCGTGCATAACTGAAAGTGTGCTTATGTGGATTTTTGCTCAATTTAGCGTTAAATTTTCTTATTAACTGTTTTTAACCGCGTCAGTATAGCGGACTTCTGAGGGCGGGACGCCCATAGGACGCCGCTGCGTCATTCCAGTGGAAATGATTAAGTGATATGGTTATGCTGCACCAGAGAGATCCTTAAATCCGGGGTACCTAAACTAACTAAACCACGTATTCCAGGGAAATCATTCTATTGAAGGAACAATTAACGCAAATTATAATGGTATGTTTACAAAACATAGGTTCAGGAAAAAAAAATCAATACTATATAATACACTAAATATAAATCTCTGAGTGTTCATTTTATAATTGTTCATCTCCAGAAATCAAACAGACGGCAGACATAATGACATGCAAGTACATTAGTCAAAAACGTTTTCACTGTTAATGATTTATGGATAGAAATGAAAATGAAACACTCATACGACGAAAACCAACAAAAAGCAAACGCACGAACATCCATTAGTCATCGCAACAGAACCCGTGTATAACTGCCAATCATATACAGAGAAACACCCATTCTAGACTGGCGTTTCATTACAGCATTCATTTGTCTACATTCCAGAGCATAGAGTAATGAAATGAAATTCTGTTTCTTCTTCTGACGTCACAACTGGCAGCTAGGCGGGCTATGAGGGTGACTCTAGCTGCTGTTCTCTTAAAACTCCCGCATTGTGAAAATCGTGGCACAGCAACAGCCTGTGAAATGTTGATAATTAAATATTCCATATAACGCAAGCGAAATCATACATACATACATACATACATACATACATACATACATACTTAAGGAAGGGAAATGTTCGCCTAAAATGGCTCAAGATATAGTATTTGTGTTAGAAACAGCTGATTTACGTCATATTTTATATTACTTCATTGTTCCATCTATAACTGTACAAACCTTTTTTATGTTATTTTATTGTTTCTAAGTTACATCATTAATGCTTTCATGATTGGATGCCAAAGCGCAGTAATTTATATAAATAATTAATGTACAGGATGTAACAATAAGTTCTGATGTAAAGTAAATATATCATCTTACATAAAGTAACATTAAGTTTTGATTAGTTTTATTGTAATTTGAATGTTTATCACAAGAAATCTCAGACCCTCGAGTGATATTTATTAGGACTATTTCACGATAAAAAAAAATAAGAATTTAAATATAATTCCTCTAAACTTGGCTTATAAAATTTTAATAATTGCATATTTGTACTTAACCTTTTCAAGTAATCTTGCGACAGAAGAACGCTGATTGTCAATAATGCCAATAAGAAAGAGCAAAGTGCGGATTTGGAACTATTTCATGAATAGAACAAGAATAAAAGTTATATATATTTGAAATTCGCGCACAGAATATTAACACTTGTATTAAATATTTATTCTATTCACAAACAGTGAAACTGAAATGGACAAAAGTCTACTATTACAATCGCTACCGTTCGATTTTCTAATACCAACTGAGGAAAAAAAAAAAGATAAGAGTGGTGGTGTGCGCCTTCTTCACGACAACGCGCCTGTGCACAAGGCTCTTGTTGCAAAGGAAGCTGTGAAGAAATGTGGCTTCAAGGAGATCGACCATCCACCCTACAGCCCAGATTTAGCTCCCAAAGACTCTTCTCAAAAATCAAGAAGGACCTTCGAGGAGGGAAAGTTAAGTGTGACGAAAAAGTAATGGATACTGTTTATGGCAATTTTGCAGACAAGACTTCCAACTATTTGAGGGGGGGGGGGTTGAAATGTTAATTCAAAGATGTGAGAAGTGTATTGCAATAAAAGATAACTACATTGAAAAGTGAAATATAGTTTTTGTCTTTAACACACCTAGGAAATGATTAAGCCGGAAACTTATGGACCTGCCCTCGTAAATTACATGTCCAAGTAAATGAACGGCATGACCACAAATGAAAAAGTATATACTTCTGAAACATGTGAGTAGATATTAGTAGTCAATCATACATGACCTTCTGTGTATGGACTGCGCAACATAATTATCATCTCCTTTTTATAATAGTGAGCTTGAAATGCTTGAAGCGATATTTCTGTACGTTTCTTCACAATAGGTTTCTGCTTTAGTTCCATTTTGGCTAACACAATGCAATGTGCTAAGAACGTATAACTGTTACGAGTGGCGGCGGATAATCCAGTGAATACAATGTAAGCTCCATTCATTTATGACGATCTGACAGATCATAGTTGACAGACGCACGCGCAATGTAATTGGTGACGTCATGGGGCTGTCAGAAGCTGGTTCACGTGAACAAGGCAGCAAAGGTGTAAAAGTGACAGGCACATTTCAACTCGCCGAAACTGTCACTTGCCGCAAGGACAGTTATTAATAGTTTTCTGGAACTGTATAGCCGAAAGCGGTTGATGCCTCCCCTAAAAACAAATACGTGTCCCTTCGGGATCTAGAAATGAAATCAGAAATGTATGGTTCATTTGAGCAAAATTAATTTTTCCCCCAAACAACACAGACACACATAAAACATGCACACGTTTGTGGAGAGATGTATGGCATATTTCGGTTTGTGGCTACATGCGTGTGTCAAGCTTTTCAACAGTTTTATAGCTCACCAACATCCTGTCAACATATGACAATAGTGGGTATCGAAACATCGGTAGGACCCGCGTGGGAGGGGGGTAGGACCTTGGGGAATAGCATCCCACAAGAGGCACCATTGAAACAAAATTTTCTGATTAATGCCGCATGTTTGTAGCATTTACCAGGGGAAAAAATAGTTGTAGCCTTGAACAGTGCGGCCCTGATCAAAAATACTCGAAAGTAGCAGGAGATGTCCAACGTCGGTTCTAGAATACTCTACACAGGTCAGTAAGATGCCTTAGATTAATACAACTGCTTAAAATGCTAATGATTAAAAAAGTTCGGATAACTGTGTCTCCTTTAAAGCCCTACTCTCTATGAAGGATACCCAGTTAACCGAAAGATTACACTTTAGTGTACAAGCTTTCGATTTTTACTGCTTTGAGCCCACTGTTCTTGCTTACAAGTACACATGAGGCATTTAAAAGCACCTAGAGCACAACATCTGTCCATGTGCATTTTGTTATAATAAATGTTTAATATTTGGCATGTTGAAAATTGGGTGTTTGAGAATAAATATATCCTGAACTATGCTCTGAAGAAGCACAAATAAAAACTATTCGCTTCCTTCTTTTTGAAAATCTCTTAATATAACTAAAGGAGAATTTCAAAACAATAAATGTTTTATATATGTTTTTGTTGCATTGAGCAAACTTAGTAATTTTAATATTCATTACTTTCTCAGTCGAAGTGTAGAGGATTTTTTTAAAACTGTTGAGCTATTCCAACTACATCTGTTGATAATGATTGCCGTTATTTTCTCTCAGATATTTATTTTCAGTTCTTAAGTTTGGTAATGAAAAAAGGGAAAACCCTGGGCAACTTTCAAGTTATTGCGAATGTAGCTTAGAATTGTTACAGACGGTAATATCGCTCAAATAAAAGGCACAAGAATTGCTTTATACGAAACACATTTAAAAAGTTTTGCAAGTTTCACCTGAAATTCCAAGCTAAGGACTGAATTCGAAAACTTAATCTCGCAATCCTTCAAAGTACTCTCCATTCCTCTCCACACACAGTTGTAGACGGTGCAACCTCTTGTCAATAGTACTATGGGTCTCGGACTGAAATATTGTCAACAGAGCTGAATTTATAACTTGAGCAAAGTCTTGCACTCGTATAAAATGTTTTCCAGCAATGCAAGATTTCACTCGAAGAAACAACCAAAGTCGACGGTGTCAGGTGAGGGTATAGAGTGGATGGTTCAGCAATTGAACATTGGCTACTTTCCGTATTCTCAAATTTGCATTGTTGTGCAAAAGCAACAGCCTTGAAACTCCTGTCTTTGGCCGCAGTGCCCAAGCTCTTCAAATAAAGCATCCAAAATATAAGTGTCATAGTATTCTCAATGCATTGTCATTCCTTCTGGCCTACAGTCAACCACTAATAGTCCTTCTTATGTCGATTTTTCTCCAGCAAATTGTTAACTCTGAATTATTCTCTCCTCCACAGCTTCTTGAGATCGGACAAAGTCTCTCGCCCTTCTTCAAATGATCGAGTCCGTCTTGCAACTGTATCAAATGAACACACTTGATCACCATAAACAGCTAGAAAGTCCTCGTGTTTTTTCCCCCGCTCTTTCACCTAGCTTATAGCGTGTGAAAATGAAGAAGCTAAATTTTCTTGTTTTTTTTTTTTTTTTAATAGTCCTCAACAGCTATTGACACAGGACTAGCAACAGACTCTACGACAGTGACTATGCAAGCTAAACTTGCATTAATGCATATTTTCAAAGCTTAAGGTACATTGTTGCGAGCTACGTTAGCTACTTTGTTTAGACATTATTGTCCAACAATGGATAGGCTCGTAGCAGGGAGTGGGCTAAACAGTAAAAATGTATTAGATTGGATAGGAATATAATGTACTGTGACTGCTGCAATAAAGAGATAGGTTAAAACAGATTAGGAAGTTTATTCATATTGAAACTATAAAATCTCATATTTGCATCATTTATTAGAGATAAAATATTCTAAACAACTTCAAGTACTTCACTTCGGCATCGCACACTGAAAAAATTCACAAAAACACAAATCCCGGCATGTTCAGCTTTTTATTTCTACTCCTGCGCCTTAACCACGTGTAAATTACTTTTTCATGCAATTATGTCATACTTTAGTAAGGGTTAATATACGGTTGGAAAAATTTAATAATCCAAACTAAGGGACACTGGGAGTGAGTTTTTGGCCAAAATCGATCAAAAATGGGGGGGGGGGGGTTATCTTCTGCAAATGGTTCCTTGAACATGGCGTTAACTGAGAGTTCACGTTTACATTTACTTCATTTTTTACACATTCAAAGTACACCACGTGTAACAGTTTTTATTTAAATGGAATTAAATTTTTCCAGAATGTGTAGAAGTATCCATTGCAACATTCTATAGGACAAAAAACAGGCTGCGGCAGAAACAATGACCCATTTTCAATCATGCGCTATTGTTGGTCACGGCTTCTTAGAGAGATAATGTTTATATTATTGCATAGTGCAGTTCAAAGCATTTTCTGTACGCTATATTACATGACCTTGGCCGCTCGCTCCACTGCACATTATGGGGGTCAGGATGAATGAACATGGTGCGTTTGCAATGTAAAGTTGTTCAAATGTGGTGATTGTGTCGTAAGAACGCAATTTTTGTTTCTGCAACATTTCGACACCGGTCGGAATGGACAAGTTCCGTCGCGGAAGGCGAAAACGAGATGGGTCAGGCAGTTCATGACAACATCTGCTTGAAACAAGAAGCCAACTGGTAGGTCACCTACGGTTCGCACTCCATAAACATGACAACAATAAGAGCTGCGTTAGAGCAAAATTTAACGCAATCAGTTCATCTGCATTCGCAAACCCTTAACATATTGGATAGTAGTGTACGTTGGACGAATGCGACGAACTGAACGCGTTAAACTTTGCTCTAAAGCAGCTCTTACTGTTGCCATGTTTATGAAGTGCGAACCGTACTTGACCTACCAGGTGTCTTATTTGTTTTTGCCGAAACAAAGGCTACGTTCTTACGACTCAATCGCCACAGTTGAAAAAAAGTTTCAATTAAAAACGCACAATGTTCATTCAACCTGCACCCCATATTGCCTGTCAAGTAGTACTGTGCAGCGGAGCGAGCGGCCAAGGTCATGTAATAGGTCGTACAGAAAATGCTTTGAATTGCATTGCACAAAGGTGTAAACATCATCTTTCTAAGAAGCCGTGATCATCACTAGCGCACAATTTAAAATGGATCATTGTTTCTGTCTCACCTGTACATGCAACACGAATAATAATAATAATAATAATAATAATAATAATAATAATAATAATAATAATAATAATACTTTCAAAAAATCTTTTCCATAATAAAGTTATTAATTTTAAAGGATACGTGTTCTTATATATTTAAAAAAAAAGTATCATAGTTCATTGGTCAAAACAATTTAAAACATTTCCATACAATTTTTGAATATGGTTCAAAGTTCTAATTACAAAATTTCCAACCAATTATTTTCAACATTTTGGTACATTTTGGATTATGTGACATATTTGCGTAATAAAATTTATGAAATAATTTATAGCTCGTAAGGATATTTATTTTAATGAAATTTGGTATATATATTCACTTACAGCAATGAAACACTGTAAACGTTTCAGAAAATGTTCTCCAATGTTCCTCAACTCTTTTCTGTAGAAACACAAACAATAATGTCCCATGCACTCAATATTGCTAAAGAAGTAAAGGAAATAGGCGAAAAATTTGGAAATCACCTGGTTCTTAGACACCAAAGAAAGCCAAGACGGCAGGAAAGGTTGTGATGATTTTGTTTTTCGGTTAGTTCATCAACATTATATCCCACCACAAACAACGGTTAATGTGGAAAATTACAAGACTTTTTTGAACACATCCGATGAAAACGCCCTAAGTTGCATTCATCTGGATATGGCAATGCACTCCCCCATGTTAACCAAACATTTGACCAGAAAAACCCATCGAATGTGTGCCCCAACCAACATGCACCTCGGATGTAGCTGTATGTAAGATTTTTTGTACCCCAGTCTCAAAAACGAGGTGCAGGGTTCATCAACGGCTGTCGTGAAGAAGGCTGAGGTGGATCTGAGGTGGAAAACGAATTTCAGTATCTCTTCCAAAACTGGTAGATCAGTTGGGCCAAAGGCATACAACTCAATGTGCACTACTTTGGAAAAGATCATACCAACCTTGATCATCCTGCCCAGTGTACTTCATTAGTAAACATGTATTCCGTCATTATTGACTATTCCTTGTACTTCAAGTCTGGAGATGTTTTTTAGAAAGATTTTTGCTCTGGATAACCTTCACTGTCCAAAAACGAAAAACTGGACAAGTGTTCTAAAGTTAGCTTTTAATATATTGTATAGATTTGTGAATTAATTAATAAATATAATCTAATCGAAATAATTTATGTTACATCTCGTACTCAAACTAGACATACAGGTAAATCTATAAGCCTGAAATCAGAAATTAAAAAAAAAAAAGTTATTTTTTTGTCGTTACTACAAACATCCTGAATGAAATAGTTCACTAGAGGGGGGGGGTGTACAATTAGTAACGTAATCTTTTGCAACAGATAAACTCAGATTGCACCCGGCCAATCGCTGTTGACTCTTTTCGCAGGTAGCGCCACTGTTGAGAGCAGGTGATCAAATGCAGTCTTTTATGCTATTCAAATTAAAAGTCTGAAGGGGGAAATTGATTTCAGTTGGTTGCAGGGAGTTGGCGCATATTTCGAATAAATTGTATATTAGAAAATTAGAAATTGAATAAAGATATAACAGGAACACCAACTGCGAACACAAAAATATAACGTAATCCTCTCTCATACGACTTCATCTGCATATATAGGCTCTGCAAAAATTCGTTTTAGCAATGGCGCATGAAATTGTATCAGTTTATGCGGAAATTACTTCCCCTGGGATTTTTTCATCTGCCTGAAATCGTTAAAAGGGTTGTGACGCAGTCTCGATGCAAAGCAATCAATTTATCGACAGACAATCAATAGAGAAAACTTTATTTTTAAATGCAAGGGGCTGGACGCGATGTTATTATAGAATTATGCTATTAATTGCCAGCATACGTCAATAATCGTATTGCAGTCGGTAAAACAGTCATCTGTCGGACCGACAGAGCGAGCAAGTGGTTTTTACAGAGCTGCTCTCTAACACGTCGGTAGCAACTGTTAATAGAGGGACAATCTAGAGTATAAGATGCTCTTTGGGGGGGGGGGGGCAGAATTCAAGGAAAGTTTATATTAATCCTCCTAATATTAAATGGTGAAAGAAAGATGATTTAGTTCTTGAACAAAGAGTATGTAACTTTTGAATGTTCGTTAAAATTTGTATAAAACCTTAAAAATAAAATGAGAGATATACGTACAAACCTCTTTCTTTTACTTTAAAGTATGCAAAAAGTTGGGATTCTCTTATTGATTTTTGACGTGCATGTTGAAACGGATCGTTGCTAGCCAGCCCACTGGCAAATATATAACAGGTTAATGTAATGAAATTATGATGGCCAATATTTTGATGGTTGATATATTTTTATGTATTAAAATTTGAATTGCTTCTAACAAGGGAGACATATGACAGTATGTAAAAGACAATTAGGAGTAACAGGCTATTAAGATAGCTACTGAGAAAAGGGAGAGACAAACTCGTATAACTGCATGTATTGTGTTCAGTAAGCCTTTGAAAAATTAGTAAAAAGAAAACAAGTGTTTAGTAACAGAAACCACTAGCAAATATCATTAGCAAGGCTTCAACTAATAAAATAAGAAGAGAGCAAAACCAAAACTCTCTTTGTAAATTGAGACAATATAAAATGGCTTTAACCCCCATGTTTATATTATTGATATTAGCTTAATTAATTATATGTATTGTAAATCTTAGTACAATCAATTTGTACAGTTTATATGTAGATATATTAATAATTAAGTCATTTTATGTATTACTGGAGTATTAGAGCAACTGGTTTACAAAGCTTTAAGACCTAAAGCAGATAGTGTGTTTTGGAAACGGACGAAAAGAAACAGATGTCCTATATTTCTTTTGTATGTGTAAGAGGTTTTGTATGTGAAGTGTCTTCTTTAAGAGTTTGGAAAACTGACTGGGTCCGGTCATTAGTTATTGTTTGAAAGGACAGGAGGGTTAGTTTTTGTTAATAGCCAGAACAGACCGGGCAATTATAACCTATTGACGCCACGGAACCTTGTGGGTGTCATAAATTGCAACTGACATTAGGCAAAGACATACCGGGAAAAACAGACGCAATGAAGGGTAGCAGGGCATTCTATCAGACAGCTTCTGGAGGAGAAAGACGTAAACGGTTAACTGAGAGGGAGATCTAAAAAGAGTGTACAAAGAGGACCGTGAAAGGCTCGCTCTGACCGGGCGAGTTGCAAACAAACTCTACAATTTTCTGAAAATCTTAAAGGCGGCCCTTTGAACGACAAACTTGCTTAATTAGAAATAAATTGTGTTATTGTAAGCCAAACAATCTGTGTTTGTCTTGTGTATAATTCCTAGTCCTCTCCCTTGGACCAGTGAGGACCATAAAACTCCAGCAATCTACTGACGCTAGCCTGGCATTGCAGTATTCGATAGGCGGCAGGAGAAGAGGAGATCAACAACAGTCCATCAATCATCAATTAAATATACAAATTCCCTGCTCCAATCCCTTAAGCTAATATCAAATACGACTGCAAAATATTGTACTTTTTATAAGGCAACATAGAAAGGACCTTTTTAGGACAACTAGAAATTAAGACAAAATATTTATTCCCTGTAATCAAAAAAAGGAAAGCACGGGAATCTGTTAGAAGTCATGCAAAAAGTCTTTTGGCATCAGCATTTCCAATCATGACGCTAGGGCACAATGAAATCTATGAAACCCATGGATACGATCCCATAATGTGCGCTTGAGTTAACTACCAATAAACAAATATCTTAGTTTTTTTTTTATTATATGAAAACTAATATCACATGAGAGTTTCTCTTTAGGGGCGTGTACGAAATAAATAAAACATTTCGGAAAGCTGGGGGACTGCGAAGAGAACCAAAGACATCGACCGATGCGAGACGCGATAAGAAAGCGACACTCTTGGAATAATTTTTCTGACTTTTGTGGTGACGCTACTAAAATTATTTATAATCGAATACTCATATTTTAATAGTGTTACGGAACGAGGGTGTTCGGCGGCGTTACGAACAAAATTCAATATCCCAGCATTCAAATTATTCGACAGATTGCTGCAAACCCTCCTGATCGACGCCTGCTCCAGTTGCGTATCACAGCATGCATAAAGCAACAATAAAAAATTAAAAAAACATACGCCATATGCTGATATTTGGAGTTGCTTTCCGCCATCCAAAAATATCCGAACCTCAATCTCGGCGTAGGACGCCGGTGCCTCACAGAAGTGTCACGAAGTCTTCTGTGGCATAAGACATAATACAAACTTTCCATAATTTGACGAAGAGCAAGCAGGCGGCTTCATTATGCAGAATATAATCGTATTCAAATTAGGTACATAAAGTTTCATTTAACCACTTCAAATAAAAGCTCTATCTTATATCTTACTTGCATATACACAAGAGGTTAGTGAACTATACCAAAATATTTTCAGAGAGTGTAGAGATGTCATATACAAGAATTTGAGATGGGCAACGTATGGTCCACAACTGAACATAACACAGTTATTTGGTGTTAAATATTTTCTCATCAGGTGCTGATAGCTCGGTGTTAAAAGTCAATCTGGGTGAAAAATTAGTTTATAATGTCTATAAAACCGCCTTCCGAGCACAGAAATATCCATTTTCTGCAGCTCGTTATCAGGGTTTTGAAGAATGTGTCATAAAAAAACCTTCAAATCTCAGACTAATCATTTGAGAGTGCAACACTGAACTTCTATTAACAAATAACCATCTTCTACTCGCAAGCTATGTCATTACAGTGGCATCAGAGTGATGCGTTCAGAAACCTTCCTTCATTAACGTGTTATATGCTTTCGAGGGGCATCTTCATTAGTCAGTGGCGTACTGGCGCTTTAGAAACTTACGGCCATAGCTTCGAAATTTGAACAGATAAGTCATATGTATAGTATCCCAAATTGCTTATATACGACATGTCTACACTCTCTGAAATTATTTCGGTGTAGTTCATTAACATTCTACATGTAAATATTGAATTAAATTTGAAAGAACCAAACTGTGGCCACTTAATTTTAATTTTATTGGTAATGTAAAATAATTTTGTTATACTTCAGCACAGTACTTTATTTGAGTCAAATATGAAACAACAACAACAATAATAATAATTAATATTATTGTTATTATTATTATTGTTATTATTATTATTATTATTCCGTTAAGTTCCATTAAAAGAGAGATTGAAAGTTCAGGGGAAAGCTTTTTTTTTTTTTTTTTTTTTTTTTTTGTCGGACTGAAAAATCATTGATTTTGACTTGCAACACTGAGGTAGCGATATGTCATATGTGAAAACGGATTCTTGCAGAGAACTGATAATGTGATATCCAGATAGAGAAATTGTCGCCATCTTGCTAAAATCTTACAAGAGACAGTATCTCTTAATGTTTCGAATCACCGTAAATAATATTATATTTAGATAATAAACTTGTTTTATGTAATCTGGTTATGCGTGTTTTTTACGAAAGAAACGTTAGATGGGACACGGGAACATCCTACGCAGATGCCGGCAATGTATTGCCAATGAGGGGCATCCTTTTCAACATTTCCTGTAACACAGTTTGGCGCTTATTATCAGTTTTAGACACAGTAACATGTTATGCTTTCAGACAAATTTTATGTATTAATTTTACTCGCGATGATTTTTATAACCTCCACAGCAAGCAGCAGCGCTCTAGTGGCCCGAAACTGAAATAAAATCAGAATAAAAAACCAATAGGTGAAAGATCTTGGGGCAGACCGAGAGGAAGTGAGGCCGGAACAAGTTTATCCGTCCTGTTTTACAGCAGAGGATAACAGAGTGTTGTTTTTTAAAAACACGTGGAGTTGCCTTTGTTGTCCCAATACAGAATACGGAACAAAATATTTGGAACTATGTCAGCACGCCTTTCTCTCACTCCAGTTGAATTTGCCTATTTAAAAGAAAGTCACCCTCCCTGGGCTTGGCTCTGGTACAATATTCTTGAGAGCAGAAATATTGTCTTTCTCTCCCATTTGGCAACCACCCGCTTTTGGCAATATGGCCCCCCTCCGTCCCAGCGGGAGCGATCTATGCCGGCTCATGTCAATACAACCCAAAACGAGTGATTAGATTATAACCTGAGGGTTTGCTACACATGTCACCATTGGCACGCAGTTAAATTTTATCTCTGGTTAACGTTCGCTCCCATAATCACATGAGACTTGTCTAGTCAAGTAGGTTTGTTTAATTAACTGACGCCGCAAGCCGGGGCGATAAATAATTTGCAAATACTGGGCTTTGTTGATTGAATTCCCATCCCTAAGAGAATGAGAACCAGTCAAAATAACTTCGTTTGCTTCTGTTTGCAAAGGCTTCCTGAAACATTACACAGGAACAAAAAGAAAAAGGAAAAAGACACTGAAAAAATATAAAGTAAGAAGGACAAAAAGTATTTTAATAAATTTAATTTTTACCACCTCCATAGTCTAGTGGTTAGCGTTGCTGACTGCTGCCTGGGAGGACCCGGGTGCGATTTCCGGTTCCGGTCCACTCAGCCTAGTGAGGATAATTGGTGAGATGCGTGATGGAGAGGTGGACTTCTTTGATCTACGAAGTCATGTAATGTGCGACAGGTGGGGTGCCAGTATGTTCACATACCCACTTGTAATACTACCCTCTGTCAGTGGAGTCGTAAGACGGAGGTAAAGGATGCAGAGGTTGCTACGCAGGCCATGCAGCGTCATAAAACTTAAAAAACTTAATTTTACAATATCGATATATTATATTTAAAAATTAGTTGGAAAGTTGGTTAATTTAACTCATTAATTTATTAAGGCAGAACTAAGAACATTAGGCATTATCATCCATTCTGCTTATGTAACAAAATTCCTAGAGCTAAAAGTTTCAGGAGCAATTTTAGAGGAGAAAAGGAAGGAAGAATGCGCTAAAATAAGACAAAAAATGGACCAAAATATTAAAAAAGTTAAAAAGGTTTGGTCTGGTGTCATTTATTGATGTTTGATATAACGTAATAGAATAGCAACAATTTTTTTGTCATAGGCATCAAGTACAAGGTTAAACGCTATTAAATATATATATATATATATATATATTTAATAGCGTTTATATATATAAATTTATATATAAATATATAAATTAGCGTTTATATATATAAATTAATTTAAAAACAAACATCCATGATTGAATTTAAAAGCTGGGTAACATTACAGATGGATGAACAATCTACCATTAAATAGAGTAAATTTTAAATTTAATCAACCACATATCCAATACCTAGGAGGCAATTTGTTAAAGAAGGTAATAACCGTTATATCATAACTTCTCTGTTAGTAATACACACCAAGACAATAATAGTATTATGACCATGTTAGTAGTAGTAGTAGTAGTAGTAGTAGTAGTAGTAGTAGTAGTAGTAGTAGTAGTAGTAAAAATGGCAGTACTAGTAGTACTAGTAGTAGTATGAACGTATTTATTACAGTGGCACCAATACAATATAAAGCAACTTCAACAGGCGCAGGGGTCTAACATGCTTTTATGATACACTTGGTATGTTTGATTTAGCACAAGATATTGCATTAGATATTGACACTAAGATAAAAAATATATATTCAGCAATAAAACAAAGAAATAAATAAATAAAAATAACCAAGCAAATAAAAGCATAAATGCCCAAATAACAACTTTTAAAAGTATTAAAAATACATGTAAAATATATAACGAATACAAGGAAATAGAGAGGATGAGGGAAGTTTTGAATAGTCCTGGTTAATGAACTTTTATTATCTGTGCGAGACAATGCAAGGATATTTGTGATGTGAATAACTTCTCAATTGCATAAATGTGATAAAAAATTGCAAGCGAGAAAGATAAGAGCCGCACTGTGAAATAAACCGTCCCTACAAAGTGTTTAGTACGGAAGTAGCAGAGATACTAACCTGATTGTGCTATAAACGCATAAATAGAAAAGTAACTACACCAGAAATCTGCGGATCTTTTGTTCATTCATCAGGACTATTCAAAACTACTTCCTTTGTCTTGGTCAACATTTCTATGATGTCCTGAAAGTTAAATAAAATGTTCTGTTGCTGGCGTGAGGTTATCTGTGTCTCTTAATATTTAGAAATGATAGAGATAATATATCATAATGTGAAAAGATAAAATTCATTCCATCAAAAATATTTTTAAATATGAAGTATGGATGGATAATGAATTTAGGTTCAGAGAAAATATGTAAAAAAATAGAACCATACCTAGGTTACTACGCCCTGAGAGTCCATTAACACCAGGCGGGTTTACCAGACAAGAATGTTTACCACTAGATCATCACCACTCTCTGCTAATGGCTTAAATACATATAAATGTGATGCGACGAATATTCGACTTCAAATGGGCTTTTTATTTATTCAAGCAGATTGAAAAAATGTGTTCTAATTATGTAAAGTTCGTTATTATTTCTGAAGGGGTGCTCATATATACAGAAATAGTTCCCGTCAAAAGTCAGAAAGCATATATTTCGATCGGTATTTACCAAGCGCTAGAGGCAGACTGCCCCATACAAACTCAGTACTTGGCACTTAAGGAATATTATTCCACTCACTGAATGCCTTTGGGACTTTTGGGGCATATGATTTTTTTCTCTGTATGCAATTCAGCTCAAGTGCGTTACAGTTTATGAAAACCCTCACTCAAAGCATTTCACAACATTGGGTAACGCCGACACTATTTACCACAGCAGCGAAATCTTCAGATACAAACTCTTACACGAAAGATATAAGTTGGTACACGCAAATTTTAGAAAAGATCTTTGATTTTGCAGATGAAAGAGGCCTCTTCCCGTTCCCTTTGGGTTCAAAGCGAAATGGAGGAAGAGAGAGTTGGGAACCGCTGCACCACGGAATTCCAGGAGGGGTACTGACGTAATTCTATAGCACAGAAACCCATCTAGGCTTGTAAACTGCAAATGGGTTGTGTGTGTGTGCCTTGGTAAAGGAGTCGAGATCCTCTGTGGCAAAGGAATGCCGCAATCGCAGCTTGATCAAGTGGAGGGAGTAACGAAACACGGGCGAACCTTTTAACACTGGTTCAACTCTCGTCAAGAGTCATTTACAGCATCCTTTCAAACGTTTCTTATTCGCTATTCTTCTCTTATACTCAAGCAACTCATAGTCTGGAGAATAGGTACTATGTTTATTAAGTTTTCTCCTCCTTTAATCGATTTACAGGAACGTAAAGATAAAAGATAAATGTTCAAGAAATAAGAACATTATTTATACAAGGATATCTTTACAAGCTTCCTCAAATTGTCAAGATAATCATTTTATTTCTTTCGAAAATGCGTTAACACGAAAAATCTAGAATTATCCTGCTAATCTAAAGGTAAACCACCGGCGTATCAAAGACTACTTGACACATAGCGGCGCCAGTATCTGCAGGATTGTTGTTATTTCCCTCATTGTTGTAGCCCGCGTAGTACTTGTGCATGTTTTAAGCGTGCCCACATTTCATATTGAGCGGGAGGCTGACACTCCCCGGTGCTAATCACTTAGTCTTTTTTGTTATGGCTTCCCTGGTCGGTTAGAGAATGTTGGGATGGATCTTTGTTTTTCATAAATTTTCCGCTCTCCCATTTCACATCATTTCATTCCATTGATTCTGTTACAAAACCGAAAAAACTAGGGTGAGATGGACTGGTGCAGTGTAATGATGGCTTGCGCCAAGACAACGAACGAGTTTTTGACGACAGTATTTTTATACTTATACTTAAAGCGGGAAAATATCTGGAGCTCCAACTCAAAGCCAGTCCCGAGCGGCAGCGGAGAAAGTCGCTACTTCCACAGATTTAGGTAGATAATTAAGCATTCAAATGTAACAGCGTTTATGGTTAGAACAGCTGTAAATATGAAGGTAGTTCGTTCGAATCCTCATGTTCTGAATGACTTTTCTTTCTTACTTTCTTTCTTTCTTTTCCTGCTGGAGTTGAAGGAGATTTGCCACCATTACTATGATTTACTGACAACATAGTATCACGCAAGCGTAGGCCGTTAGGTTAGGTTAAGGTTAGTAATTGCTTTTCACGATAATAATAATAAATCATAATAACAATAATAATAACAAATCTAATAACTAAAAATGGAAATGGGAAACATTGAAACTGCCAAACATTAAAACCTGCCACGTTGTATGGAGCCAAGTACTTAAATCACGCCTCCTTTCCCCAACTGCTACTAGAACAGCGAAGAAAACCGAGTAATGCCTACGGTCTGGCAGGCAGTCCTGAACGGCAGCGGCAAAAGCACAATTACAGGAAATGAGTGCATCGATGCAAGGCGGGAGGAACAGTCCTAAAGCATAATAAAAAGAAAGGCAGAAATGAACAATTTAGTTTCTATATGTTAATCACATGGAGTACATAGCGAAAGGAAATGGAAAATTTAATCTAGCAAAGTAACACGTGAAGTAAATAATAAAATTCTCCAAAGTAGCCCCAAGAAAGTGTAGAAGATGCGCGATAAGGCTCGTAATTACTCGGTTTTCTCCGCTGTTCTGCGCTGACGTTCGTGAAAGAAGGCGTGACTTAAACAATTGGTTCCACACAAAGTGCACGGTTTATACCTAAGCAACATTAAAATGTTGGGAAATATACAAACAATTAATATTACAAATATTTTCTTTAATGAAATGGGAAACTTTGATAGTTCCACATTACTCTCAACACTTAAATATTTCAAAAGCACTTGAATACAGTCTCTCACAAAAATGAACATTTTGGTATATGCTGTTGTGTCAAAAAACAAAAAACGCTGAATGTGAACATAAATCGTTACAGTCTGATATTAGTGACGCAAAGAGATGTGAACTTTTCTGTGTTTCACATCAACAATTTCAATTAGGCTTGACAGTGAAAGGCCAATCATATTTCCTAAGGAAGGAATATCATTAAATTTGAGTCCTTTGTTCAATACAACAAACTCATCATCAAAATTAAAAGTTTTGCTTCCTTCTCTGATGTGAAACATACAGCCGAATATTATGTTATTAGTTTGCTGGTATTGAGATATGGAACCCAGATCGATGAATTCACCTTCACCCATTTTCACAGCCTTCACCACCCTTAACTGTATTCGTGACCACATTGTTTTTCACTTCTTCAGGTACTTAAATATTCTTTCTCCTTTTTTCAACAATGCCGAAATATCGATTGGAAGATAAAACCAGAAACCGAAAATTATATTTCAAAATTTTCTTCAGATACAAACATCAAGCCATTCATGATCGGCAAATTTTGGGTTTTCCAGGAAACTGCTGATGAAACATGCATTCCAGTACTCCTAGCGGATTATTTTTAACCATATATTTGAATTGAATTTGTTTACCAATAATATCCCTACATAAACAGTTAACCATTTTCAATTCCCTACTCTCCGTAGCTTGGGGGTCTTTGACTCATCAGCGATTATTCACTGGAATTTCCTGAAGACTCAGGTTCAGCTACAAACAATATTCATAAATATATACAATACAAGCAAACCACTATTATTTACCAATTTTATAGTAAACATTTATGAATATTTAACAAATTAAGACACCTAACCTACATTATAGTATTAATAAATCTAACACCCCATTTATATGCGACCTCATTACACGCAACCCCCAGGTTATCTGCATAATGAAACCCTCCACTTCTTATATTTCTCTTGTTAGCAAATTTTATCAATCATATCCCATTCTCTCACTCTTCTTAATTATTCTAATCAATTTCTTTCTTACTTTTCCTCGGTAATCTCCTAGCATTTTATTTCTATTCGTCCCCTTATCAGTCAACATTCTACTTGCTATACTCCTTTCTGTTATTTATCACTTTTGCTCCCTATACACCCTCCCTTCATATCTTTACCCCTTCATATTCTAATAAAAATAAAATATCCCTTCAGGATCTCTATATTTAACACACCTTTTCCCATTATCTCCTCTGAAATCCCTTAAAAGCAGTTTCTGCTCGCATACAGGCCAGTCCTTCCCTCCCAAATTTATCACAACTATCCGCATATTTCTCTCTACCCACTCCTTTTTATTTATTCTGTACAATTTTAAAGATATCTTATCTTTAAAAATATCCCAAACCCTCTTGCCTCTCTACATTTTCAATTCTTTGCCTTACTTCCTTCCAAAACCCTTGTCTACTTTTATCTCCATATTCCCAAAGTTTCCCCATCCAAATTTCCAGCAATATTTCCCCCCACTTCTCCCATCCAGCTGTTACCTCTCACTACTTCTCTTTGAAAAAGTCAAAAGACGCCTGTTTGACATAAACCGGCAGGAAATAGAGGCGCGATGCATGCAGATGTCATCTCTGGACCTTCAGAGCGAAATTAAAATTAGATGGGGTAAAGAGACCTATATCATGGAGTTTTGACATGAAACAGAGGTCGGGAATAGCATGGCTTAAACTGGGAGGCTGAAAGGCGTGTAAGGCTGTTGATGAGGACGGCAGGAGGATTTGCACATTATGCTCGGAACCGAAAAACGCTACACATTTTCGCTAAGTGTACAAGGACAGAAGATGGTAGGATAAAATTTCTCCCGGATTTATTTTTGACTTCCAATAGGGAGAGGTTACATATTGCGGCTTAGTTGTAAGAACAGGCTAAGCTTGGGCATTTTCTTAAATGTAACACCTAGTTTTAGTGAGAAGAATTTTTATATACGTTGTACATAAAATTAAAAAAAAAAAAAAAAAAAAAAAACAACAACTTACATGAATATCAGAATTATTGCATGTACGTATAGCTTTTTCGCGTGTGTGTGAGAGTTCTTGTTAAAGTGTGTTGTTTTCTTTTGCTGGAATTAATTTCAAAAATTAAATACTTTACAAGCGCATGAACAGTTTTGCGACCTATGTGGCTGTGATGTACAATATATTTATATCTAGTTTAATTGGAATAATAAATACCACCCCCACCACCACAACACTACTTCCCTTTGATATTTTGAGACCGCTCATGGTATCCTAAAATTATAGGATATTAATAATAGTGTACATAATATTTTATTTCTTTAAGATACAAGTAGTGATGTGAAATATTGTCGTAAATGCTCAGGGAAAAAATCGAGGCTCTTTTGGACCATATAATACAGGCAAACTTTATTTTTGTGCTCAAGTGAATGGCTGAGCACACCTCAGTAGCAAAAACGGGCGTTAAACACCATTAAAAAAAAACGTTTGGTCTCAAACCCAAATTTCCGCACCGTAGGTCACGGTAAATCGAACCAACGTCCCATGTATGATTTTAAGTAGACCTAAAGCATATCGGCGTACCTAAAAGTAGTGAGTCCCTGTTAGATGACCGTTTTAATGTTATCCAAGATCTGACCTAGAGATTTCCCTGTATATATAGATCCGCTCTTAAACGTCATACTTTCGTATTACTCTAATTGTCAACGTCTCATTAATTGAGAGCTCGGATCGAATATGAGGAAGTAGGGATGGAAGTATTGATGAAAAACACGACCTTAACTGTGGAAATGACGATGTGAATGGGCGTTCTAAATTATGGGAAAGCTGTCAGTAGCGTTGCCACATTATTCCTTATCTTCTTCATATATCAATATTCTCCTCCCTTTCCTGATAAGGCGGATGTGTGACATTTAAAAGCTATTTCTTTTTTTGGACTTTTTCTTTTAGACTATTTCACCTTCTCTCTTATCTCGGGGACTCCGCAGTATATCCCCCTCTCTGTTATTTCTTTTTATGTTACTTCTCTTCTTTCATGCTTTCCGACAAAAGAGTTTTACTTCCTCTACCTCTTATTCAAGGTCCAGAAGATGATTAACGCCATCCGCTGTAGTTTCGCAATCTTTCTTTTGTAACCCTCCCCTTTTCCCCTTAATTCTGTGTTACTAGTTCACAATTTAGTCTGAATATATAAGTAACAATTTTTTCTTGTTTAAATAGTGCCATGTTATGCTAAGAGGCAAAGAGCTTTTCTTCCCTACTCTAAGCTAATAACTTCCAGTACTAGTATAAAATGTTAAAACATTTAGATTTTTCTTTTGTTTCCAAACTGACCTTTTCAATGCACAATGTTCACAACTAAAACTGAGCTTGCTATAAACGTAAAAAAAAAAAAAAAAAAAAAAAAAGAAAGAAAGAAAGAAAAAAAAAGAAAGAAAGAAAAAAGAAAGAAAGAAAGAAAAAAAAAGAAAGAAAAGAAAAGAAAAGAAAAGAAAAAGAAAAAAGTGTTTAATATATTTTAAAATTTAAGTACTACCATGGCCTTGTTTAAAACTTACTTGCTTTGATTTTTAAAATTCGTTAACATAAGCTGTTCTGAGCATTTATTCATATAGGGCAAATGTTTATTAAGGTCAAAACTTAATTTTTAGGGCCTTTTTACATCTTTTTATTTATACCTGATGAGACTTTGTGAAGCGATTAAGTTGTGTGACACCTGCTTCGAATCTTCCGCTATATATCAAAGTGAGAAATATAGTAAATAAAAAATATAGAAAACACTCTTTAGAGTAGTTTATATAATGTTTGTTAAAAAGTTGTGAGCACGTAGAAACATTTAACAACGAAAATACACATAATTCACGCGATACTTCTGTTAGCTACTATCCTTCTTCACAGTGTACAGATTACTGCGTAAATACCAGACAAAAAGCCTATCGGTTTTATACATGTGTATAATACAAAGGAAAAATAAAGCAACACTATGAACAATGTAACTAAATAAGAATAAATATAGAAACATAAAAATTACAAAACACTTAAATATTCACAATTATCACTCGCTATATTCGAAGCACGTTTCTTAAAAGACAAGAAGACAAGTGAATAGGTAAAAATAAATATTACATCTCTAAGGAAAAGTAATGAAACAGAATAAACAAGCAACAAGAATGAGAGAAAGAATATAAATATATTAATAACAGGGCATGTTGGGCAACCGGCAATGGAGAATTGGTTTTAACAGAACGTCTATGATTGTTCATACATAGCGAAACAACAGTAGAAGTTAAACCAATGTAAAATGCTTTGCAAAGCTTACAGGATAACATATATATGACGTTCTTAGAAAAACAGGTAGTAAATGAATAAATATTAAATTCTCTGGATAAATTAGCTGCGGAAAGAACGGCAAGGCATAATTAGCGCACAGGTTTTACATTTAGGGCGCTGGCAAAGGATATAAGCCTACAACGGGACGAGGTAAATACGGAGGAGGTTTCGGCGAAATATACTTTAAGGTTAATGTTCTAAAATTAAGGCGAGGTACAAATTTATAAAAATCACTTAAAGAAGAATGCATTAATAAAGTATTGTGACATTCTTTCAAAATAGGTTTGATGCTCGCAATTCCAGGCATGTAAGTAGTAACAAGGTTAATGAAGTTCTTATTAAAAGTTTTAGGTTTACATTTGAAAATTTTGTGCGCTGGAATAATATGGGATTCTAAAAGATAAGGACGTATAAATTAATGAGAACTATTGAAAGAGGGGCCGGAACTGGTTGAACAGCCTATCCTCCTTTTTCTGCAACAATTACTGATGCGGGGTCAGCTGTACATTCAATTATTTTCTCCTTACTTCTTGCTTGGACATCTCATATTATAGGGAGCAGTAAATTTCACTTGGGAGCAGTGTATTATTGCCAGGGTGATTATGTAAAAAAAAAAAAAAAAAAAAAGTATGTAAGTATGAACAGTATGGTTGTAAGTTTTTTTTGTGTGTGTTACTCTCTCTCTCTCACACACACACACACACACACACACACACACATACATACTTGTTGAAAAGTAATGCCTCCTAATTTTTTGTTTGAAAGTTGGTATAATTTATTTGCGTTATATGAAAACTGGTAACTTACTTACAATAATACTTTTCATACCTACAAACTTATTTTGTCCCACAATCAACCTGGCGATGAATACACTTCTCCCAATGGGTGACCAGTTTCTTGAGATCATCAATGTAGAAAGTTTCACTTTGACGACAAATTCACAGTCTTTCTTCTGTCTGCAGATGAAAATCTGATGGCACCAGGTCGGGACTGTAAGGAGGATGGGCAACAACGAAACAAAGACGAGTGTTGCCATACTCCGTGTGTGGACGCAATCTTCGAATTCATGCTTTCAGTTTTTTTTAGGGTTTCACAGTACTTTACATCATTAATTCTAGTGCCTTTGGGTATGAATTTCATATGCACCATACCTTGAATACCCCAAAAAATTGTAAGCATGATTTTGCCTACTTGTGGCACAGCCTTGAACTTTTAGGGAGCAGGTGATTCTTTGTGACAGAAATCTTGTTTTCGGGATCTAAGTGGTATACCCAGCTATCGTAATATTGACAGTGTTGCCTTCCCGTTGTAGCGCAGAAGCAACGGATGGCTTCTGTTTCATGTCCACACTCATCTCCGCAAAGTTTCCGGTATCGCAGTTCTGCAATAATCGCATGCACACGCTCCCTTGATGTGCCACACTTGATTGACAGCTGTTCCTGCGTTTTGCGTTCGCTCTAATGAGTTCATTGAGACGATTCCGATGAGCGTTCTCAGTTGCAGTTCGTGGCCTTCCATTCCGTCCTTTGTCATACAAGTTGAGAGATGCACCAGGTTCATTATGAGCATCAACAGATCAGCGTCACACAGTACTGACTTCGACACAATGACCGCCTCTAATCTCCTATGCATGTATATCGAGACACATTTCCTGCTATTAAAAATGTTATAACAAATCAAGCTGCTTCTGATGCGCTCATAGTGCTGGTACACGCCGCCATATTTCGGACTATAATTCAGAGCTCTCTAGCGACAGAGGTATGAAACTTACGTCAGTGCAGCGGGAAAGTTAACTAAACACAATACTAGGGTAGATTCATATGCTTCCGGCCTAACCATTTTCTAGGTATGATACAGACAAAAAATATACTTCACTTTTCAATATAATTACCCTTTATTGCAATACACTTTCCGTCTTTAAATTAACATTTCAATCCCCGCCCCCAAAATAGAAGTCTTGACTCCTAAATGGGTATAAACAGCATCCATCACTTCTTCGTCACACTTAAATTTTCTTCCTCGAAGGTTCTTCCCGAGTTTTGGGAAGAAGAAATAGTCACCCGGAGTTAAATCTGAGCTGTAGGGTGGATGGTCGATGTCTTTGAAGCCACATTTCTTCACAGCTTGCTTTGCAACAAGAGCTGTGTGCACAGGCGCGTTTTCGTGAAGAAGGGACACACCACCACTCAGTTTTCCTCGCCTTTTCTCTTTGATGGAAGCACGTAGTCTGTGCAGCAGGCCAGCACAGTGCTCCCCATTTACTGTGGTGTTCCTCTCCTTGAAGTCAATGAAAAGTGTTCCTTCACAGTCCCAAAAGATTGTGACCAAGATCTTCTTGGTTGTCTGAGTGACCATGACCCATGTTGCTGTTGTTTTATTGGTACGAGAAGTGTTGTTCGTTTATAAATTCTTATACAGAGTCTTTGTTACGTATGAATTCTGCAGGAATGGAGTTTTATTTTTGTTCATGATCGGATAACCATCACTGTGCAATAAGAGCGCGGTTTAAATGATTAGCGGAATTTAATCACAGAGCGTGTCTTAGGAAAGCTAATTCAACGCCTATGGCCTAGACTAATGTTGAGGTAAGGCTTGGGAAAGTTAGACCGACAATGACCTAGGGTTAATATGAAGGCCGAACTAAAGACCGAAGTTACCTTTTTACATATTTGGTTTTCCCTCAACACCTGCCCAGCGCGGTGTTTTGCGGCATTCGCTCAACTTGGTGCGTTGATTTTAAGTATTTATTGTAAGCATTGTAATAACATCTGTTGAGGTTCATTCAAGCAGTGTATGCTGTTCATTCCTAAATTGTAGTACCAAAATTTAAGGTCAGATGAGAGGAAAGTATCTCCAACATACATATCATAGCATAAATTTAATTTTTTCTTAGATAGTTTATTTCAGTTTAGAAATAATTTAAAATAAAAACGAATCGCCTAAAATTATCACAAGTAATATCACAAAAGGGTCTGAGATTGCCGATAATTCACGAAGCTAGCGAGTGAATTTATCTGGAAAGCTCAGATCTTCAAGCGATATTTATTAGGACTATTTCACAAATAAAATAAGAATTTTAACATAATTCCTCTAAACTTGACTTACAAATTTGTAATAATTATATATTTGTACTGAACCTTTTCAAGCCATCTATCGAAAGAAGAATATTGATTGTCAGTAATGCCAACAGAGAATAGCAAAATACGGGTTTAGGACTATTTCATGAATAGAATAAGAATAAAAGTGATATATTTGAAATGCGCACACAGAATATTAACACTTGTATTAAATGTTATACTTATGAATATTTTTTGAAGAACACTCCATTTTGCGTTATGACTGTCGATTGTCTATACGTTTGTTGCTATCAATTGCTCCCCACCGCCTCTAGTAAAAGTGGTCAATGATGCGTGCTCAGGAATAATATAATGGAGGTATTGAGTTGGCTACACTGACCACAAGACAAATGCACGTCGCGTGTAAAATGAATTTGATAATTTTTTTCGATAATTTCACTCCGTAATCCGGCTGTGATTGGTCACAATTCATAACGTTGTTTCGTTTCATTGGTCGATTTTAAGATGACGTCACATGACTGAAATAGTCTACATAAACACTGTGTATGGAACATGGAATTATTTTGCAAATTCCTTAGCTGCGAGTTTTCTTTCATTGCAATGTTAGTCCAGATTTTCGCTTTCGTGACTTATCCCACAAAATGTGACCCAGAAAATCCTCAGTGCAGGATAATACTTCCTATGCTGCAGTACAGGTAGACAAATAAATCCGAGGCGTGGTGCTGTTTGCACACCAGCAAGAGATGGCAGAAAAGAACAAAAAATCTCTTGTTTAATGCAGAGCTGAATTAGTATTTAGGGGGGTTCTAATAAATTTATTTTCTGAGAGAGAAGTTAAAGGAAGAAAGAGGAAAGTGTATGTAGTATTCAGACACCTGGTGTGAAAGAAAATTTTGTCTTGGAAGCCACTTTATAATTACAGTTGCAGCTAGTGCGGAATCCGATGACTATGCATTGACACTCGACTGTTGATACCCCTTCAGTTCTACGGCGCAGTCTTCTACAACGGCAAGTGCTTGCAGAGTCATAGTTCAAGCCTGTGGACATCAAACTGAACTCAGAGGAAGCGAGGAAGAGAATCTCACCATGAAAAATGTAAGTAAAAACGTCCCAGCTTAAGTGGGGCAACCCTCGTGCAATAAGCTACCCTTGAGCCTCTATATGTATTTTACGATGCAGTTTAATAAATTATTTTAAAAATATATATTTTTAATTTATGAGAAGTTTACTTCCAAAATATTTAATAAGACCATAACATATTTTTAAAGAAATAATTGAGAAACCTATCAATTATTAATATATGGAATAAAAACCAATATTAAATATATTTTAAACACAAGAATTTATATTACTTTCATTATATTCGAACGTTATAAATAAATAATGTTACTTTAGAAGTTTTTGTTTATATATTTTAGTTATTAATTAATAATTTGTAATATATTGTTTTGAAACTTGGACCATATACAACTGAATGGTGTTTAACACCTGTTTTTACTACCGAGGCATCACAAGCGACTGTATTTTATCACGATATTATACTATCATAAAAAATGGAATTAATACGTATAGTAATAAAAAAGTTGGATATTTTACAAGGCTCTCTCCTTAATGTGCAAGAAATTTTTTCATAAATCAGTTTGATTATAGCACTTTTTATGTCTCGAAGGACCGAGTACACTCTCAGCTTCATTAGCTATGAGTAAAACAAGTTACAAACACTTTATACTCATAAAGTGACTTTGTACGTCACATCAGCAATGCCAAATTCTAATACCAAATCAGCGTGCAATTTGGAATAACAGGGGGGGGGGGGGGGAATGGCAAAAAGGATGATGTTCTGGGTTATTGACCCACAAACCGTTCGAATGAAAGCGCAAATTTTGCCAATGTTTCACCGTGTTTGTGAAATGAATTTACGATTCGAGCAATACGTTCGTTTCACCATTTACAATTCAAAATATTTATGAGTTGGATTTTTTTTTTTTTTTAACATATGTGCACTCATTTGAATTGGAATCAAAAAGGCCTGTTTTAAACAAGATGTTACACGCAGGAAAAATTGCATTATTTCCATAATCTGTGAACACAAAAGGGTACAGTGACTGTTTCGTTTATTTTATATTCGCTAATAAAAGGTGCATGCGTGTGTCAGTTGGCGTGAGTGTGTGCCATTAACCACATTAAAGAAATGTAATCATTGTGAACTATACTTGAAAGAGATAACTTCACTGTCCGTTACACATTTTATAACTGGAAGTTTTAATAATAACAGAACAGAAATTTACAGAGTTAAATTTTAATAGCTGTACTGGAAATAAAATCCGCCTATACTTTATTTAAATTCAAAATGCGTGCAAGGTGAACTGCATTTTATAACAAGCGGTTTAAGCTGTAATAGCATAAAAAATGTGCTTATTATCTTTGTTTTTAGATAAACGATAAAAATCCTACTTGCATTAACATAAATATTAAAACTTTAACATTTCTTCCATAAGGACATGGTACGGAGTGGTACATTTAGCGAAAAATGGTCAGAACCTCTGGAAGGTCTTATTTTTAATCAAGACCATATTGGTTAAAATGCTTATATCTACAATGTTACATAATTTTTCATAGAACAATTTGTATTTCTTTGTTATTTAACTCAGATTTTAGTTATTTCTAGACAGTAGAATATAATAATTCTTTTTCTTACTCAGAAAAATATAAAATAACGATTTCAAAAGATCCACAAGGACGTTTCACGTTCAAATATGATTAAATTATAGTATGATACAAGTCCATGTATCATATGGACAGATGCCTATTTATTATTATTGGTTTTGTTTAGAAAAGGAAAAAAGAGTGAACTGCAATAATAAACATACACTGTGAATGAGAAAAATCACTTTACTAACATATTCTTTTTTACAAAAAGAATATTAAGGTAATCAGGAAGTGTAAATGTAGCAAATATATGCACCAGTATATATCAGTAACTTATAAAATCCGCCACGGGTGGCCGAGGTCGTTAAGGCGCGGACCCGTGAGCGGGAGGTCTGGGGGTTCGAATCCCGGCAGGACCGTCCTCCCTGAGGTATTTTCCAGGCTCTCCTCAGTCCTCATAACTTGCAAATGCCGGGGAGGTACCCTAAACGTAGGCCTGGAGCATTTCCTTCTTTAAAAAAAAAATCCTTTCCTAATACATCATTTCATATATCACCAGTGTTCACCGCCTGGGGTGCCTCAGTAGTAAAAACCGGGCGTTAAACACAATTCAAAAAAAAAAAAAAAAAAAAAAGACAGAAAGTAACTGATAAAGCTATCAATATGAAATTTTTATGAGATATTAAGAATAATTAACTAAAGATGCTCTGTAAATTTTAATTCTCTAATGAACATAAAAAGTTTTTAAACATAAACGTGCATTTTTCTGCGGATTGGCTGGACCAATCTTGTTGAAAATTTGCACACATATAATGTAGTGTGGCTACTAGAAGTATTTAAATGTACTATTAGTTGATAAATATTAATAGTAATAAAAATTAAAATCAGTTTTATTTTATTTTAATTTTGAAAATTAATATCTTTTCAAGCAAGTAGCATAGATATATTATACTAGTTCCCAGGATAGCATGTTCTCTACAATTTAAGTAAAAAGAAAATTATTCCAATTCCACCAATAATTTATAAGAAAAATGCATGTCACAGTATTTTCAGTTTTGTAACAAGATTTTATTTTGGTTTAAAACATTTTCAAAAACTTGTGCTGCTGCTCTCTTGTGATAGACTTCCTATATCTATAATGTGCTGGATATTGTAGTTTGTTTTTAATTGCTGGAAACCAGTTGCTTTTAAGTTTTAAGGCCTCTGGTAACAGCAACTGGTTTCCAGCAATTAAAAACAAAGTACAATATCCAACACATAATAACATAGCGAACCTATCACAAGAGACACTAGGCTCCTCCCACCAGCCGACCGGCCACCGCTCGTCTCAGACCAATCAGCTGAGATGTCTGGTATTATAAATATAGCGACACCAACGGTTAACGCTTTAGACGCAGTGAATCAACGGAGGAAGTTACGTCCAGGCCACTGAAGATGTCGGCCGTAGTTGCGGACGAAACGTCTGGAAAGTTCATCTCCAGCAGACCACGGTATAACAGCCCGGAAGAAAACTGCACCTACATCTATGACTCCGGCCTACGTTCTCTTATTGCGATTTGTTTAAAAACCTTAGTGATAGTTTAAAGTTGGGATTTCAGCAGCAATTTGCATGCCAAAATTAGTTAAAATCATCATTTATATTTGAGACAACAGAACAAGTTAGAGCTGCACTAAGAAAATAGCAAAGTATATGCTAGCACTGAAAGATGATGCAAGAAACAGAAAAATCATAGAATTCCACAAGATATCAAAGGCACATAGCTCCAAAAACGAGAAGATAGGAAATGTGCTTCAAATAAGTGTATAAACGTAAAATCTAAGACAGAAAGGAAATAAAAAAAGAAGGAGAAAAGGTTGGGTCTGGCTATGAGCCAGAGTGTTTTCGAGGCTGCCTTGGGTACCTTCATCTTATACTGGCGTGTCACGGAAAGTAATATAACCCAAAGGCAATAAGGAAGGAAGCGCACGAAAAAGAGCAGAAAAAACTGGTGATGAAATATAAATAAATAACATAGGTAGAGAGTCGGCAATCATCACACACACACACACACACCGCAGAGGTACGTGCCTCATCTGCGCCGAATGCCAATTTCCAGAAAGCGGCTGGCTCTACAGAACTCAAGAAACGGTAGCCTAGAGCAAGCCAGTCTTGAATCAATCTGACATTTAATTTAATTAAGTTTCGCATTTTTAATCATCAGTTGGGTAAACTTCCGAAGTAATTTTCAATTTTGCTGCTTTGTACACATTAATAAAGTGAAGTTATTAAAATTCAACAAGCAGCTTGAGAATATTTACATTGTAATAAAGTAACCTTAAAAACAGGACATATTGAAGATGATTTTGTTTATGAAAACAAACGTAAATGATGCAATTATTTAAATACAAGTTCGGAAAATGTATGCAAATTATTTTATTACTTGCCTTCATTATAGTTAACATTATTTTATACTCATTTTCAATATCGATAAAGTTTAGTTTTGAAACCCAGCTTCCTAAAACAAGTTGCAACAAATGTAACTAAATGTAGGAAATTATTTTTCAAAATTCATCGAATCCTCATTCTTGCCCCAAAGCGCTAAAACTACATTTTTACCCTCATTTTTTCAGTTTGTAATAAATCTTTATTTCGAATGCTTATGGAAATGCAAGTTTATGCTTCTCTGAAGAAAAAAAAAACACAAAAATATAAAAAGTTAATATTTTAAGAACAAAAAATGTTTACTCTATCTGAAAAATGTATGGTTTGTGAAATGGTGAACTTTGGAACGGAATAAATTGTGCACAGTTTGATATTTTACTTACGATTTATATTTGATCAAACATTAACAGATAAATTGCAAAAATAATCATTTAAGATAAATGCTGTATATTGGGCCATTATTTTGCCTAGCCTCGCTCTCGACGGCATAGTAGGGTAGCAATTTTTTTCATCCTTTTTGGTTTGTGCTGTATGAGACGGGCCAGAAATTTGGGAACAAAATCTTGTAAAACACTTAACTGTTTCCCATTCTTGTAGTTCCATCAATTTACTCATTGAAAACGCACTGATGAGGAAAGTCATTTACACCATGCGTTCCATTTATAGCCATGCCATAGATCACTGCAGTGACCTCGGTATATTCCAGCAGGGCACTAGCGGTGAATGACCCGCTCAAGGCTTCTCTAATCAGCTGTTTTATACTGTGTCGGTTGCTGCCTTCTGTTCGAGCTGTAAACACTAGAGTTGCTTCATTGTGCATCTCAAAAGTGAAAGATTATTCAAGACATTGTGTTGTGTGTGAATTACCTTACATTATTCTTATTGATGCAATGAAATGCCTGCGGAAAAATTCACGCTTGAACAAAGAATTTTGATGCACGATACCTAAGTAAAAACTGAATCATGTGGACAGGTGTGTAGACAATTTCAAGAGAAACTTCCTGATATTCCAGTTCCAGGTAGAGAAACTGTTAGATATCTGGTTAATAAGTTTAGAAAAACGGGATCACTAAGCGCTAAACCTATGAAGAAAAAAAGAAAGGTTTTAAAGGAGGAAAATATTTACGAAATCTGTGCATCATTCAAACCCTCTCCAAAGGAGTCTCTAAGACGTGTTGCACAGCAAGTGGGTGTTTCAGAAACCTCTAAACCTCTAAATTTTAAAATTGAAACTCTACAGAGTGACTATAGTTCATGAGTTACAACCTCGTGACGACCAAAAACGAGCAAATTTCGTTGATCCACATGCCAGGAATGTTTGAATGCAGATGTTCTCCAATTTCAACAACACTTATAATAGTCATTATAATGCATATTACTATCACTTATAAGTAAGTAACACGGGAGTTTTAGTTTAATTTACCGTGCGCGGAGCACGCTTATGCTCGATCCTCGGCCTGGCAATATAAGGAACGCTTGTAGTACAGTCTGTCTCTGTCTCTCTCTTTCTCTCTCTCTCTGAATGGTTTTAACGTCCGTTTTTACTACTGAGGCACCACGGGCGATAAACACTGATGATAGATGAAATGAAAAGATATATTGGAAAAGGATTTTAAGGAAGGAAATGTTCCAGGCCTAAGTTTTGGGTATTTCCCCGGCATTTACCTTTTATGACTGAGGAAAACCTGGAAACCTGGAAAAAACCTCATTCAGGGAGGACGGTCCTGGCATGATTCCACCTCAGATCTCCCGCTCAAGAGTCCTCGCCTTAACAACCTCGGTCACTCATGGTGGTCAAAGCCTCTAGACTGAAACTATTTGTTGTTACGTTGAAAATGTGAAAGTATAGGTGCTTTACTATTTCGTATTACGTCAAAGTGCAAACATAACTAACTACCTGAAGCCTAGCAAAATAAAGTAACTTGAAGAATATTATGCCTAACGGAATGTGCCACATAAATACTGTATTAGAATGAAGAACATGAACTCAATTTAACTTAAGAAATGAAATAGTAAGATAAACAGCTGTTTCTGTTATCCATTATGACATTAATTTCAAGTTATTTTGTATGCCATTATTCTGATGAAAATGGGCGTGTCTTGATGTGACAATGTTAAAGTTGTTGCAGTCACAAGTCTTCGGCTATTAGTCGCAGGAGTTTTAAATTGACTTTCTATTGGGTGTTGAGTGCAGTTCACAATGCAAAGTCCCAGACATTTTGCTCGCTGGATGTTAAAGCATGTACAACACACGGCGGTTCATTTTGTCCACAAAACGCACCAAATGTCAATGAAGAATCAACTACGAATAAAATATCTGGAGGCGATCTCACCGGGACGGGTTTTGTGTATAGAGTCACGTCACGTTCTGACCTAAGGCCCATTTCTCCTGGGGCTGTCGCGTAGTGATGGCTTTGGGTGGCTGCATATTGATTCTTCCTCACGCATGGCTCTGGTAGATACAACACAGTAGTTGAAAATATCACGTCACAGTACAAGCCGGTCATTTATAGCTTCGTGACGTTATGCTCTTTAATTTTCATTTTGGGTTTAGAAAAATAATCAATCTCAATACCATTCACTAAACTGCATTAAAAGTGTTACTTTTACATACCACACCAATCTGTGATTTATAGATAATTTTTAACCCAGCAAATCTTGACGGTTGAAACTGTAATAACTCAATTAGACACCCTCATAATTACCCATAGTGAATAAATTAATTACTTGCCAAATAATACGTGTAAAAAGATCATAGCTGTAATGTCAAATGAACCACATATACCATAGTTGCCAATTTATTATTATTTCATGTATTTTAATTTCAATTTCAATTTCAAGTTTAATTGCATATTTCAATGTAATATGAATCAGATATTGACTGACCGCCACGAGTGGCCGAGATCGTTAAGGCACGGACTCGTGAGCGGGAGGTCTGCGGGTCGAATCCCGCCAGGACCGTCCTCCCTGACTGGGGTTTTTTCCAGGTTTTCCTCAGTCTTCATAACTGGCAAATGCCGGGGAGGTACCTAAACTTAGGCCTGGAACGCTTCCTTCCTTAAAAAAAAAATATCCTTTCCCAAATTATCATTTCATCTCATGTATCATCAGTGTCCACCGCCTGTGGTGCCTCAGTAGTAAAAACGGGCGTTAAACACTACTCAAAAAAAAAAAAAAAGATATTGACTCTAGGAATATATGTGCAGCAACCGCCACTGGTGGCGGAGGTCGTAAGGCGTGGTTTCGCGAGCGGGAGGTCTGGGGTTCGAATCCCGCCAGGACAGTCCTCCAGGTTTCCAGATGTTCCTCGGTCCTCATATCTGGCAAATGCCGGGGAGGCACCCTAAACTTAGGCCTGGAATGTTTCCTTCCTTAAAAAAACCCTTCCTCAATTTATCATTTCATTTCATGTATCATCAATTTCCACCGCCTGTGGTGTCACAGTAGTAAAAACGGGCGTTAAACACTATTAAAAAATTGGGTGGAAGACTGTTTTCCTGCAGATATGCGAACAGACACGAGTGGTCGTTAAAGTCGACCTGAGAGAAATTATGTGCATTATTGTAAACAAACCTACCCCCGGATGCTACATGAAGGAATGGGAAAGTGGTGTCAAGGACAAAATTCTTTCACATTGAAACTCCGTCTTTGTTACATTAGGTGAGGGAAAAGTGTCATAAACCAGGGTGATGCAAACACAGAAGAGTGGAGCAATAGTTTTGAACAGCATACAAGATAACTATAAGTGTTTATGTGTCTAGAAGCGAGATAGTGTAACTTCAGTTTTATTAAGTGACGTATCTGTATTAATGTTAAGTTCATGTGTGATTTAATAGTGTAACGTTCATTCTCCAGGCGCTCTTGGCAATTAGAATAATTAAATGGTATTAGTGATTACATATACAGGTAGTTACGCATTAGACAAACAATTGAAGTGCTAACTTTTGTGATATTGGTAAAGGAACAGATTCCTAGCAAAAGAGACGCGATCATGCTTAAGTGACACACAACGCCCCTTAAATCCTTCACGGAGTAGCCGGTTCTCCGCCCAATATTATGAATCTGAACAATAAAGAAATTTGGTAATGAAAAACTATAAATTCGTTGATTATAGTGTCAATAGTCTTATCATTTCCCTTTCCCTGTTATATCCAGATAACTAGAATTCCAACCAGAAAAATCTCGTCGGAGCTAGTCGGAGCATCTATACGTTAAATTTATAATAACTTTTTTAATAAAATCATTAGTTTTAGAGAAAGTGTTTCGAATTTCGCTTCCATACTGTTCGCGATTCTTTTTACGAACCCCCAAAGGTACACGCACCACCGGTCGAAAACCACTGCGCTGTGCAATTATAAACACGGTAGTCTAAATGACATTTCATTTTATGAACTGCATATTGTTAATCACATCACGTAAAACAATAATTAAATATCAACTTTGTTGCCTGGAAACCGCTAATATCACGCTACAACATGGCTTGGGTAAAAGTAATGTTGTGCCTGGTTGCCGTGGAAACGGTCATGTTATTACCATGATTATTGTTTTGGGAAATGCATTTCATTTCGTATAACAATTTTGTTGATATGGTAATCTGTCTGGAGTGATGCATATAAGAACGGAGAGTGTTCTTTCACGACTGTTTCACATGCAAGAAACATAAAAAGTTATTTTTCCACCTTTAACACAAGCCAAAAGCTGAATCAATGAAGTTTTAAACACAATTAATATCCAATATCTATATTTGTTTAGAGTTTGTAAACGACTTTTCAGCTAATTATTTTCTTTTCCTTTTTGCATCCTACGAATTTTTTCTGAATTCATCTTAAACAGCTGTCACTCCCCATTATTTATTAAAATGAAAATGCATACATCTAGAATAAATAATACTCTATCGCTTGGAAATGATGTCGGGTTTGTGATTTCATTTTCAATAAACGATGTAGTAATTTAATTTAAAATAAACTTTATTAACCAAAATAACCACGATCGGTATCTATACGTTTTACCAATTAGTGGCATGTTTATATATGTCATTTTGATAAAAATCGTGGCTTCCATAGACGACGAAATTTCTCAAGATATCTGAACTTCTTTTTGGTTATTCAGGAATCAGTCCAAGTGTTGAAATATGCTGAATAAGGTTAAGTTTCATTGCTCAGTTCTACAGTATTCTTTGCGAGATGTGTGGCCGGGCGTTATCATTAACAAGAACAGCGCTCACTGTTTTCCTTACAGTTTCCGGTGCATTTTCAATTTGACATTATCTTTCTCCGAAGCAATTGTTTCGCCACGATGCATTAAACGTGCCGCATATCACCATACAATGGCCATATCCTCCCTATGGTGTAATTTTGGTTTTGTGGAATTTTTAGTGCTTCATCGAAATTCGGCAACTGTTTGCTGTTGTCACATTGAGCCCACTTTTCGTCACAGACCACAATACTATCCAAAAAAGGACACATCCTATATGGTAGGTACATACAGTACATCCTATATGGCATTAACTCCATTCTGTAAACTATTGAACATGTACCCTATCTGCATTACCCTCTGCTTCTGCTTTCCTTTGTACAGATTTGTGAGATCCGTCACTGATATCTAGGGAGGAACATTTCGCAATGCTACATGTGTTGACTGGGAAGTGGCGAGACGGAAGCACATCCCAAGAAGCTTCTACTTCTCCCCGAGAGTGTGCGAAATGTTTGCTAAACACTTCTATGCGAAATGTTGGCGCCCTGCAAAGCGTATGCGGTTACTCTCGAGGTCTTACACGTGTTTCCACCAACTTGTAATGTTAAAATAAGATTGAAGCTTATAAACAAGGAATTTATTATTATTTTATAGCATAAGTACCTTTAATGATCAGTTTACAGGCTGTTTCATATAAATTTCAGTCAATCATAATTTCTGATTAAAGTATAACAAAAAAAATGCAGTCGCTTTACAAGGAAATTTCATAAATTTACGAGGGAGGATATAAAAATAACCGAAATTATTTAATTACGTTTAAATAAACGATGACCCCTACTGGCGGAAATGCGAGTCTTTCGTCTAGCACTACTGTGAGTGTCATTCATGCATTCCGTTGAGAGCTAAAAGCCAATCCTTGAGGTCTTGTTTATCATACCTAGCGTCGATATGAACCTGCGGCAATTAGGTGTTGTGTTCTGCTACACAAAAATGCTAAGCAACCTTGGAAATGTTGCTACAACCATATAAGGAGATGCATTAGATAAAACACAAGTCTGGGGGGTGGCATGAGCGATTAAAGACTGAAAGATTCTCCACGTCCTGGAAGACTCATAGCGGCTAACTCCGAAATCAATGTAAACACAATTGATACTACTGTGCAATAAGATCATTAATAACATTTCCAGAGTTTTTTATTATTATTATTATTATTATTATTATTATTGCGAAGTTGCTTCCGCTCATTTGGCGCTACAGCCCGGGGTGAGCCTTGGCCTGCCGCAGCGACCTCTGCTTCCTCTATCTTCGTCTTGCGACTTCATTGATAGAGAGCAGTATTGCAGAGGGGAATGTGATCAGCATTTTCCCGGCACGCCGGTTGCCTTTCGTGATCGAAGACGCTGTCTCTCCACCAGGCAGCTTCCCAATTGTCTTCACGAGGTTAAGTGGACCCCGTTCGAGACCTCCCTAACTTATAACCACTAGACCGTGTAGAAAGTACTACTGGAGAGAAAAAATCACCAAATCTTGCCGAGATGGCATTGGCGCATGGGCTGATCGAGTCCGCGAAGCTCATGACATCATCAAAGAAGAATGAGGCAATGTGGTCATAGCTAACCCACCTTATTCTATCGAAACCACACTTTGGGACTTTTGCCTCTTCCCGGGTGTGAAAAAAGGAGCTTCAAGGTCGCAATTTTGAAAATGATAAGGGACTGAACTATGTTTTCATGGCATTCTGAGTACACTATTAAAAATGAGTCTAGTAAGTTTTTAAACAATGAATAAATTGTTGGAATCATTTTATTAATTTTTTATACTTTGAGAGCTGATAAGGGAATATGGATGAAATAAAGGCACTATGTATTAGGTATAAAACTACTTCCGTTATTTTTTGATACTCCTTCGTATCTATGAGGGTGCTATGCTATTCAGCTTGCAGTACAAGACAGAACAAGTCCTGGCACGTTATGCCATATTTTTATTGTAAGGCCATATCACACACAAAAGACAACATTTCCATGCAACAAGCTGGATGTGCATTACGATAATGCACCTGGCAAATGTTGCTGAATAACTCACAAAAATCAATGCGCAATGCGTCCCTACACCTCCCTATATATAGTCCAGATTTAACCCCGTGCCACATTTTCCTTTTCTCCAAATTGAAGAAACACCTTTGCGGGAGTATCTTCCATCATCAGCAGCAGTGTTGAAGGCTGCGGAGACGATTTTGATCCTGTTAACAAATGGTTTACAGCATGTCTTTGAAGATTGGAAGAAACGCTGGGAGAGTTTTTCATCCAAAAGGGAGGAATGTCATTAAAATTAAACAACAGCAGCAGCTCGCCTATGAGAAATACCCGACAAGACAACCAAACACTTGCGGATACCGGAAAGCTATGCCGTTCGCCGGGAAGGAGGTAGCAAAAGCGCTGCCATACATTTCAATATAACATACATAGTTTCTTGAAATCTTTAGATGAGAGAAATAAGTAATGTATTTTGGTAAGTTAACTCCCGTTAAACACCTATAGTGTTGCCCGCACTATTTGGCATCTCTGTAACTAGTTCTAACCTTCATTTGCTAATCTTATGGTGAATGTTACCTTTCAGTTCTTATCCTAGACATAAAACTCTTTACTCGATTCGTGTTTGAGCTTGAAGAGCTAAATTGGTCAGTAAGAGTGAATAGTTTTACACAATAAGTCAAAATACATCTTAGTAATAAATAAACTGCACATATAAGAGATCCACCTACCTCTATCGTCCTGGGTCCAAGTGCTGCGCATGAGATCGATACTTGTTTGGCTCACTGTCTAATTACAATAATCCAAATAACAACATTTAATCTGTCGACGGTGGTCTTAAAGTGACGCACTCTCTTTTGAATCCAAAAGTCGCCGTACGTTTTTCTGAATGTAAAAACCTCAATTGTTATGTGTTCTACTCTTGCAGCATGCGTTGAAACATTCAAAAACATCCCCACTAGGAACCAGCTTGTCAATCCGAATTCTCTCATTTCTGCTAGAGATGTCATCAAAACGAAGTGATGTCAAAAGTCATTCAACTTTTCTAAGTAGCGCTGCTGCTGAGGAAAATTACACTGTATAATCCTTGGCATAAAAATCATCCAAATCTTCGTGATGACTTCAGGATACAATAACCCAAGCAGGGTCATTATTTGGGCGATATTGGTATCTTGAGCATCTCTTTCTCTACTGCAGTTTTTCCTGAATCGCGAAATTCACTGACTCATACACTCCATGATTTTTCTAACATGTCGTTTGAAAATATAAACCCCATGACTCGATTGGTATTTGCGCTTATTTAGCTTGTTTGTCACAGTGTTCTGTTGCAATGCTCTCACGTTTTGACGAGGGCAGTACATAAACAATTTTGTAGTGTTATCCTTTTTAAGTACATATGGTACATTAAGCAACTGAATGCGTTGCTTGATCCGAAATGTTGGCTTGTTGATTAACCATACTTGCCTTCTAAACCCAATATCTCGGGTTCGAACCCGGCCAGGGTCGATGGATTTTTTTCGGGGCGTAAAATTCCTAAATGACTTCCTTCGGAAGGAAAGTAAAGCCATGGGTCCCGTGTCGTACATTTTCGGCACGAAAAAGAACCTCAAGCCTGAAAAAAGAGGCCTCTGAGCAAAATTTGTCGGCCATTTCACCCCCTAATTTGAATGGGGCGCTGATGACCTGGGATATTAAATAGCGGCCGTAAATAAAACAAATGAATAAATTCATCTATTATCGGCTTCATCGTTTTCATTGTAGGTCAAACTTTCTAATATTCCATTAAGAATTCTTTCTTCCTTTCTTGCATAACCGTCCATATAAAACCAAACAAGTGTGTTGCTATATAAGTAACAAAGTTTCTTTGTCGCGCGTAGTAATTATTCGCTGCAACACGCACGGTTGAAATGAAATGAACATAAACCAAGGTAGATCAACAAACGCTGATTGCTGAACAAATGTCTGATAATGGAGGCTAAAAAGGCAGCTAGGCAAAAGGAGAAGTCATTTCTGATTGTTGGCAGTATAGGTGAGAGAAGAAAAACAAATGTTAAGTTGCCAGGTGGCACTTATACGGGCCTATGTAACTGCCTTGAGCAGGTTCCATTCAAAATTAGTAATCTATCACGGGAAGAAGTGATATTACAAGAACAGATAGTAAGAATTAATGAAGAAGTTCAGAACAAATACAAAGATAATCCCAAAACGTGTCTAGTTTAGCAACAATATACAAGACAACTTTATTAATCAACAGGAAGGGGCTGGTAGAGGAGAATGAATGAATGTTGTTTAACGCCCGTTTTTGCTACAGAGGCACCTCAGGCGATGGACACTGATGATTTTTTTTTTGATTGGTTTATTTACGGACGCTCTTTAACAGCTCAGGTCATCAGCGTCCCATTCAACTCAGGGCGTGAAACGGCCGACAAATTTTGCTCAGAGGCCTCTCTTTCAGGCTTGAGGTTCTTTTTCGTGCCGTAAATGTACGACACGGGACCCACGGCTTTACTTCCCTTCCGAAGGAAGCCATACTTAGGATTTTTAGCACTGATGATAAATGAGATGAAATGATATATTGGGAAAGATTTATTTTTAAGGAAGGAATCGTTCCAGGCCTAAGTTTAGGGCATTTGCCATTTATGCCATTTATGAGGACTGAGGAAAACCTGGGAAAAACCTCAGTCAGGGAGGACGTTCCTGGCGGCATTCGAATACCTGACCTTCCTCTCACGAGTCCGTGCCTTAACGACCTCAGCCACCCGTGGCGATCTGGTGGAGGAGAATATGAAGGTGAGGAAGTAGGGAGTGATGAAGGAGAGGAAGATATTAAGGAAATACTTTTGGACTATAACCAGAAGATGAGAATAGGAAGGAAAAGATTTTTGCCTATTGGTGTAAAAACGAAAAATTTTGCAAATTGCAAGAGGAATCTTGGACGAGTATTAGGAGAAAGAGGATAAAAACGGAAGAGATAAATAACAGACAGGGGGAAGAAGAAAATAGAGAAGAGAAAACAGCGATGAAGAATAAGAAGAAGAAAACAGTGATGGAATAGTAGAAGTATATAGAAGAAGATTAAGTGAGGGAAAGATGTAAGCAAACATAATTCTCTTAGTTAGGGTAAGGAAAATGCTGGTTGCTTTAACATTTTAATTTAGTAGACAGCTGGCTACCAGCTATTGGTTATGTATACTGGTTGGTCGATTTATTTTTTGGACGCTCTTTCACATCTCAGGTCATCAGCGTCCCATTCAACTCGGGGTGTTAGTGAAACGGCCGACA
Organism: Metallyticus violacea; assembly: GCA_030762175.1. NCBI lineage: Eukaryota > Metazoa > Arthropoda > Insecta > Mantodea > Metallyticidae > Metallyticus > Metallyticus violacea. Next base: position 149,269,443 of record CM060831.1, read on the forward strand.
AATTTTGCTCAGAGGCCTCTCTTTCAGGCTTGAGGTTCTTTTTCGTGCCGTAAATGTACGACACGGGACCCACGGCTTTACTTCCCTTCCGAAGGAAGCCATACTTAGGATTTTTACGCTCGAAAAAATCCATCGGTCCTAGCCGGGTTCGAAACCGCGATCTTGGGCATAGGAGGCAAGTATGGTAACCACTACACCACCAGGACCGACATGTATACTGGCTTCCAGTAGAATTGTAATTTTGTTTAATTTCTGAAATTTTGTAATATTTTTATTTTAGTTTTTAGTAGTGAAATGTTTAATTTTATTAAGCCATATTTTTGTTTTGTATAATTATAGATATAACCTGTAAAATTATTTTATATAGTAGTAAAAAGAATTTTTAATAAATAATCAAATTTGAAAATGACGTTCCGATATAGGTAACTAGGTGCAGGACGGAGTATTGTAGATTTTAATTTATTTTGTATTATGTTGGTAATATAGGGTTTTAACAAATGTTTTCGAGTGCGAAATGAAATTCTGCGTGCCACTAATGCAGGATTAAGAATGTACATTCTACGACACATGCATAAAATATATTTGTAATGTGTATATAGATTTATATAATAATAAAAATACACCTACTGCTGCTACCTCAGTATTAACACTAGATGACACTTGATGCGATGTCTAAACATCTATCTTTCCGACATCTGTGGTATTAAGTGTAACTAAAATTCAAAATGATATATGTAGTTCGTCATTTGGATAAACCTCAGGCCTTGTAAGCAGATGATATTATGTTTTATATATTGAGAAGTTATATAATGGTAAGATAGATTGCGAGATAAAAGAAAAACAGAAATAAAAGCAGCGGAAAAGAGCACTCCCCGTCAGTCTTTGTTTTCTTAGACTCTGCTGATACTACCATCATGAGAAACATCATCGCAAAAACAAATACTGTTATTCATTCAGGAAAACTGTTGCACTGGGACACACAAACACTTTTTAGGCTTCCCTTTTGCTCCGTTGCTTCCGGAAAACATTTGTTTCGAGATCGATCTTTTTAACAAACAGGTACATCGTTCGAGTTTCTCTTTATAATTTTATTCTGCATTTTGCTCTCTAAGGTCCTCTATAACCACACTTTAAAAATACGAGTAATAAATAGTTTAGAAGATATAGTTGCTCAAATTTAAAACAAATATATAATGTTTCTCATTATAACCCCACTTTTCCAAACAGGTTGTCTCTGTATGGTGTATTCAAGGGCAGTTTTAATCATTATTATAAACCTGAAACAAAATGTAAAACTGTTCTTTTTTATTTTTAACACATCGAAAATTAGTTACAGCCCGCAACGCCTTGTGCACGTTGCTAACAGAGGAAATCTCCCTGGTGTATTAACGAACATGGTTTATATTTTTGGTTGCTCCCGTAATGGGTCGGTCACCAGGACCAACAAGTAAGCGATGAATTGACAGGCCACATTGTAAGGATTGGATCAATTGTTATATCTGTGAAAACAAACTCCAGTTGGTTGAGTGGCACCAACCTCGATCCCCAACAAAATAACCCATTCAACAAAGAAGAGCATTGCTAAATTCTATTCTCTTAATTGTGGTTTAATTCCCAAGGGATATCATCATTCCGGAGGTAAGTTGTCCACGTGTATGGTGTTCCTCACCGAAATGTAAATCAGCATTGGACTTGAAACGAAAGATCTTGAACTATCCTGCCACATTCACGAATTCGCTCAGAGTGACTTTTCAAGTAAATGAACTTTTTGGAGAAGAACGTTTATTTTTTTTATTTTTGATTGATTGATTTATTTATGGACGCTGTTTAACAGCTCAGGTCATCAGCGTCCCATTCAACTCAGGGCGTGAAACGGCCGACAAATTTTGCTCAGAGGCCTCTCTTTCAAGCTTGAGGTTCTTTTTCGTGCCGCAAATGTACGACACGGGACCCACGGCTTTACTTCCCTTCCGAAGGAAGCCATACTTAGGCTTTTTACGTCCCGAAAAAATCCATCGATCCTGGTCGGGTTCAACCCGCGTTTTGGGTTTAGGAGGCCAAGTATGGTAACCACTACACCACTAGGACCGACAAGAACGTTTCGTAAGTGACAACAATTAAATAATTGGGTAACAAAGTGGCGTCAAATGTCTATAATAAAGGCATTTTCCCGAAAATTAGTTAATGTTTCAATGTTACAAATTTTAAAGTAATATTTTTCTACGTTATGACAGATTTTGGCCGTCCACTATGAATTAAGGAAATTTTTGTATAGAATATTTTTCAAAATATATGCTTGAAATTTAAAAAAAAAATGCTATTTTTTGCAATATTTAATTTTTATTAATTCTAATTCATATTTATATAGTGTGTCAAAATAAGGTGACCAAATTTTGAGGTTGTAGCCTCAAACACCAGGTTGTCTGGTGGTTCTGTCACAATATGACAGTATTTTAATACTGGAAGATAGCATCCCCTTCGGACTCCCCTTAAGTGTTTATGTCAGCATGAATTATTTTTATGGTTTTTGACCATTCTTGGAGTATTATTTAACTGGTTTTCCTCTGGAAATTTCTAAATATGACACGTTTAGAATTACCATGTATCTTTGGAACACTGCCAGAATTTTTCAAAGTACAAATACGGCAATGAAATTCCAGGATGGGTAATTTGCAAACGATATTGAGTTGCCATTCCAACAAGTTATGAATACCGTTCGGGGAGGCTAAGGCAGTAACACTTGGAATTCGCATTCCGAAGGTCCTGGTTTCATATCCCTTGAGGCCGGTCACCTGGACTTTGGTTTTTTCATGGTTTCCCCTAGTTGCTTAGATGAATGTTTCCTTTTCACAAATATTTCGCTCTCATTCCAATGATTCTGTTGCGTGTGCTGTGTGCGACGTGACTGCGGCTTGGACTTTTAAAATATTTTTGTCCCTATCTCACTGCCCCCGAATTTTGGCCGTCCGATGTCTCCTCCACCTCTTCCCTTCCTCTAGGAGGTGTTCACTCTTAGAATGTCGTTGCAAAAGTAGGTACCAAATTTTCTCCTTTATTCGTATCAATTCAATCCATGTTCTTGGATGCCTGTTTTGAAATAGTTGCCAACATTAATTTTATGTTGTCTTCGCATCATCTTTGTCTATCTTACGTTTCTGTAGTTAATTTCTGACTCAGTAAGTACATCGATTCCGGTTCTTTCTCAACACATCGTGCCCAGGTTCCTTTGAGAAGTAGGTCATATTATTTTCTGGTTTGCTCCTGACTCCTTGATGTCATGCTTGGATTGGATTGGATTGGATTGTCTTAGGCGAAAGAGGATCCTTCTGTACCCGAGTTCTGCTTTATGCCCCTGCGCCGGATACCTCCGGGAAGAAGGGACGAGATGAGAGAGACACAGGGCGGTCTGGTTCTAAGGGCGATGAGTGCGCGAACTTAAGCGGTCACATTTACATTTTCAGATAGAACCGCCCTCCGAGAATGTCTGCTTCCGCACCAACCGCCAGGACAGAAACCTTCTAAAGGTGCAAGCCACTGTTACGCCCCGCCCAGCACACCTTGCCGTGGCACTTTATACTCTGCAACAAACCAACAATGAAATGGGAGGGTATCAAATTGGCAGAATGTAAATATCCATACCAGCATTCGCCATAGGGAAACACGAAAAGTCCCATATCTCAAACGTTACCGCTCGGTGTTCTGTCTTGCAGTCTTATGCCTTGTATTTTCCTTTTCATCTTCCTCTATCTTGAACTGGAGAAGGGTTGTTACTAAAAGCGAATTCTCATCCTCTCAGACATTATTTATTTTTATATTCTGCAATACTTACATCCTGATATCTTGTTTCTACTTCAGGACGTAACACTCCAGATTTCATTTATTTATTCCTCTTATATCTTTCAATACAATTTAAATTACAATTAAATTTTACAGGTTTTAAAATCTACACTACTAATACTAAAACTAAACAAAATTAAAACTTCAAAAACAAAACCGGTACTGGAATCCAGCACTACGGCTATTTACTATGACTTATAATAACATCTACAATTGCAACTGGTACCCAGTAGCAATGATTACATTTAAACTTTATTAATTTACAATTATTATCCAATTTAATATATGCATCTTCATTTCTGCTAACACTCGGTATCCGGGCTGCTCCTGGACTGGAATTCCTGGCATCAGAACCTGGACATCAATGGAGATGCTGCTGGTCTCAAGCAACAGCTATACTGGACCATGGTATGTTGATAGTGTAGTTTCCTTCGCTTCTCTCCTTCTCTTGACCTCTGTCTACTTCTTCTCTCAACTGCTTCGTTTCCGCCTGAAAACTGCCATTATTCCTTTTTTCTGTCAGTTCTGCTCTCTCCTTCTTATTCAAATTGGGTGTTATCTTCTTTATCATCATTTTCTTCAACTAATTCTAGTTGTAAATATCTTTCTTGCCTTTCCCTGATTCTCTGGGATCTTCTAGGAGAATATACTGTTTATAACCTTTGAGTTTTTTCGTGTTTGTTTTTTGCTGTTTTTATACTCTTCTGCCATTTTGCATGATATTTTATTTGTTAGACATTCTCTCAGACATTCAAAGTGGATTAAAAACACTTTCCTCTAACCAGGTGAGATCTATAGAAGTGTCTACCCTGGTAGCAGCTTGAACTGTGGTGGGTGCCGAGGCACCAAGGCATATATAGGAATGAGATAGCAGATCAGTTGGGAAAAGGGGTGTTGATACATATTTTTTTTTTTTTTGACTCTGAGCCCCTGGTCGGAATAAGTGCCCACCTGCTAAGACCGCAGTAAAAATCTGAATTGGGGATAAATACCAACTAATGTGGACAAATCCAAGCCCTAGAAATCCTCTTTCCAATTGGTCAGAAAAGGAATAAGGAAAGTAAGTGCGTTAATTACTGAACAGGTCACTTCAGAAAACATCTACGAAAAGTGGATCTCTATAAAGATGAACCCACTTGTAAAAAGTGTAAACAGGACGAGGAATCCGCCTCGCACAGCCTGTTTGAGTGTCCAATCCTGCCTGGTAAGGAAGAGACTCGTTCTCTATGTAACCAGGGAAGATCTGGGAAAAGATGCCAACATTGGAACCAAAATACTGCAACTTGTACAAGGAACGGATTTTGGTATACAATGAAGGCGTCTCTCCCAATGGGTTCATAGGCAGACGTGCTTGATGTCTCTCCCAATTAGATGCTAACTTTGGGCTTTATAAATAAGAACTGGAAGAACATAAAATAATATTTTCTGCTCGTATTTACTGGTGAATGTCCTTCCTGGTTAAAGGAAACAGTTCGTATTTCTTCACATATACTTTTTATCTTAGGTTAACAAGGGGAAACTTATTAGACTTTGAACTTGCCTGTGTCAAATCCCGGAGAGGAATGGAAACGCCCATTCTCCCCGAACCACGAGTATGATATTAAGCAATAAATCTGTTGAAGAAATCACCAAGTTCATTAAAGTTAAGACGTGATGGAAAAGCTTACGATAAAATCCAAAGTTAAGATGAAAGGAAACTTCCAACTTTAGAGAACACGGAGTGGTTGAGAAACTGTATTTCAGAACGTTAGAGGTAAAAAGAAAGTGTGTGCGTACTCGTATATCTCGGTAGTCTACAATTCAATGTTTGCTTTTAAAAATACAACCTTGGGATAAGGAAACTGAAAGAGAGTCAGAAGTGCCTTGTTAACTCCGGCCCAGTTCGTAGCTGGCGGCTAAGAAGAAAATTAAATGCTACATCAAGATTCTTCCGCAAAGTAAATAAAAGCATTCCCCTATGGCAGACAATGTTTGCAGAATTATTAAAAAAAATGAGCTATATATTCTTTGTAATTTTCTAAACGAGTTGGTACTTGATTTTTAACCCTGGAGGTACAGTTCACATTATCACATGTCTGTCGATTTCATTTCTACCTGCTCCAATGAACAGTTGAAAACAAAAAGGTTTCTTAACTGCGCAATTATTACAGAAAAAAATGTAAAGTCTGGTGTTTTGTAAATATTAGCATGATGAAGTTTTTAATTCAATTATATATATTTAAAGATATAAATTAAATTTAAAATGCCTTTATTTATAATAACAAAATATGTTTACGACCAATGTGATATGACGAGTGAAAAGGTGCAGGAAAATAGCGCTATTATTATTGTAAATGTACCAAAGGAATTTACACTGAATCTTAACCAGTGCCAGATTCTGAACGTTTATAACTAAAAGAGCTAAGAAAACTATTTTTAGTCTGACCCCAGCGCGCTGGGCTAAGGTCACAACTTTGACGTTACCCGCAGGGCTGAAAGCACTTAGGTGCTGCTACTGGTGGTGTTGCAAAGTGGCCGAGCGGCTAGCCAGAAGCGAGCCACAGAGCGGAACTTATCCAACGTACTTTACTTTGTAATTTATAAATATAAATGAATAGGGACGGGTAAATCACTGACGGCATTATTAGGCGGGTGAAATATTATAGTAAAAATGAAACCTCTGAATATAAATGGATAGGGACGGGTAAATCACTGTAATGAAGGCATTATTAGATGGGTGAAATATTATAACGGTCTAAATTGTGTGTTGTTCCAATTTTCAACTAATTCACATATACACACACACTAACCTAATCTGTGGGCTAACCTCGGGCAAATCCTGAAAACCGGTGGACCCAGTGGCTTAGGGAGTAAATCATTGTAATTGTGGCAAATCTCCTTTAACCCCGACAGAAAAAAAAAAAAAAAAAAAACTAACAAAAGAAACAAACAATCATGGAATGGTAGTATCGAACCCTGCTATTCTATCTTCACAAGTGTAGTATGAAGCTCTAACCGCCTGCGCTATTGCACCGTTGATACTAAAGCGTTATTATCCAATAGCTGTGCCATACCATCTTCGGCTCTTTCCGCTTTTACTGACTCGGGCACTAGCAACCGGCAGCAGTAGTAAGTATTTCAGCCCTGCGGGTAACGTCAATAAATGTCACACCAATCACCTGCTTGTGTTATTATTAGCGAACGCAGCGTTACAAAAGTAGATGCGGTTTAAGGTTTAAGGAATGCTGTCTGTAGGGTTTCGTCAACGGTTTATTGTACTGAAGTACTTCAGGTTCACATAAAAACTGAGTAAACACCACGATGTGTATAACACGCCACTTAGTTTGGTGTTCGAACTTCCGCCCCTATCAGTATGTGGTTAAGAAGACCGCCTCCTTGGTGTAGTGATTAATATTGCTAACTGCTGCCCGGTACCTGTTAGGAATTGTAAGTTAGGCACATAGAGGAAATGTAATAATAGGAGACGCAACTCCCGGCACTGCCATCTAGTTTTAGTTTTCGAATTAATTTGACAACGGTGTCATCTTGTGACTGTAAGATTAACTACATCCACCATCAATTTCTTACTTATTAGGTTGTTGTTGATTTTGTTTTATTTACTGACGCTCTTTAACATCTCAGGTCATCAATGTCACATTCAATTCAGGGCGTGAAACGACGGGTAAATTTTTCTCAGAGGCCTCCTGTTTAAACTTGATTTCATTTACATGCCGTAAATTTACGACTTGGAACCTACGACTTTATTTCTCTTCCGAAGGAAGCAGGAAGCCATATTTGGGATTTTTACGCCTGAAAAAAGCCATTGACCCAGACCGAGATTGAACCCGCGATCTTTGATTTACGAGGCAAGTATGGTTACCACTATGCCACCAGAATAGACTGCTTATTAGGGGTTATCTATAGTTGCTAAGGAAGACTTTGAGCAATGAATCTATTGAAGTTACAATATTTAGTTGCATTTTTGGCACTGTAACTTCTTTTTTAATTCTGGGCATTTTTGGAATGCACTTGCATTTACCCGCTTGTCTATCCCTTAACTAGAAAACAACATTTGGAGAAAGGAGCTCAACATGCATCCCAAATAAGTCGGGAATATAAAAATGTTGGTTAAGTTACAGTGTCAAAATCTAATCAAAATTACTCCCTCTATGTTGAAGTATACTCAGCGTATTTTAAATGTTTATATGGCAATTGCGAATGTGTACTAGATTAAGTAATCTATGCACCGGGCACAAAGGACTCTTCGCCTTGAAAGAAATATGCATGGAAGAGGAGAGCCAATGACATCTAGTGAGTGTTATAGAAATGACATGAATTGGGTGTTCCGAGCTATATATAGAGTGCAGCAGCGATAAATGTGGCGAATTTCCCTTCCTCTCCATATTAGGGAGGTTTGAATCGGGGACAATTGAGGCCTAGTGAGGACAATTGAGAAGCTGCCTGATGGAGAGGTGGCGTTCTTCGATCACGAAAAATGCTGATGGGAGGCCGGCATACTATCGCATGCTCCACTACAATACTGCCCACTATCAATGAAGTCGCAAGACGGACAAAAAGATGATGTGGTTAAGAAATCGGCTTAACTAAAATGTTTATTACAGACCACTTGTGAGCTAATGCTATGACTGGCGTATCTCTTATATTCTCACGACTTTCACATTTTACAAGGGCTTTTATGTTTAGGGTGGTGCCATTCCTACACTCTGAACCAAATAGCACTAGAAGACTTGACGTCTGAAAATCACCCTCGGTATTTTTACGCATCTAAGCACCTTCAGTATGTTAGTGAAGAACTTTTTACTGCAGTATATTGTATGGAATCGTTAGCACTGGAACAGATAAAGAACATATTACCGTGTAATAACCAATATAGTGTAGAGGAACTTATTAGGCCATAAATTGGAGGAATTACAGAAGCACAGTTGTTGCAGATTTCATTAAAAGATGTCAGAAATGTGTGGCCGCATTGAAAACAAATTCTATAACACGATTAGCACTCATTATAAAATAAAGCGAATATTGTGTGCATGCTTACTATTGACCAAACCCTGAGAGATAGATCAGGCGTAATTTACCCCTCTTGGGGGTGGGTTCCTGACTTTGGTTTATTTATTATTGTAGTTTACCCTGGTGAATGTTGATATGGAACTTTCTTTAACAGAATTTTCCGCTCTCCCATTGTTAGTTCTGTTGCACGGTCGAAAGTGCCAGGGATAGGTGAGAATGCCTTTGCCCCGGCGTCTGATATGGAAGTGGCCCTGCTGAAGGCCCGTACTCCTCCGTCGGCGTCTGGGTGTTCTATTAGGATATAAAATCCTGATTCACCGCCTATGCAGTCTCCTTCGTCTCATCCCTTCCTCTTGGCGAGTCCCCTACTTTGAATGTTTGCACAAGCTGCCAGCCCGTGAGGAAGGCATAATTACTGAAATATCCTGCTCCGTACCCCATGATCTAAAATGCACATTTTCATATCGAATTTGAAAAAAACTATGACTGTCAACGTTTTGTTTCCATTAGATAAAATGAATACGTATTTGCGCGAATCTAATGCGCAATTGAATGTAATGCGCACCCCAAATTCTAAACTTAAAATCATAAAAAAAAATGTTGGCATATTGTTGTACGGCGTCTTAAGAGATAAGTATGTCCGCTTCATAAAACAATTAAAACTAGAATTTATAAGTGGACTATTGTTACATCTTGGAGCACATAGGACAAAATCTATAACTCGTGCTGCTGTTGCCAGGCAGTTGACGTAGGTCAAAGAAGAAAAAGTTCTTTCTTAAGGTGTCGCTAGTCACAGGTTGCCCGTTCTTCCTCCTTTCATGTACGAATTCCAAAACTTTTTCTTCAATGTCAGCACGTCTTCCTTTGCGAGGACCAGTAAATTTCTTCCTATTAATTTTAGTTAATTTCAGTTTTCAGTTACAGCTCCTTCCCCAACCTGGCTTTCTTTACAACAGTACCCTGACCCAACTAAGCTATCTCGAAGTCAAATGAGTAATGATTTTTAAGAATATTACTGCAAGCATGTTCCTCTGTCGTCTTAAAATTGCTTAGTGTTATATCTTGGTGCTGTAGTGGTCTTCTAAATCCCAAGATCACGGGTTCAAACCCGGCCAGGATTCGATGGTTTTTTCGGGCGTAAAAAGCCTAAGTATAGCCGTGGGTCCCTTGTCGTAGATTTATGGCACGAAAAAGAACCTCAAGCCTGAAAGAAGAGGCCTCTGAGGAAAATTTGTCGGCCATTTCATGCCCTGAATGGAATAGCACGCTGATGGCCTGGTGTTAAAGAGCTTGCCGATTTAATGCAACATTCAAGCACCCCGCAGTTTTTGGAATAACTTTGCTGGGCCACGATGGAATTCATTATCTAGTAATTTTTCACAGAAAACCCTTATTACTGAGCATCATTGCTCGAACACCTTACAAAGTTAACTTATAAAACAAGACACATTTCTTTCTCATTTATACGAAACCGCGTAAGAAATTGATCCATAAGTACATGAAAACATACTATTTGAGGGAGAAAATATGGTGTGAAACACTTGCTGAAATGAGGTTACACAAAGGGTTATAACAAAAGTGTAACAAAGTTTGTCAAAATACAGGAAATGCTAAAGAGATTTTACGAGAGAAGTGAGATACTGCTCTCAGTATCTGTGATTTAGCGTTTGACATAGAAAGTTAACGACTGTGGGATATTTCTTCCACTCTACTGAGAATCGCAATTCTTCTCCCGCATGAAGAAAGATGGACTGCAAAAACAGTAAACATAATGCAAACACAAAATTACATATTGCACTACAGACAACAAAACTGAAAGACAAAAGAATGGGAAAATCGGTACGACAAGACAGTCTTAATGGACTGCGGCCAGAACATAAAACTTGTCTGCAGCATACTGCGTAAGGGCGTCTGTTTGTCTGCATGTGGTGTGCCTGGCAAATGTTTGTGATTTAGCACAGTGAAAATTGTCTCGCCAGTGAATCATTTTCAGTAATCTGGACACATGGGCATTTGTTTTAGGCCGGCATTTAGAAAATAGAAAGTCCAGCGATAAGGTGCACCCTATTTCATAGTTGGGGAAAAATATTCAAGATCTAATTCTGCTCTCTATGATTTTAAATGCAATCATTTATTAATCCAAATTATTTTTATCGATTATAAGCAGTGCCCGGAAGTTAGGCAAAACGCCTTTTCTATATGGGTAGATATATTTAAGAGGCAGGTAGAAATGAACACGTTTCCTTACATCTGGGATCGGTAGGGCCAATTTTTATTTCACCTATTTTTGCTTATTTTGGCTTCTGTTGCTTCTTTTAAGCTTTAAAACATTTTTCTGCATATTTTGGATTATTATGGATTTTTCCTGCATTTATTTACGCATTTTAAAAAGCACATAAAGAATTTCAATATATCAAAGCGAAAAATGTTATTACAATTAAATGGCTTATTCACCTTACAAAAATATCTATTGACATTCTTGTAATACATTTATTTCTTTTCGGTTAGTCAAAAACATTGTCCTCAACCCGTTCGCTTAAGATCTTTAAACAGCAAATGCTTCATTGGTCTGAAGGAACGCACGATTACCTCGGGCATACGAATCCAGGAAATACAGAGGATGACTATAGTTTTGAATAGTCCTAGCGAATGACCTTGTATCGATTTGTGCGAGACAATTCCAGGACATTTGCAGTGATGTTATTTTTCTGCTGCATAAAAGTAACAAGCAATTGCAGGCGAGAAAGATGATAGCGACTATAAACCATTCCAAAAAGGTGTTCAGTACGGAAGTAAGACAGACTTTAACCTGATTCCCCTATAAACGCATAAACAGAAAATGAATTCGACTAGAAACCACTGCGTATTTTTTGCACATTCGCCAGGACTATCAAAACTATTTTGCGTTGATCGACATTTCCATGATGTCCTGAAAGATAAATGTTCGAAATAGCTTGTTTTAAATATGATCCATTCACTTCAGTGGAAGTAGAACGTTCTTTGAACAGTGGCGCCTAGCGGCGCTATAAAGCCGTAGTGCATAGCTTGACCATTACTACTTATAGATGGCAGTGTTCTAGAACGTACAAAAATTTAGAAATAGAATTAACATACTGAACAGAAGTAGAGAGAGAGAGAGAGAGAGAAATAGCTTAATAAATATATCGACATAACACTCTATTTAAACAAAAATAGCCCTTTCTCTGGGTTTCGTAAAAGTATAGTTATCGAATGACCCTTTAACTAAAGTCTGCAATATGTAGGATGAAGCGTTATATGCTTCCTACGTTATGAAATCAGTATCAGTTAGACTGAAATTAATACTTAAGAGTTAGTTTACCATGATTTTTAATTTAAATGTTCTCTTCCAAAGCTCGCAAAGAAGAAGCTTAGAATGTAAGTTTTGTCTAATGTTCATTTTCTTTGTATTCCAGTAACACAAAACGAAATAAAGTACTTCACGAATTCACATGAAACTTCACTAGCCTACCGTTTTACTAACAATGAAACGACGCAACAACAACCGGTGCGTATAATACTGAGGCAAACTTTCCTTGGAACGCACGTGACGAGAGATTACGTTTAAGGTGGTGCATACTAACGAGAGATTACTCTTATGAGCAAGAGGATCCCCTCACCGCTTTCTCTCCCCCCCCCCAATTAAAGTACTCCACAAACTTTCCTAGCCATTAGTTTGCATCGTAACTGCAAACCAAGTCTCCTATACACATTGCTTTTAAACACAAAAAAGCATCAAGCAATGGTTATAGTAAATTAAACGATGACAATTTTCATAAGGTAGTCGAGAATCTGCTGGGATGTTGCTAAAGTAAATATTATACTATATCAAAATCCCATTCACGTTACATATGCCGAAATATTGTGAAATTTCTCTCAAAAGTTTTCTTATTTAGCTTGCAGGCAGTTTGATTATTGCTCAATTTTAATAGTACCATAAATCATTTGATACCACTGCGAACGCCCTACGGTTTCACATTCTCGAGTTACACTGCCTCGGCTGCCGCGCGACCCGCCACTTTCCCCCTCTCGTGTATCCCTAAATTATATCTCCGCTCTAGCTCAATACCGTGTTGCATACATTAATTCCTCGTTTGTTAATTGCTGTTTACTTCACAGGAATATATTGTGCAATTTAGATATTATGGGTGCAAAAGAACTCATCCGAAAATGTATCGTTTAACTTTCTATAATGGCACTGAACCGAACTTGTAGAGAATTGCCTGTAAAAAAAAAAAAAAAAAAAAAAAGAAAAAAGAAAAAAAAACACCTTCGAAATCAGACAAGATATTTTCTGAAGGAATAATAAAATGCACTTTGGGACTGCCCATTACCTTACTTATGTTCGTATACCCCAAAAACTTATTACTCAGGTAAATGGACTGTTCATCTGATGCCAAATTATCAAGAAAATGAATAATAATCTGATAGCGCACATTTTCCTTGTTTGTCTGACGGGATGACAGCGTACGACTAGTTATGAGAGTATGTAATTGTGAATAATAATAGATGATTATAAATGGTTAACTACCCTGTAAGTTGATAAGCGTGACAAATTACTACAAATTACTCATTTTCAACTGTGTACGGTACGAGTATCAGCTGATTATGCAGGCAGACATGTTTTATGTTCTTGGCTTGTTTACATGAAGTAAAATGAGAGAAAAAACAGCGCTCAAAATACTAGAAACGAAAACAAAAAAAGGGCACAAGGAAACAATTACAGTACAATCCTGGCAACGAAACTCCAATGCATATCTTCAAACGCTGTCTCCTTTCTTCAGTTGCTTCATAAATATTCTTTTTAACCTTTATAATATTATACATCACTCATTTTAACAGTTGGTGCCAAAGTGCATCATATTAAAAAAAAAACACAATTACTTATTGATTCTTAAATTTTTACCCGATTAGAAGGGAAATGTGTTTGTTTTATAGTTGTATATATTTACTATATATTTCATATACCATATGAGTCGTTCTTGGTGGTGTAGTGGTAATCATACTTGGCTTCTAAACCCAAGATCGTGGGTTCGATCCCGGCCAGGACCGATGGCTTTTTTCGGGCGTAAAAATCCTAAGTATGGCTTCCTTCGGAAAGGAAATAAAGCCATGGATCCCGCGTTGTATATTTATGGCACGAAAAATAACCTCAAGCCTAAAAGAAGAGGCCTCTGAGCAAAATTGGTCGGCCGTTTCACACCCTGAATTTAATGGGACGCTAATGACCTCAGATATTAAAGAAAGTCCATAAATAAACCAAATAAAGAGAATATATACCATATGATGTACTTTTTTCGCGCAACCGGAATATCACATCACATTAGCCACTGTAGTATGGTTAACTTAAAAGCAGTTTAAACCTTTGACATTACACTAAGATATCAATAAAACGTGAAATTGGACTAAACGACTTGGTACAGAGCTTTGAAATGTCTCTCTCTCTCCCTCCCTCCCTCTCTCTCTCTCTCTCTCTCTCTCTCTCTCTCTCTCTCTCTCTCTGACCTTAAAGCAAGTTAAATGGAGTTAAAGACAACTCGTTAAAATAAATACTACAGTGTCCACGCAGTGCTACAACACCTATATATCGCTGATTTAAACGCTTGTAAATAGGCATCGGGATTTCTAAGCACTATAAGTAGAATAAGGTGGCATGAAGTTATATTGGTGCTGACAACAGGTAGAAGGGGTACGGAAGGTCATGAGCTACAAACCCTCCTCTACTCTACAGGCTTGCCCCTCAGTTTTTATTTACTACCGGGCGGTGTGTCATAGTTTGCTTTGATTGTATTTTGAATGTGCCTAAGAATCCCCATGCCTGCTTTTAAGACAGTTAAAGAGTATTTTATAGCTGCAATGAAAAAAACAACTTGAATGGTCCTAGCTGTATAAATTGGTTAGTTGATTTAATCAGGTGGTAAGCAATATGTTTGTCGTAGAAGTAACATACCCTACAAGCACATTCTAAGGTCATATGACGAACAAAGAAATTACTAAAATGAAGATTTTAAATGGTACAATAAACACAAACAGTTATACAGACCTTTCGGAACAACGCCCCAAAAATAAGTTTTGACGAAACCTTGGTAATTTCCATTCCGCACAAATGTCACTTATATTTCATAATTGTGGTACTACATAGTCGCTATGTAATATCAAAAACCAACCATGTAAATGCATTAATTTAAAGTAGTTAATATACAGGCCAGACTAAACAGGTCATGGTTTGAGAATCACACTTGCGGTGAATGCACACAGTATCTCCCAAACTCTCTTAGGAGAAACGTTCTCCTTCAGGGAGGAATATCACAGTTTTGATATAACTTTAAAAGCAATTATTTCTCCATAACTGAAGTACACCTAAAAATTCCTACAAGTGGAAAGCCGAGCAGAGATTACGATTAGCTAACACATTGTTTTGATTGGTGGAACATTTGGAAAACCTTTAACCCATATTTGGCACTAATGCTTTTAACATGCTTTTAGGAAGAAGAAGAAAAAAAAATAAGAAGTTCTGACTGCAGAACGTACTGAACAAACCTGAAATACTGTAAAAATTGATCATTACCAGATTAAAACTTAACTCTACCAACCTTCTACTCGTCTCGCTTCTAAAGGTTCAGCTCTATGCTGGCTCTCCAGACACGCTCATCAGTTCACTGATGATGCTGGCTGTAGCAGTCAGCGAAAACTTTGGTTTTTAAATTTCATTTAAATAATCCAGTACAGAACCATAGAGAACGTTATGAACATGAAATAGTTTTGCCCCACAGCTTAGAGCATAAAATAATTTCTGAGTTACAAACAAATATCACGTCGAGAATTAGTATATTGGCCTTTTTCGGCATCAATCCATTTCCTGGTGGCCTCTCTTGTAGTTTATATGCTAAAACTGCTTTGGAAACTCTATAATTATGCATACTATGATGTTGTTGTTCGTTTATATACCATTTGTTCAACCATTTTGCTGCCACGCGCCGATATGGTTAGCCTCCTGCGATCAGCTGAAAACAGCCAGAGTTCTACGTCACTTATATAACCTTTTTAATGGAAAATGCACCACTTTGAAAATTCGCAACAGCAAATAGCTAACAAAATTTTCCAAATAAGGAGTACACATTGTACAGAATTGATTAATAGCGAAACAAGTATATAATAAATTGAAAATATCCTCATTGCTTGAACCGATAATATATTTTTTAAAAGAAAAATGTGTTTTTCGTGTTTTGGACTTAATTATACATTTTAAAATGAAGATGTACAGTAAGCTTAAATGTTCATAAGATAGATAGTCCATTTATGAATAAAATGACATAAAACAAGTTATGCTAATTGGTCTGTTACAACTATATATTTTAAAAAAGTATACGTATGTGCAAGTAAGGAAAGAGAAGTTTAAATGTACTCACAGACCCAAGCAGAGTGAAGACAATCTCAGGTAAAATATTATATTTTATACTGCATAAGGTCTGAGAACACTCTTAATACACTCTGCTTTATTTATGTATTTGTGTCTTAATGTTCAACACTAACACTCAAGAGTATCAACTCTGTCTAGTATTTATAAAAATGTAATACAATACACAAACACACAGAAACTGAAATTCTCATTATCGGATATCCAATTGTCATTCACTAACATCGCACTCAACCCATTTTCAGCCCTTAGAACACCACTATGAGACAAGAACAGACGGGGTTACCTTCAAACACAAAATATCACCCTTGTGAAAGGTGGGAACCCGTCATAATTATCGCTAATGAAGGTCAGAGCTGTCTCTTTTCTAACGCTTGCATCTTCACCACAGACCGTCACAAATATTGGATTTTAAGCCGGCCGACGAGATCGGCGCCGGCAATATTGGAATATATTTAAAGAAGCCGACCAGATCGGCGTTGGCAACCGTGGACTGGATTAAAGAAGCCGACTAGATCGGCTCTGGCGTATAAAGGCATGGCACCAAAAGGGTTAACTTTTAAATACATGTATAAAAAGTTTAGTGAATATAGCCGTCATAACGTGGCTTAACTATATTTCACTCTCATAGTTCCTTGGGATTAGCAGAGGTAGCTGGGAAAATGAAACGAACTAAACGGTGCACCTATTTCACTGCGTATCGTTTTCCTGCGCAAGGTAAAAATAAAATCTGATTTCATCCATACCTTTCCCTCTAAAGTATGTTATTTTAGGTATATTTTTAAGTCCCTAAATTTCGAATTGTCTGTTACAGCTCTAACCAATGTTTCATAGGGTAGGCTAGAGCAGACAGCCTCACGAAAATCCACCAGTGAACAACTTGTGATGCGAAACACTGCTAATCACTTGTCCGGGGGGATATGAGGCGAACATCCCGTATCCAAAGCCTTTGTGTATACCGCGGCTGCAATGTTTGTACTCTAACGGATGTTACAACCACGTTGCCTTAAATCTCATGAGTAATTATATTACTTTAATTTGAAGTCAGTAAATAATAGGTATGTAAAAAGTTAATACATAGTAAGCATGAGAACAAAGAAGAATAGCGTCATTGTTAATTATAAAGGCCTTTAAAGTTACTTCACATTTGTTTATATTGTCACATACCGAGTTTAATCATTCAATGTATTTTTTTTTTATTTCTGGTTAGAATCTGCAATGTTTAAGGCGCAGAGAGTTATTGTGATCATTTTTAGTTCCTATTTCTACTTACACAATTTATCAATAATCGCATTTATTAAATCTTAGTATATTTCATAATGAGTATTAACAGTTATGTAAGTTGTTCAATTAACACAAAGAGCAGATCTGCCAACCTATGAAGTGGACTATTAGTAGATTTCGGGCATTAAAGCAAATGCCTATTCTATTTCCTTAGGAGAAAGAAAAATAATTAAAAATCTTTAGTTCATGATAATTAAAAGAGATTTAAAGTGTTTTATGGTGTCTTAAAATGATTTATTAGGACATATTTGTTTGATATACTCCTTAAGATGCCAAAATCAACATTAATTTCGTTGCTTTTGGGATTCTGTGTACTTGCTTAATTATTCTGGCAATACTCGTCGTCTACCTGGATCACTATTATAGGGATATTTTTTTGTGAATATATATTTACAGGATGTTAATGAATAATTTCAGAGAGTGTAGAGATGTTGTATATAAGCGATTTGGGATATTAAACATATTACCTGTCTGTTCAAATTTCGAAGCTATGGATATAAGTTTCTGAATAAACAGTACGCCACTGGCTAATGAAGATGGCCCGAAAGCTTATAACACGTTAACGAAGGAAAGTTTCTGAACGTATCACTCTGTAATGATATAGCTTGCGAGTAGGTGATAGTCATTTGTTAATGGATGTTCAGTGCCGCATGTCAAATGATTAATTCAAGATATGAGGAATTTTTATGGCACTAAATTTTGAAAAAATGATATTTCTGTGCTCAGAAGGCAGTTTTAAAGGCATTTTGTACTAATTTTTCATCCGGATTGACTTTAACACCAAGTTATCAGCATCTGATACCAAAATGTTTAGCGCCATAAACCTGCGTTATACTTAGTTGTGAACCATACGTTGCCTTTCTAAAATTCTTATATACGACATCTCTACACTCTCTGAAAATATTTCGTGTAGTTCATTTACATCCTGTGTATATATACACACATTTCCGGACTAGCCGCAAAGGTGGATAAAGAATACTTAATGGTACTTAAATGCATTATAGTTGTAATAGTTTTCATTAAAATTATTTTCATCATATTAATACATAATTAAAGAAAGAAAATATAATTTATAAGGTTTAAACAAATATTAGAAAAGAAGATTCTAGAGCTCGCGATGTTTCTATGCAAAGCGGTATGGTAAATTCATCGCAGAGCAGTTGATCGCAATATTTTTCTTTGGGCTTTGCTTTTACTCATAAATATAAACTTATTATCCGTAAACACAGCAAAACAAATGTGTGGGTCTAAAAAACTGTTTTTCACTCTTCATTTGCCCGCGGCAGTGCCAACTTGTTAAAATCACGAACTCTGCTGTTAAAACAGTTCCACGAAAAAGATAACGTCAAGAAGATGTATGTAACAATTCCACCGACATAAGCAGGCCGAAAGGTCTGAAAACAAAAATACGATAATGGAATATTAAAAGAATAAAACAAAAATGTTCCAAAGAAGCAGAAAGGTTCATATTTTATTTATGACCAAAGTAGATGTTCTGTCGCTGTATGTATGCGAATCGACTTATCTTTTGTATGACATATCGATATGACTGTTTTCAGGTTTTTAAATAAGAACGTTACCTGTCAAGCTCTAAGTACACACTGCCTTCCATTTCATATTTCAAGATCGATAATATATACATGAAATTGTTTACGCCTCACTTATATTTTTGTGAAACTTCTGTGGTAAACGTTTGTGTTATTTCAGCTTGTGTGGTGTGTTGCATTTGATAAGATGTAATTTTAAAAAAATATCATCGTTTAGTACTTCAATGTCCGTATGTAATTCTCTTCTGCAGTACCAATAGATATTGCTGCAAGGTTCCATATCAACTTGAAAGTTGGCCTGTATGCAAACATATTACTTATGGAAACGTCATTTTTAGCCTCACGGTAAGCATTCCAGAAGCTATCAGCAACTAATTATCCTATACAACCAAGATAAATATATACTAAATTTCATACTATTCATCTTGGGTATTACGAAATGTTTCACTCTCTGTCGGCCCCTGATTTTCTCTTATATCTTTCTAAACAATAAATCTAATTCAGTGGCATTTGGCAGGGACATACCTTAATGTACGAAAAATAGTATGGACTTATAGCAAAAGTTGAAAAGATCCGTTTTGGAATAAAGTATGCCTGCACACCCTGTTAATATTATTGCAAATGTATTCTTGCATTTTTCCTTCAGCATTCCACATAGAGAGAAAGATGAAGGAACCATTGTGCCAAAGTCCGTTAAAAGTGACAAACCTTCAAAAAAAGAGACGATTTCAGTCCTGGAGGTTTGACAGGTGGCCCAAATTATTCAAAACTCAAGCACGCAAAGGATGCTCCTGATAATGTGTACAGTTCAAACTGTACATAATACATTCCTGCCTAGTGATGGAGCATTTGCTACAGGATACAGTGTAGCTGACCTGAACGTTGCCTAGCGTTCCGTTGTAAACAACAGTATGTTTCTGACATGAGTCCAAAATACGACTCCCTTTCTATAAGTTCATGTACCCTAACTTGCGCGGGACTTATGTCTGATACCCTATTAGCAAAGGAACTGTTTCATTTCTAATCTTAGTAGCATAACTGTTAACGATCCCACAACAGCACTGTAGAGAATAACGAACAGCAATCGGTCTTCATGTGCAACATACCGTTTTGCCATTCTTTTCCTTCCGTAATAGTATTTCTTATGCGTATGTGTTAAAGGTCATTAATTTATCTTCATTCGTTTGAAATTTAGTAGAAAAGGTTTAAGAGATCGTTTGTGAACAAAACACTCGATAAATGATTATACATTTGGTATCCTTGATATATTTAATATTATTATAATAAAGAGACGTTAATTAATTTTAAATTTATTACAAAAATGAATTGTAAGTAATCAGTTCAATAAGTTCATCAAAATAGTAACTAGAAAAACTGTTCATAATATATATGAATAAAGGCTTAGAATGAGTAGCAAAATTCTCAAATTTTCTCACCCATGGAGCGCTTTTTCATAGTTAATTCCTTTTTTCATGATCATGGCACCGCGACCTGATGATCTATTGCGCCAAATGATGAATGATAGATGATAAATTGACCGAATGTTTTCGTCCTTAGTTTTCCAGGCATTCATTTAATAAACTGCTGGAAAATTTTAGAAAAAACAACCTCAATTAGGTAACTAACAGGGGGCCCGCCACCTGAGAGATGAAAATTCTACCGCTGGACTATGACTGTGGTCCAGGGGATGTTAAATGACAAAAGTCGTCTTTAGAATATTTTCCTACAAAATTATCTCATCATTTTTCACATAAAACGGGACTTTCTTATTGTTGCATGAAAAATTGCATATTTAAGGTAAGTTTAAATGGAATATTTTAACATTTGTTTTGATAAGAATTAGATTTTTATAAAATATTGTATACATAATAAAGAGTTGTATATGTTTCTATTCAAATTTCCACTGCAATATTGCTATCCATTTCCGATGTATACATTTCACATAAAATTACATTAGAATATTACTATAAATTATCAAATTTTCATAATTAATTTAGCTCCATTAAAATCATTTAAATGTTTCTATTCTTTTTATATTGCACCAATTTTTCTTTGGTTGTCTTAAATTACTGTTTCAAAAAACAGCACATTTTCAAATATGCTTTGTATGCGATAAATATCCTTTTTACACATTCAAAGAATATTTGAGTGATTCTGATGAAAAACGGCACGATATAGGTTTTTATTGTGCTGTAAAAAAGGAGGAAATTTTATTATGTAAAAAACTAAAATAAATACAGTGCTCACCAGAAAAAATGTTTGAATTTATAAGCTATAGCGGATAAGGTTTGTGCCATTCGACCAAGTTTGTGTGCGCTCTTGCTCCGCTAGGAACCTGGCCTTCCTCTCGAATCTTCAAGATCTTCCTTCTCGGACCTAAATAGCGATATGCCTTTCCTATTTCTTTACAAGTAGCTGTATTTGTGAACATATGACAATTGGCTCTCGTCTTTGGTATAATAACTATAATTAGACTCCAGGCTTGTCCTTACTGAAGACTACGGGTGGTTGAGAACAAGTGTTTCGTGTTCTGCGATGATGTCCTCCAGCAAGGCTCACCAGTAAAATTCTTAGGAATCTGATAAATTTGGAGCCTGGCTCATTTTCTATGGTTACATCAGTGATCTGGATCACTAATTAATTATTTATTGTATATGAAATTTTCGTGCATTTTCACTGTCTTAGACTAACGTTTTAATTATAACTGTGTGCAGGTATTTAGCCTGAATTATTCTTGTTGTGCTCAATATTTTTCTTAATGAATTCCTCCGCCATGGTTTAATTATACGGGAAAGATTTGTAAAAAAAAAAAAAAATGTGTATATACACGTTAACAGAGTGATTATTTTGAGTTGCCTACCCAACAGCAATGTGCACAAAATTAATACAAATGTTCATTCATTTCAATCTAAATTGGGACATTCAAGTGCATATTTTAGAATAATACATTTTTATTTATACCCAAATGATTTACCTTGAAAATTTATGATGGTAAAATTCCATTAAATTCTTATGAAAGTCAAAGCTACACTTCCTATAAGAACCATCCACAGTGGGCTGCAATATTGACACCTTACGACCTGTAATTCGAAACTAGAGATGCATTCTGTATACATGAAACACCGCGCTAGTGGTCAATGCTTGTATAGTTTCCTCACTCTGTATAAGCTCAGAAACGAGTTTATCATCTAGAATTGTCGGTCCTGGTGGTGTAGTGGTTACCATACTTGCCTCCTACACCCAAGATCGCGGTTTCGAACCCGGCCAGGACCGATGGATTTTTTCGGGCGTAAAAATCCTAAGTATGGCTTCCTTCAGAAGGGAAGTAAAGCCGTGGGTCCCGTGTCGTACATTTGCGGCACGAAAAAGAAGGTCAAGTCTGAAAGAAGAGGCCTCTGAGCAAAATTTGTCGGTGGTTTCACGCCCCGAATTGAATGAGACGCTGATGACCTGAGATGTTAAAGAGCGTCCATAAATAAATCAATCAAAAAAAATCATCTAGAACCTACGGAAAGAACAAAATCAGAAAAATACCAGTTAAAATACGAAATATACTCGGCAAGTACTAGTGTGGCAAGCTATCTTCCGCTTAAACCCCACATTTAATCATAGCCCTTCACGTTATGTGTTGTGTCGTCAACACCTTCCTTATTCTTTTGTCCACAGCACCTCACCTTTCCAGCTGTAGATCCGCTCTTATTGGGCAATCCAATAAACACATGACTTCACTCGCTGCTTTCACTTTTGATGTTTCGTTTAGCTAATGGACTTGGCATACGCATTACGAGGATTGGAAGGCCTCCCCATTATAATTACTAGTTTAGGACATCGCAGATATCTCCAGTAGGGCATACTTCCGGCTGAGTTAAACGTTTCACAGACATGCAACTCCCTTGTGCATTTTTTCTATCTCTGTTATTTAAGCTCTTTTTTATGGCCCTTGACAATGTAATGACCTAAGAGTGCCGGACTCTCTAGAGCTTTTCAATTCGTTATCCAATTTGCATAAAACTGAACAGAGGTAGTGCCATATAACGCAATGTTTTATAGGCCTTACTTTTATCTAATTTTATAAGTAGTTAAAAACATAACATGGATATGTGCATTACCTTGGAATGTCATTAACTTTAGTCCCATAGCATATGCTTTACAAGGTGAAATGTACGTTGATACGTGGAGGAATCAAATAAAAACCGGATATTTTTGTAACTTTTTAACATATAAATAAATAACATTCTAATACATCTTATTTTTTACGCTTCCTGATTTACAAATGCATTTTTTCCAGTGATTAAGGAACTTCTTAATTCCATTATCGAAGAAAGAACAGGGTTCCATTTCCAGCCACTTGGCGACGTATGCTCCCTATCTCCCAAATGGTTTGTTTAACCCTCCAAACATGTGGAAATTGCCAGGTAATAATTCTAAACTATAAGAAAAGTGTTGAAATGCTGTACAGCAAATTTACTTGAGATTTTCCTTGCCAATTCAGCTGTAGGAAGTAAGGACCTCTAGAATCCGTTGTTCATGTCTTTTTCGCCAATATGCACGTTTTGCATTAACACAAGTTGACAAGGTGCATTGACTGTTACAGGTTCATGAAGAAAAGCGATGATGTGGGAGCTCCAGAAATCTCCCACAGAGAACTTTCTCAGCTGACATGCGAGTTTTTTCTTTAACAGAAGCGAATCGCTCCCCCCTCCCAATTTTTTTACGTCCAATCCATGCTGGCCTGCTTCTACTCAAGAGTATAGTGGTGCATCCATGTTTCATCTCAGGTTTCGATTCGATAAAAGAACGTTCTCTTTCATTGAGCCAAAAAGCCTCTGAAATACTCCCACAAAGAGAATTCGAGGAACCACCTTGAGACTTTCGGTAATGCAGGTATCTGATGATGGGCTGAACAATTTGGAAAATTATCCTAACCCCAAAAGCGATTTCAGTAATCGTCAAGCCTCCGTCACAATAGATAAGGTTCCAAACGGTCCGAATGTTTGTTCCTGTTATGCTCCTTCAAGTTTGGCGTTCGCGATTTTCATTTTTCACAGTTTCTCGTCTTATGTGAAACTTTAGTGTTACTAATAGACATGACGCTTAGATAGCATCTTATTCGCAAATGTGTTACTAATCTTTACAAACTTTTTGGTCAGTTTTATGATTTCCCACGCCAAAAAATAACAATGATACGCAATCGACCAGTGTACCTCTTGCACGGACATGATGCTACTGATAAACAAAACCTCTTTGCTGGACAAAATGATTTCTCCCTCTACTTCTGAAATCCCTATTTAACGCCGTAAGATAAAATATGAAGTCAACTTTTTAAAAAAAAGAATCAAGTTTTAGTTTTTTGTTTCAAATAATTAATTTAATTAATCTGCTTCGTTTTGTGTATCATAATTGAAATTTTCATATTATAAGTGTTTTAAACAGTGTGTCAAACCACCTTTTCAATGCCCCACAATATTGAACTTTGTAGGTAAATTACCATTTCAAATGCCAAACAGTATTAGCTGATCATGTGTTTAATTGGAAAGTTTTTTGTGTTTATTTTTAGTTTTATGGGCTATACATCCCAGTTTTCTTTTCTAAACTTAGCACAGGCATGTGATCACACAACCCTCTTCTGACCGCTGTGTAACCTAATTAAGATATGGGGTAACTACACCGCCATCTACTGCCAATACAGTAGCACCAAAGCAGCCAGATTTTTGTTTGTGATTAAAATAGTTTGTGCCATTCTTCAAAACAATTTCCGTGAATATTCCTTGATAGATCCTCTTAGGCGGTTACAAATAAACAAAAGGGCTGTGTGTCATAAATCCAGGTTCTATTTATTAGCAATGAAACAGTTTTGAATATTGTTAGATTGATAGAGATAGAGATGTCAGCAACTGACTCCTGTGTCAGCAGATGCAATAGATTTTGAACAGGTGTGGACAGTTAAGCAATTCTTTGAGTTAGCATAAGGTCATTCCATGTTTAAATCTTGATAAAATGGTTAACGTACACCTATCTAATTGTAGCATGGTATCTTTAAATGTACATAAATATTGCACTGGCAATGTGTAACATTTTACAATCACCTCATTAACAGGCCCAGTAGTTTCTTGTTGATTTTTGCACTTTTCGAACAATGGAGCATATTTTCCATGTTATGCAACTTAAAAATGTACATGAATGCTTTAAAAAAGTTACCTAATTAGTTCTTAAATAAGTAGGAAGGAAATGGAGTAATCATGTTTGAAAAACAAGATATATTAAAATCGAAATTTAAAAAATTAAGCTCCTTGTTAATTTCTGACTGAACATTTAGATGCAATTTTCTCACAATGAGAGAAAAAGTGATAAGAGATGAGCTATTCTTCGTCTTCCCTTGAATTTTGATTCTCAACCTTGTAAGATGAGAAGCAGTACGAAATAGTAGTAAAACGCATCACGACGCATGCGAGAAGTTTTAACCCCACATTAAGGGTACAGGCTGTCGAGAGAAATGCCTCAAACATGCACTTAACTGCGCGGTTAAACAGCTTTGTAATTAACAACAAAGGGTGGAAGGTACCCCCTGCACTGCACGTAACTTTCTTTGGGAAGCCGGGGGCTATTTCATTACACTGTTGTCCAGCCCCCTTAATATTCTAACATGGCCTTCTGTACACGGTTACTTACGACTAGAGGTCAGATTTTGCCATTTTTTTGCTCTATTGTTCTGTTGTTACTAAAATTTATAGACTTATGCTGAATAAATCTATTTCAGCAATTGATAAACCAATATAATTGCTTATTTTGATAATGGGTGCCTATTCTGATATATGGGCCTATAAATGTCTTACTATGTTCCAAGATTTCATTTGATCTAATGTTCAAATGCGGAGTTTAAGAAACGGTTGGACGGAGAGAGCGGGCGTGAGGAAGCCGATAGATCGCGAAGTAAATAGTACCATTCGAAATATGTATTTTTCCTTCAGTGCTGCTTCAGCCCACATGTTTCCGGTCAATGCTTACAGCAGGAGATAAACAACTTTGTGATTGACATTTGGGACGTGTTTATGCGCCTGGCGAGAGGCTCGACAAGTACCAATAATACACTATGAACAGAGGCGTGGCATCATCGGCGTTGCAACAGTTAACAATTAATGGAAATTGCACAGTAGCAACACGTTTTCAAGAGAATGCGTGGAAATAAGGCATTCTAGAAGATGTAGTGGAACGTTTTATAATAAAATAGGGTGGTTCCAGTAATTTTATTAACAGTGATATTAAAATGGAAATAAACAGCAAAGAGGAGCAGGAAAATGATGATGATCTTGGAGTGCAGCCGTTGGAGACGGGATGCGGAAATAGTGTGCTGTCACGTGGCAGCAGAACCGTCAATCACAAATTAATTTTTCGCCTACTATAATACAGGTTACGGTATTGGCAATAGAACACGTGTATGCGCGGGCTCTTATACAGTTTGAAGTATTAGAAGACGAACTTACTTGTGTACTTTTATTACATATTATTATTAAAATATTATTAATAATATAAAAAGTATATTATTATTATTATTATTATTATTATTATTATTATTAAAATTACGTTTAAAGTGCGTGTGCTGTATGTGCATTAAATTAGTTATTTGGTTAATTGGAATGTCGGATGAAAAATTTGCTTTACAGCAATGAATATTTATGACGATACCTATTGCAAAACAGATTCAAGACAAGCTTGTTTGCAATTTGTAGACGGATTCTCTAGCATTCGACCTCAAAATAGAGGGTACAGTTAGAAACTTTGTCAATAGATTTAAAGAAGCAAAATTGATGAACTCTAAAATTCATAGGCCTAAACGAAAGGTTCTAAGAGAAGAAAAGCTGTATGATATTGGGACACCATTTGAACTTTCTCCTGTAAGTGTTTGTGTCGTGAGCACAAGAAAAATTCAGTTCATACGACTTTATTTGAAACTTTTAAAATTGAAACCATACAGAGTTACAATAGTCCAAGAATTAGGACCACATGACAACGAAAATCAAGTGAAATTGTGTAATTGGGTTTTAAAGAACATTAATGGCGGCATTTTTTTTTTGTTTTTTTTTTTTTGTTTTTGATAAAGTATGGTTTCATTTACATGGTTACGTATATTTACAAAACTATCGATTCTGGAGCATAGAAAATTCAAGAATAATTCACGAAATTCCTCTGCATGATGAAAAGATTGGTGTATGATGTACCGTAACAGCACTTGAGTAATAGGACCTATATTTTGTTAAGATAGCGTAATTCAGGAAAGGTATCGTACATAAATACGCCCACATTTGAACAATTAACTGATCATGAGAGACAATATGCTTGTTTTCAACACGAAAATAGGGTATAGAAATAGTTCACACGCTGTAGATGAACTGAAGACAATATAAGAGCAGGAATTAACAAGATTACGAAAGAATAACTTTTGTGTGTGAGCGCAAGTTTCATAAAAAGATGTCGGGAACATGTATTTACCGAAGGACACCACTGTGAACAACTACTGTAACATGTTAGTGAAATTAAATGACGACTGAGTGGATGCCATATATTAATGAAAATTTATGAGTAGAATTCTCGGGAAATTAGGTATCTATCATACCGCTGTTTACTTCGCGCTCTACCGGCTTCCTCCCGCCCGCTTTCTCGGATCAAGCGTGACGGGAACTCCATGTATAAATTTTAGAGCTTGCACATTATCAACACAATTGCTTTACATTAGTGAAACCTTTTTCTGCATTCTGTTGGAGGGAAAATATTTTATGCAAACAGTAGATAAATGAGAACGCCAATTTTCACAACAGTCAAGTCATTTGCCACCCATTTTGTATAAAGATATGTAGTTAATATTTCGTTGAAATATATTATTATGTCAACTTTATTAATTTATTTTTATATTGACCTCAAATGTTTAAGAATAAAATCGTAGAAAATGTTTTAAACTATTGTATTATTATTATTATTATTATTATTATTATTATTATTATTATTATTATTATTATTATTATTATTTGACTGCATTGGTCTTCTCGCGACATCTGTAGATTGTGGCTGAATGCTATAGATATAAATCTTGAATGAAATGAATAATGAAGGCAAAACTGAGTTGGGAGTCCTTGGCGCTTTAAACCCATCTGTCATTCACCGTCTCAGGGCAAGGAAAAACTCGGAAAAAACTTACCTAGACAGTTTGATCCGACTGAGATTCGAACCCAGGACCTCCCAACTACTAGTTGCAAGCGCTACCACTAGACTATTGAGGCGGTAGTTGTGTATTTTATTTTGTACATAAAAAGTCAGAAAAAAATAATACAGTGCATATGAAAAGCATCACACATTCCTCCTAATTTCAGTGAAATGTCTACGAAGCTAACTAAGTGTGGAACAAAGGGGTTTGCTTCTTGTTGTTGAAGTTATTAAGTGGCAGAAAGCTTAAGAAAACACCGTAAAGCAATCTGATTGGATCACTGGTGAAATGAAGCTTAGTTTTAAATGGCAAGTACGAACTGATTCCTGGATTTGAACCTGCAGAATTCTCTTCTATGATGTATTTGCATGTATGTTCAAAAGTCATTTTACATATACAAAAACGTTTTACGTGATCGAAGATCGATATTTATATGGAGAACATTTGTAGTCATACACTGCCACTGCAGTTGTTTTATACTTTTATGAAAAATGCCTGATTTTTTTTCAAGAAATTGTTACTTGTATACTTTTTCACTGCCTAATTAATCTTCAATTTTGTTTAATGTCATATATAACAACCTGTTCTCTAAGTTAAAAAGTATCATTTTGCCTGTCTATTTTATATTTATATTCACCCAACAGTTCGCCCTCTTGTTGAAAAAGGGAATATCAACGAGTTGCACATTTTCTTAATCTTCTTTTCCACGTTCTGCAACAGCTAAACCAACCTACACTTCTATCCCGACGTAAACAAATATTAATGTATCAATGCGCGGTACGGGGCTCTGGTTAGCTAAGTAGTAGCTATTAGTGCTACAAACAACTGATGCAAAGTATTTCAAACACTGGTTACTGTTAATAGAATTCATTAATAAGAATTTTGAACGATAACCACAACGCCACTTTTCAACAATTTTCCTTCATGTTCTTTTACAACGCTACAGGAGCAGCACGTGCTTCCGCCATGGCATCTCTTTGCATTAAAACTGATTGCGCTGTACAGGGAGCAACATGTGCGTAAATTACTAACGATTAAAAGCATAATAAATATTCATAGCGACAGATATCTCTACAGTATTCATTAATATAGTTTCTCAATGAAAATTACCCCGTATCAAAGTTAAAACTGTAATTTTCTTTAGGGACTACTTTACGTAACAGCAGGGATGTAAGTCGTCCTGGAGCCAATGAGAAAGGAACTGCACTACATGGTTATAATTTACATTTATATAGAAGTAACAGCGGAAGAAAAAAAAACACACACATACACTACATAACATATAATATGAAAATCAAACCAATAAGAAAAAATAAATAAACCTTAATCCATGTTGAACTAACTCTGAAAATGAACTTTTTTTCTTAATCTAAACATACATTCTGGATAAGCAGAGATGGGTAGCATAGAATTTTGAGCATTTATTTAAATTAATTGCTTGATAAACACGAAAATCCTTTTCTTTAACGGTATCTTAGATGTAAGCCTATTTCTAATGTGATTTTAAAGTTGAAACAGCATAAACATTCCATTTATTTTTCTTATTTTTGGCACATTCGACTTATTCGGGTAGTGAAAAAATGTTATGGATACGTCGACATTGATGATCGAAGAGGTGAAAAGGTCCTCTATCGTTACATGCAGCTTTTCTGGATTAAGGTGTTCCTGAAGCTTGAGTTTGTTGTTGTTGTTGTTGTTGTTGTTTTTTTTTTGGTTTGTTTGTTTACGGACGCTCTTTAACATCTCAGGTCATCCGTGTCCCTATTCAAGTCAAGGCGTAAAACAACCGATAAATTTTGCTCAGAGGCCTCTTCTTTCAGGCTTGATCTCCATTTACATGCCGTAAATCTACGACACGGGATCCTCGAATTTACTTCCCATCGGAAGAAAACCATACTTGGGATTATTACGTCCGGAAAAAAAAAAACATTGACCCTGGCCGAGATTCAACCCGCGATTTTGGGTTTAGGAGGCAACTAGACTAATGGGACAGACCTTAAGTTGGTGGGAAGATCAGATTTTTCCCCGCGATATTTTTTACTCGCCATACAAACTACAGTTATTCTCGTAAGAAATGTCTAATAAGCATATTTGCAATTATTGTACGATTAAGTAAGCAAGGCGTTCTCCGTTTACTTAAAACATTGATCATTAGCTAACAACGCCATGTGCAGAATTACGAGAGCTGTTAAATAAAAAATATCATTCCTTTTAGTGATAATTTCTCGTGCAAAATTTTAGCTGTACAATAATTTGTTAGCGTAATGTACACTTGATGTTAGTTTCATTGTTTGGTGTGGAGAGGTGTGCAAATTGAAACATGTTCAGTTCAGTTTACAGCAAAAGGAGATTCTTTGCTATAGCAGTTTGATTATTGTTTAAAATATTTAAGGAGGTAAGAAGATAAATTAGAAGTGAAGATGAACCTGTGCATCCTTTTGTGCTCTAACGGAAAGAAACATAGGAGAGGATCGTCGAATAACGTTAAAAAGTTTCATACATTCTGAAATTTTCACTAGATGCCATCCACACATTGGTAAATGCAAAGTTGCACTTGAGATGTGTTTGTGCTTGGTTGGTTCCAAGACTGCTGATTCTCGAATAATGGACGTTCGCGTGCAGGTTTGCACTCAGTTAGGCAAGGTGTTACAGGAAGATGCGGAAGTTTTTTCAAAGGTAATCACTTGATGAAACTTGGCTACATCATTTCGATCCTGAGAGCAAACAGCAAAGCACTGCATGAAAATTTCCAACACCACGAAAACATAAAGGAATGGTTTATCACCGTATCATACCTGCACACACACACACACATACAATAATTGGTCATTACTACAGAGATGTCCTGGAAACTCTACACGGCCATATCAGACGCAAAAGGCCATATTTCCATGCAACAAGCTGCATGCTGTGCCTGATAATGCACAGCCGCACATCGCAAATATCGTTGCGGAAAAAAAAAAAAACAAATATGTGTACTCATCCTCCATATAGTCCAGATTTAGCCGTGTGTAACTTTTTACTTTTCTCAATTTGAAGAAACCCCTTCGTGGTAGCATTTTTCACCATTAATAGAGTGGTAAAGATTGCGGATGGGATTCTGAAGGAACTGTCAATATTTGTATAAAAATATTATAATTTTTTATTGAACAGCCCTCGTATTTACATTTTCGCCACAAGCACACTACTTTGTATTACCAACTTTTCTCGCGAACTCCAAGTTCAAAAATACTTAGCGGAAAAAATGTCAATTTGCGTACAATTATGTCACAAAAAGAGCTTACAGTAAGCCAATTTCCTGTAATATCTCTGAAACCGTACATTTACTTTATTTCATACTGACAGAACAGAATCCACCACATAATCAAACTAAGGTTAGGTTACAGTTCAGAAATCACCCAGCAAATGTAGTTCCAAAACGCTATTATCCTACCGCATTAACGAAACAAACAACAAAGTTTTTTAAGCTGTTTTTAATACCTGTATCGAGAGAGAATGATGGGGTTCGGGCAAGCATTATGTCAATATTTTGGGGTCGAGGTTGTTTGTTTCCCCACGATTAATGATGCGTAACGAAAGGAAAATGAAGCTCAGCCGAGGCGTTTGAGAGAGTAGATCATGATAAATGATGTGCGTTTAGGGCCGCAAGGTTTTTACGCCGCACCAGGTAGCGGGATATTGCTATATAATGTGTCGCGTTTGCAATTTGATGAGCATACATCCATGGCCTGCGTTATATGATGGCACATTCTGCAGGTTTAAAACAGCTGAAAGCGAAGTTTCGATGATTCATGTGGGTCATGGCCTAAACTTGTTACCTACTTCCTAATGGCTCAGAAACAATGTTATGATTATGGTAGGTCAATATTTATAAATGCCATTATTGAGGAGTTTGCGTGGAGGAAAGTATTTCAACACGCGTTCAATTCACTGTTGAAAACTAAACATAAAGCTCAACAGCTAACAGCTGCTAGACTCTGTCACATAATTTAAGAGAACACAAACATCGCGAGAAAATGAAACCTCACACCCTTTCTTATTAATTACAAAACATGGAGTTTTGTACAGAGCGGTTGTGAGATCAATTACGACATACGGGGTCGAAATTTGGGGATGGAAAACACAAAGGAAATTAATCAAGTACAAACACAGTTTTTAAAACGGTTGCTACATGTAGGGATGGGTACAGCAAATTGTGGGGTTCTTAAAGAGTTTTGGTATTGCTAAAGAACGTGTGAATTCAAAAAATAAGAACTACTAAGTACCGGTTAAGAATAAGCTTCTTCGATCAGTTTGTCTAAGGGAGCAAATAAGGGAAGGGTGCGATATGGAATGGGACATCAAAAATAAGGAAAGTCTTATACAAATTGGATTGGAGTACATTTGGACATTACATGCAGTAGTTTAAAATAGTCAACAGACGTTTGCGGCATACAGAGAGGCAAAATATTGAGTCCCAATGCGCAAAAAAAGTATCGCTTAACCTGCAGGCTCGAATAGATCAGGTATGGGGGAGGGAGGGAAGAAAGAAATGTGTCGTACGGTTCAGATTAGGAGTTTGGAAAGAAAACAAAACAGTTAATGTTCTTGGGGGAAGAATTTGTCCACTGTGCGGAGAAAGCGATACCTGGAGGCAAATTTTGGCAGAATGGAGAGAAACGGATATATTAATAAATGAACATTTGTCAGCGCAATTACTGAATTCCAATTGAAACTTGCACATTTGCCGGGAAGTGTTCGTGCATGCGAGATATTTACACAATTTGGGAATATTTCTACAGAAGACCCGAAAAGAACGTTAATGCTATAGTGAAGAGGGGGGAGTTGGAGAGGAGGTGTGAGTAAATGGAAGAGGGGCTCAAGAGTTAGGGTTCAATTCATGTTTATGTATTTGTATATAAAATTATTAATAGAAAACATAAATATATCGAAGTATTTGTAAATTTGTATGTATGTATGTATGTATGTATGTATGTATTTATGTATGTATGTATTTATGTATGTATGTATGCATGCATGTATATGGCCATTTTGACTATTTTAAGGACGATATTAGCATGTACGCGGTAAGGCCCATGCGACAGTTGTATTTATTTGAATGTATTCTAAAACAGGTACAATAAAACGTCCATTACTAGTACCGCTAAATACAGAACAGTTTAACCGAGCATATTTGAGACATAAAATTATATGTGTTACCTCATTAGTTAACTTTTGAACACTGCTTGAATTCCCTTTTTCTCTTTCGTTGCTTTTTTGCTTAATTTTTAATAGTTTTTAAATATTTGGTAACCCGAATTTTTATATTTTTGTGAAAAAATAAATAATTGTATTATGCTTGAAACTTTAACAAAATAGTTAGCCAGATAGTTGTGATTTGGCACGAAGTTAAATTATTAAAAAATCAAGTCATGTCGTTGACTTATATCTTTGATATGTGTAAATACATCAAATTAATAAAACTTTCTAGAACTTGGAATCAGAGAAAGAAAAGCCTCCAGTCACATTCAGAGGTTTTCCATGTCGTCGCTGTTCCATACTCTATAAAACTTGAGCCACAAATACTTGCTTGATAATGAAGTACAGAAGTTCATCAAAAGGACATAAAATAAGACAAAAAATCCTTTTTTTTTCTGTTCCTTCTCTTTATTACGAGGGCCATCCAAAAAGTTTTGCAACCAGCTTATTCATTGTTGGACAACAATGCTTACAAAACTGTAACTAACGCAATTGACAACAATGTACCATAAGCTATCAAAATATACTTAAGTGTAAGTTTTAAACTTGCATAGTCACTGTCTACAGTCTGTTGAGTTCAGTCCTGTGTCAATAGCTGGTGAAGAAACCGAATGTTTCTAAAGAAAACTTTACATTCTACATTTTCACACGCTATAAACCAGGTGAAGAGCGAAAAAAATCCATGAGGACTTGATAGCTGTGTGTGTTCACTTGATACCACTGCAAGATGATTCGATCATTTGAACAAGGGCGAGAGACTTTGAAAGACAGTCAAGCTTGGTATTCAAAGTGAGTAATTTGCTGGAGGATCGACATATTACTGCTGAAATGCCAAGTATGAAAGCATTGGCAGTACATTTCATGAACATTTATCATTGCGATATATGCACTGATGATGAAATTTGTTTTCATTACTATATCACACCAAATAAAGTTCCAAACTGCATATGGGTAAATGAGAATGACCCAGGACCAGTAGTCCGACTAGATTTTCTTTCTCGTTCACTGGTTTCTTCAACTATGAAGGGTCATTGGTGGTTGACTGTATGCAGCCAGAAGGAATGACAATGATTGGAGAATACGATAGCATTTATATTTTGGATCTTTTATTTGAAGAGCTGAGGCGGCGGCGTCCAAAGACAGGAACGTCAAGGCAGTTGATTTTGCACATGTGTCTTCTCGCAGAACAGCTGCAAATTTGAGGAAACTGGAAGTCGCCCAAGTCCAGTTGCTTGAACATCTATCCTTTAGCCCTGACCGTGCACCATGTGAATTCTGAGTGAAATCTTCCCCTGCTTGGAAATCTTTTAAACAAGTGCAGGAATTAGCTCAAGGTATAAATTCAGCTCTGTTGATAATATCTCAGTCAGAGTATCGCAGTGGTTGCACCGTCTACAACTGTGTGTGGAGAGAAATGGAGAGTACTTTGAAATTGTAAGGATAAGTTTCCGAATTCAATCCTTAGTATGGACTTTAAGGTGACACTTGCAAAAAATGTTAAATGTCCCTCATAGGAGGATAATTGTGTTCCATTATACATTAATGTAATGACTGAAGAGATTAATTAGAAGGGGCATTTTTGTAGCTTATCCTGTGTCTCACATGTACTGCTCTGTCCAAATTAATAGTCGCATTTTAGAGAGGTAATTATTGGCAATGAATACAGATATTTATTTACAGAGAGTGTTGATCAAAAACCCTTGATCAAATTCTCTATGGAAGACACCATCACGAAGCTGGTGGTCAGAAATGATCCGCCGACGGATTCTCCATTTTTCTTCATTCTCCCATTGCTTGAATTCTACGCTGCTGTGGTCACATAAACTACACAATAGTATTTCGAAGTATGTCAACGCATGAAATAGTCACTGCACTTGTCTAATTCATGTTTTGAACTGAACTTCTAAATAGATAAGAACTCCTAACACTTTACCCAAAGTTCAATCACATTTCATGTGCTTTGTGCCCACCTGGTTCTTCACTTCGTTTCTAGAGCGAAGAAGGAAATGCCATTATTAGGTAGTATGTTTTATTTTATAAATACTATCGCGACTTACCGGCTTAGGGAGAACCGCTGTTCTAACTCCGACTGCCGCATTAACTGCGCTAGTGTAAAGCGAGGCCCAAAGGTATGGATAGTTGTACTGTTGGGTAAATATGTAATGTACTTTTGTTATAAGCTATGTGAGGTATTAATGCACTAAATGCAAGGATCTATATAACTAATCATAGCAGTGGTTAGAGTATTGGCTTGTAGAGAATACGCTAATTTTATGAGTAGAGATATTGGACCAATTGTAGGTATCGATAACTAATAATGACAAACCTAAAGCAGCCTCCCTTCCTTGTACAGAATACAGTGGAATAAACCTGATTTCGTCTCGGAATGGAAATCGACCGAAGCTTACCCCTCAACCGCCAGCCACAAGACCGAAAACGCCCAAGGATGTGTGTATGTGTCTTAACAAGGCATGTCTGCAGATAACCTGCGTTACGTTCTTGTCGTATTCTGATTTATGGCACGTCATCATCCACTGCTGCCCTCTAGGGGTCGAAGTTCAGTAAACCTAATGACCAGGGTAACAACTTCCAACCCCAACCCCCTTTGTTGCATGAACCATGGAGCCAATTACACATACACACAGGCAACCAGCCTCGCGTTAGTTGAATTTCCGGTCAAAGGAAACGGCAGACATGAAGATACATTCCCATCACACACCTCGTTATGTGTCTGCAGGAAAAGGCAACCGACTGACCATCTATGCTTGCCAACTAGCAGGTGAACTTCTTTCTATTCCCTTTTATATTTGTAAAACTTGCTAATTTGTTTATCGGAGACGGAAGTATGACATTTCTCTCATTATTATATTAAGAAACGTATCAATGAATGCGTTGTAGGGCGTCAAACTTTTGAAGCTTTCTCGGGGTCTTCAAAACTTCTGGTTCATGCGGTTCGTGTGATGCGAGCATTCTTTCTGCCCTCCTTACTTGATAAAAGTGTGCCCGAAAAACGAACCCAAACCTGGTAAGCGTAGCCTTTTGGTTGAACTCAACTGATAGCTTCAATACCGCTTGGATGTAACGCAACTATGGAACAGGGGAAAGGCTCCGCGGATGGTCATACAAGCGCAACAGGAATCCGTGGGGTTCCTAAGACGTGACACTTGCCCGGAGATAAAATTTAGGGACATTTGCTCCGAGGATCAGAGTTCTGTGAAACCTTTAATTACACGATTTAAGAAAACCATTTCTGAGTGGAGCAGAGAGTCAAACCTCAAATAGGAGAGGATAGAGGGGGAAATCCTTCTCTGAGTATTGCCAGTAGCTGACGCTATTAGTTAATCTTGTAAGTCAGTCGTGATAGTTACCTGAAATTAATTTTTTGTGTTAAGTTGAGTTCATTTTATAAATTTAACCAAACTATCAATCATGCTGGCCGGGCCTTATTCCACAAAAGTATGGTCTAATATATTACAATTCTTGTAAAGTATGGCCTTGTAACTTTGTACTCCACAAAGGAAGCGCAATATTTGTAAAGTATTAGTAACAAGTTACAAAAGACGTCATACAACAGCAAGTTGGAGGAACAGCCGTTTGCCATAAGTTGCTATATCTTGAATTAGGCTAGGTCCAAACCTTAGTAATAAATTCCTATTTTAACATACACACAGATTGCCATTCCTTTAAATAAGTTTTGTATTTTTTCTCAGATATAATAATAATTAAAATGGTTTATTATGCATTTATCAACGTCCAAGCGTAAAAATCCACTTTGAGATAACGGTCGCAGATGGCTAATTTAGGAGCATTGTCGAGAGAGGGAAGAGGAATTGGGCATTTTCTATTGCTCTCGGTCATTTATTTTATTAGTTCATTTAATAATTTATATTTATATATTTGTTTATATTGCTTGGCAATCACGTTCTCATTATAAGAAAAAAATTGGGAAATTAACTCAAAAGAGATTATTTTAAAAGAGAATGAACAATGAATAGAAAATATTTTCGTGGCATGTAGCAAGAACCTTAAAAAGCATAAGCTATTGATGTTGCACGGGAATATGCATTTGAAACAGAAAACGTCAATATCAGTCATAATTAACCTAAATTTTTAATGCACTGAATTATTATTTTATATACTATTATTATTATTATTATTATTGTTTGCTAATACTTATATTTAGGTCAACTAGCTCCTAAAAGTATTAAAAAGATATTACATTTTGCGCTAGTATTTGAAGTTACCAATATTACTACACTTGTAGAGAAATTTATAAAAGTTACAATTATAGTATAACTAATAATACTTGTGTGGAATAGAACTACGAAAATCACTTGTACATCTGTAAGTGTGGTTTTTTTTTTTTTTGATTGATTTATTTAAGGACGCTCTTTAACAGCTCAAGTCATCAGCGTCCCATTCAACTCAGGGCGTGAAACGGCCGACAAATTTTGCTCAGAGGCCTCTCTTTCAGGTTTGAGGTTCTTTTTCGTGCCGCACGGGACCCACGGCTTTACTTCCCTTCCGAAGGAAGCCATACTTAGGATTTTTACGCCCGAAAAAATCCATAGGTCCTGGCCGGGTTTGAACCCGCGTTTTGGGTATAGGAGGCAAGTATGTTAACCACTACACCACCAGGACCGACAAGTGTGGGGTTGAAAAGTACAAGTGTAGCACAAATTTTAATGGAGCAGAATTTTACTAATAACTACAAAACTACCCTGATTCGGAATAATTTCACATGAAAGAGGGAAAAAAAATTAGACTTTGGTAATTACGGAATAATCCATAGTCCATGCTTGTAACGTATTAGACCACACGTTTGTGGAACAAGGCCCAGGTTAGGCACTGTAACATAAACTCAAAGGATGACTAGGTTTGTAATAACCGCATTAAGCTTGATATAAATGTGTTTTGCTTATTTACGTTAGCTGCATACGCGCATAACATGATGTGACGTCATAGCTCCCGGACAGGTGGCGTTTATGTATAACGATCGACAGTTGCTCCCGAGACAATTGACGATTTAATTCTTCGAGCTCACAGTCAACAAACAGTACGGAGCACACCGTCAAGCACAAACATCCGTGTTTGTTAAGCTCGGCGTTGTATCATTGCAAGATAATTCCTTCCATACACGTCCAATACAGCTCTTCTGTAAACAGTCCAGTGAGAGGTAGTGGTAACTCCACGGAAGAGCTCGGGTGAATAATCCAGTGTTAATCAGTCGTTTGGACCCTCAAAGGATATCTGAAAAGTCAACTATTTGCAAAGGATGTTGAGGTCAAATGATGGTCTCAAAGTGAAAGTTATTTGAGGATATACAACAACTTCCGCAACAATGATTTTCCATTTATAATTAAAACGAGATGTACTACTAAAACTTCTTAGTCGACAAAAACAGCTGTTTGCTGACATATTGAAATGCATTTCCAGGTTTAGTTCTTTTTATTACACAATGTATACTCTCCCAGTTTTACTAACTGAAGTTATGAGCTTTTTTATTGTTCCGCATTATTTGATTCCAACGTTAAATTCTCGATTCCTATCTACTACATAATTTCTACCATTTTTTTGTACTTGTTACGGAAAGTATTCATAAAGCAGTGATGCAAATCACGTTATGGATGCGATTCGCTTTGTGGTTCCATTAATTCATTACCAACGGCATTTTATTTTAGTCTTATTTCAGCAAGGTTCATTTAACGCCGCTCCTTACGTGTTCCGCTTTAATAATCTGTGGAAAATAAAAAAAACCTGAATGGCTTCAATACACATCCGTTGATGTTTGACAGGAAATGAGTGTAGAACATCGATTATCCTCAATTTACTAGCTTCGATGTAATGGACATCACAATATTATGAAAAAAAAAAAAAACGGATTTGGTCACAGTTTTTATAGGCTGGTCTAGTATTTAGTAAATGAAAGCCTTTTATTTCAACGTATACAAAATCTGATATTCCGGAATTAAAAAGAAAGTACATTGTACATCAAATACTGGATGATCAAATTTATTTATTCGTATTTTAAGGCGAATCATTTGAAATTAATTACTTTACTATTGCGGAGCAATTTCTATCAGTTCTTCTAGTTTATCTAGCTCTGAGAAATGCCCGTGGTGGGCGGGAAAGTGCTTCGGAGAGGAAAAGAGGGAGAAAAAGAAACATAATTCCCAAGTCGTTGTTATACGTCAGATTCTTTACAAAATGTGTCGTGTAGTTTCATTAAGTACTCGTTAGGTTGCATAGATCATACTCTCGAAGTCGGTAACCTTTTACCACCCCTTCAAGTCGAGGTGCCCTGACTAGCAATATGTCATCCTTTCAAACTAGACTATATATATAATACAGAATGTGCCGTATTTGTAGAGGAAAAATTGTGCCTTGTTTGGCAGCCTTACAAAACATAAAAATCTCGTATTTCATTTCTTGATTGATTTTTGCATGCAGAACTCGTGAAACGCCCTTCTAAATGTCTCATAATTACTAAAATCGGAAACAAGCGCTAATGCCAATAATTTGTAGGGGGGAATGTGAACCTTGTGGGGGGATAGCGTGGCGTGATAAGCGCACGAGTTCCGGTCACTGCCTTTTTTTCGTGTTAATGTTGTTTGCCTGTTTGTTACTATCTGATGTCTGTTCATGAGGAATTTTGTGCATTTCGTGACGATTTAAGGTCTTTGAGTGTAGAAATTAATTTAAAATGTTTATTATTATTCATCTTGCTGTAGTTCCTAATGTAAACATATTATTTTTTAACTTTTTAAACATTTCTGGCCCGTGTATTTGCATTTTTTGGTTTTATTTTGTTAATTTAAGGGCGCACTTAAACATATTTTGCCATTAGATGCTATACGTGTACATAATGTACCATCAGATAGGTAGTGCACAATAGCGCGACAAAATGCGAAATTGACAGTACTAAAATACAACACAAATGACAAAAAGACAATTTTTTTTCAAATAAAACTTTTTTTTTATTTTCTTCTGGAAACTTCAAGTGGGAAGTTTGGAATGTTTATGACGCACTTACCACCACCGTTTTGGAATGAGATAAGTAACCCTTCGTGCGAAGTGTAAACCCTTCAAAACTTTATTGCTTGACCGTCACACATTTTACCAAGATTTGTATCTTCCGTTCCCTTCGTCTTGTCAACAACTTCTAAGATGGTGACGACGAAAATGTGGATAAAACAGCGTGCAGAGAATTTTATCAGTGATGGTGAATTTTTAATGTGTAAATTGTGTAATCAGGGCCTGAGTTGACAAAAGGAGGACGTTTTAGACAAGCATGTCAAAATTCGGGGGGACATGTCGGTGCAAAAGATATTTTCAATTATAATTCAGAAGAGGGACAGCGTGGAGTAAAGCAGCGAGCCAGCACCCAAACGATGCGCGATAAAGCGAAAAATGCTTTCGTTCTTGATACAGTGAAGGTGATTTTAGAGACGAACTTCCCTCTTCGCAAAGTAGAGCATCCAGCTTTTCGGGAGTACTTGTCAAAATACCTAATGCCCTAATACAAGGTTGTATTCACGTATTTAATTTTATCTTATGTTTAAAAACGAAGAGAGAGTCATAAATTTAACGTCATTTCCGCCATTATACTTTGGCAAATGCATTAAATAATTAACATATATAACATGAAAACTAAAAAGTTTTAATTAAATTTAGAAGTGTAAAATAACACAAATCCATATTAAGCGCTCAACATTAAAACTAATTATTGGCAATTTTTGTTTCACGTTTATATTATTTCAGGATTATTTGTTTTTCAGAATTAACTCAAATTATTATTATTATTATTATTATTATTATTATTATTATTATTATTATTATTATTATTGCAAAATGCTATAAAATACTAAATTTCAAATGCATTATTGTACAAATTAAAATGGTACATTACTGACTTTAAAATGCCAGAAAACCTCACCCCTAACCATCAGTTGTATAAAAAAAATTATATTTAACACCATTTTTTGCTACAGAGGCACCACAGGCGGTGAACACTGAAGATACATGAGATGAAGTGATATATTGGAAAAGGATTTATTTTTAAGGAAGGAAACGTTCCAGGCCTACGTTTAGGGTACCTCCCCGGCATTTGCCGGTTATGAGGACTGAGGAAAAGCGGAAAAAACGTCAATCAGGGAGGACAGTCCTGACGGGATTCAAATCCTAGACCTCCCGCTCACAAGTCCACGCCTTAACGACCTGGGCCACCCGTGGCGGTGTTATTAAGCTTGTGGCAACTTGAGAAAAAGCTTCGAAGAACGTAAGGTGGGTTGCTACATTAAACCCATTATAGACAGTAAATCCTTGAATAGAGAAATTCATTCTTACGTTAATCGGCATTAAAAAGTTTCCGGTTTGAAGATATCTGTGCGATAGACTTAACTAAATCTTTAGTAAAACTGCACTATTGCTACATTTCCTTACGTTTTCTCCTGATCTTTTGTTTGCCGAGCTCACACGAAATAGCCAACAAAATTCCTATTTCCGACCCACTCTAGCTGAAGTCACTGGAAGACAGATAACACTCTTCCCCAATTCTACCTAGAGACGTACTACATACGTTTTTACTTAAGAGTGTAAATATTTTCACCCCATAACTCCTACTCTCTTTCTTTAAACTTCACTTTCTCCTACAAGTCTATATAATACAAACTTAAATATGAAGTACATCAGGTTTAAACTTCACTCTAAACTTTCCATTTGTTGTAGAAATATCTCCAGAGATGAGCGTTCTCGCTCTTTGCCGCACTGAGAAACTCGTAGAGTACAATATTTCAGTTTCAGCATTCTCTCACAATTCTATTATTCGTTATGAAACACTTAAAGACTAGAAAACATAATAAAAAGCAAATAATTTATAAATGTTTAATACCATTTAGTCTGTAAATAAAATATATTCAAAATTATAATCAACCGTATGATAAAGTCCCTGCTATTAAGTTTCTAGAAAAACAAAAATGAATCGAAAAAGTTATAGTTGAAAAATCTTGGATCTAATTAATACAAACTCTCAAAGCAAAATATTTGCTTATTAGTTGATGATGTTTAAACACGTGAGTATTATCATTTTTCTTCTCAATACTTTGACAGCAGATAAAAGTATTATATTAGGTGCCTTCATTTGTTCATTACGGCTGCACAGACATCGGAGGGAGGGCAGCGTATGAGATATATCAATGTATGAAAGGTATATAGCGCAGCGCGTTGATTTTTTGTTTTTATAAATATTTTACCACAGTCCTAGGTGCGCCGTTTAGCTGAGTTAACAATTACATAGAAACAACGGGAAAATAGTTATAAATTAAAAGTTAATAAACTATAAAGTCGCCTCGAGGTCTCACATCAACTATATATGCTTTAGGGAATTTAACAAAAAACTGCAGAAACAATACGTTATTGTAAATGTACTTACTGTTGAAATAATATCACTGTATTTACATATTACCACAATACAACTAAAAAGTGCGTAAACTAAGCGAATTCCTCATCTAGTAGAGTAACTTTAAAATTAAATTAAATTAAAAAAGTTATGAGTGTTGTATTAGTGGAACGAAATCGGAATTCTTGCAATCTATAAGTATCACAAAAGAGAAAACACATTTTTAAAATTAATGTTCTTATTATTATTGCCATTATTACTGAGATTAAACAAATAGTATACTATTAATTAAATGAAAAATATGACTACTTATAGACAAAGCTATATTGCGCGGGTATATTTAACCATTTTTAAATGTAACCATGTTTATGAAAGCCCTTCATATCATCTTTACATTCACTAAAATAGAGAAATAACAGAAAGTTTCGAATTACATTGCATAGATGTTCATATGTTCAATAAATCAAAAACATTTTGCTACTTAAAAGCAATTACAATATACTAGGCAAATATACACAATCAACAATAAACAATCGAATAGTCTTCGATTTTCATTAGCTTAGAAATTTAATTTCAATGTTATTATAGTAAAAACTTGTAACGGAAACGTTTTCTACAGAGCGCTCTTCTTACAAATATAATTCTCAAACACATACTAAATTAATATTTCACAGCTGCTATCTTCATGACGATGCTTTTGTTAAAAATAAAACACATGTATCGTTTTAAATATTGTTAATATGCTGATTTAAATTATCCTTTTATTTTAAAATAATAAAGAGAAAATTAACTGCAAGAGCGTTTTTTAAATTACGGTTTTCAAGTAATGTTCTGAATTTCCTAATTTTTACATTAACCCCAGGTCCGATTCCCCTGGTTTTGGGAAACTACATTTATAAATTTATTTTAAAGAAATACACCTCGTTTCATTGAGAAAAAACAAAAAAAAATGCGACC
Organism: Metallyticus violacea; assembly: GCA_030762175.1. Taxonomy (NCBI): domain Eukaryota; kingdom Metazoa; phylum Arthropoda; class Insecta; order Mantodea; family Metallyticidae; genus Metallyticus; species Metallyticus violacea. The sequence goes on from CM060831.1 coordinate 149,313,341, forward strand.
ACTAGAGCAATTTTTAACTTTTTTTAATCGCTTTAGGTTAACCCCCACCCCCAATGGTCCAATTAGGCTGGTTAAGGAACTTGACAAGTCGTTTGTTAATAGATGGCTATGTGTGGAGTTTCACTGAGAAAAAACAAAAATTGCAACCGCTAGAGCGTTAAAAGATGTATATAGGTTTCACAGCTACAATAGCAAAATCCTATATTTTAAAGGGACATCGTCAGCAACCTGGTTCTTCTATTGAGCTTCACTTCTACAAAATCCGAAAAAGACAGACATAAACAACTGGTCTGAATCCAGGCTAGCCTACGATAGTAACGAAAACTCGATTTAACTCCCTGCACCTCTCTCTGAGAGTAGTGACTTCAAAAAGTACTCTAATAACTTTAGATGAACGACTAGAGAACTTGGGCTAAGATGGGCGTATATAGTATACTCTATCCAGTAAACTGCAGAAAGAAAGTTCATTATAAAGATAATGAAAGGAGAGAAATGTTTGAACAATTAGTTCTGGGGAGTTCATGGATTTAAATGAAATGTTAATGGATTTGCCAAAATTCAAGAAAACACTGAGCAATATTTCTAAAGATTTATACCAGATCTTTTTAATAAAGATTGCTAAAAAATTTACAGACAAAAATTTAATGTTACAATATTTTATGATCTCACTGTACACGTGGTATTAGTTTCACTGTTGTCTCTTGGTACCCGCATGTGAGAGGTGTGAAAATTGCGACATGTTCAGTTTACCTACAGCATAATGGAGGTCACAACAATATGCTACATTGATGTTTTGTTCCCGTTTTAACAATTTTTATGCCTATGGTAGTTTGTTCTTTGCTATAGCACTATTCCAAGTTGGTTTAAAGAGGGGAGGCAATCAATTTCAAAGAGAGATGAACCCAGCGTCACCGTTTGTAGCTCTAAAAAACAACACATTAACAATATTGCTGTCATTTTAGAAAGGATAATTGAATAATATTAAAAGCACTTTCAGAAAATTTGAAAATCTCACTAGGTGCCACCAAAAAGAAAGAAAGAAAGAAATCAGGAAGGAAGGAAGGAAGGATAAAGAGTGCTGGCTTTGCTGGTAAAGTTATGGCTATTTTATTTTTCGATATTCAAAGAATGGTTTACTAGTGTATCGTATCCACACACTCAACTGTACCTGGGCCAATACCACGCAGATGTTCTGAGAACTTGTAAGGCCATAACACGCGCAAAATCCCACATTTCCATGCAACAAGCTAGGTGCTACACCACGATAATGCACAGTCTCACATAACAAATGTTGTTGCTGAATATTTCACAAAAAACATCAGGAATGGTGATGAGGCACTTCTAAACGACCTGTCAAAAATGGTTCCTAATATGTCTTTGAAGGCTGGCAGAAGGATTGGAACAGATGCATTGCATCCAACGGCGTGTATTTTGAGAAAGACCGTAAGACGGGCTGAACTTTGAAAGTAATAAAATTCCAAAAAGGAAATTACTTTTTTTTTCCTAACAAAACTTGTTTTTCTGTATAACAACTTGGAATGCTGCATAATATTTATGTGATTTGCACAAATATACTTTTTCACATGTGCACTTTTGCCACAATATTTTATTTTATATCTTAATCTCTGAATTATATCATTAACATAGCTACAATACACAAAAAGAATATGATAACAATACACTGAGCTCGAAAATCGATGTTTGCGCTGAGTTTTTCTACAAAGAAGTCATATCTCAGTACAAAAGTTACTATTAAAGCTACTTCTACTTTGAGAGTTAATAATTTCTGACGGTTTCCGTGTGTGTGTGTGTATTTTATTTATCAGCAGACTTTAGTTTTGCGTGATCTCGTATGACGCCAGTTTTAAACAGTTTCTGTGATATGTTCAGAGAGAAAACAATATCAAATCTTTAAAACGTCTAGGGTAGCCCTTTCTAGAAATGCACAGAAACCAATTTCACTTCTTTGTTCAATTTTTAATGAACGGTGGTTACGAAAGGACTGCCGTTTTAAGCATTCTGAAACTTGCAGCTTTTCAGAAATGGAAATTCTACTTATATTTATCTCTAGGCTAATGTTCTCTCGCGTCAATAAACAACCATGCGCTGACTGGATTGGAGGAAGTAGGAAATTCGAAGCAAAACTGCAGAGATAATTTAACACTTAGGTAAGAACAAAGAAGCATTAAATCCCCCTATTCACAAATAATTAGCATTTTCTTCAACTACGGAATGTCACCTACATAGCCGTCCCGTTTAATTAAATTCATATTATGTTTATAATATAAATTAATATTTCCACTATTTTATTGTTCTTCCATTTATTTGCAATTAGTTGGTAGTTGTCATATTTGTAAATAAACATTTCAATTATTTATTTAAGAATATAGCTAGCTGTTCAGCATATAAAATAAAGGATCATTAATATGCGATGCCCAGTTTTAAAACAGCATAACTCATTCCGGACACGGCTTTCCTTTAAACGACATGGAAATTGCGGGAATTTTTATTTATAAGTTGAATTAATTGTATTAATGGGTACGTGGGAGGATATTTCGATACTCCAGTCTTCTTCGAGGAAGGGGTATCTTCCTGGATGCACCTCCGAGAGGAAGGGATGTGATAGGGCGACACCGTTTGACGAAATCCACGGGCTGTAAAGTATGGAAATAGACGGGGAACTTAACAATGTTTTCAAATGGAACACTCCGAAGCTAGCGGAATTCTTCTCCCCTACCTCCAAATAGTTCAAGTCCCTTAGAACGTCCGGAGCAGAAATCTTTCTAAAGTGCAAGCCACCGTCACAACGCACCATCTCGCATATAGTGAAATTTCCTGTCCCCATCTCTCATGACGCACGTCTACATATTAATCGGGCTAGCGAGTGCATGTAAAGATATCAATGTATGACATTGTGCAAACAATGATTTATAGCTCCTCGTATTACATTGTTATATGGTATGCCACAATGTTGGCTTATAATTTTTGACTCCGCCATTTCCGGACCAGGAAATTGATACATTTGACCTTCCCCACCATTCCTGAAAGTTTATATCATCAGATCGGAAACATCCTGTATATATTTATAAAACAAATAATGTTGGACAGAGACTACATTCTTATTTTAGGCCACAATTTGTTACTATTTCTTCTAATGACCTCCCATTTACATTTATTATCATTTTTATTCATAACTGCCAGATAATACATCACAAAATGTCTGCCCCAACTCTTCAAATTACTAAGAACTAAGACTGGTCTGTGTGGAAACCTATCTCTACAATGGAAACTACTGGTTTTCTGCACGAATTAGGAGTCAAATGTTTGCCTCATCCTCCCTAAGTCCAGATCTAGCCAGAATATTCCCCCAAATTAAATAAAACATTCTTTATCAACCATCTGAATCACCTGCAGCTGCAGCGGATATATCCGAAGTGTGTATTTGCACTCTTTCCAATAAAGTTTGGCGTTCATGTGTACAAAATGGTTTGAACAGATGGGGCGTTGTACAGAAAGTACTTGAAACACTAATACACAATGGTTAGATCTCATTTTTAAATATTTTATTCAAAACTTTCAGGGTACCCTGGTATACGGTTGCCTAGCATTTACAAACCTGGGTTGACGTAACTGCTGAGGAAGATCTCACAGATTTCAGTTGCGGTATAGCCAGGAAACTCCCGTCTACCCAGTGAGGCAAGTGGATTTTTTTTCTCAACACATTGTTTCACACAATGCTTACTAGAAAATCGACGAAGCTCTTACCCGCACAGCGACATTCCGGAATATAAATTCTTGTGAAAATTCCATGAAACTGACATGTGTTAAACGCTTTAAAATGTGTTCCTCCCTCAACAATGCAGGTTTTTGTCAAAAGCGTTATGAATAACATAATAGCATTTGACTCACTGCAGACTTTTGTTCAGTTAATTACTGGAGTGGAAAGGCTCTCTTTAACATTTCGTGTTACTCCCACCGTTTTTAACAGCTCCCCTTCTGCCCCGGACCGCCGCGAGCTACCACCTCATTCATCTTGCTTTGCTGAGTTCTTCATCAGTCTTGTAACGAAATGGGAATTATCCACTGCTCGCTACAACATAAACTACTTTGTCAAACTACTTAAAAGTTGGCAAGAAAGAAACACTACCATAATTTCACAGCAATTTAAGGCAAGGGAGCCACGAGAAAAGGAGGGTGAAAATAACGGTAAATTGGCGTCGTAACAAAATTTTTCAACTATAATTGCGACATCCTTAAGACAAAAGAGATGCAGCATACGCTAGAAGCACTTCAAGTAATCAAAAAACTACATAGAAAAGTTCTAGCCTTGCTGTGACAGGAAAGTTTATTGCAGTGCTGCAGTTATTTTTGTTTTGCTTCGTTTTCAATTAGGGACTACAAGTGCTTAGTATTAGATTTCGAGGTCAACTCAGATTGACGCGTTTCCAAAGATTCCCTCACTTCCACATCTACTGGCAGAAAATGCTTTGGAATCTTTCAAACACAATACCGTTATCTTTGTTGGCAACAATTTTTTATAGATCTAGGGTCAGTTTGGGATACATTTTGACTTATATTATATTTCATGCATAAAAGTTAGATTTCCGTAAACTTTAAATAGGTTATTACATAGCAGTGGACGCTGGTGGCCTAAATCATGTCATACAAGTTACCTCTTTCAATAATTCTTCTTGAAATGTTTTAATTGTAGGACGCACTTAAGATCTTCAGCAGAATTTAAATGTTTACACACTGACCGGTTGATATTCAGTAAGCCATCACAAAAGCCATCAGAATTATCATTGTTTTTTTTTTATTCCAAATAATGGTCGTGGTGTGGCAGTAGTAGTAGTTGTTGTTGTAGTAGTATTTGTAGAAATAAATGAATGAATAGTGTTTAACGCCCGTTTTTGCTACAGAGGCACCACAGGCAATGCATGCTGGTAATACGTGAGATGAAATGATATTTTGAGAAAGGATTTAATTTTGAGGGAAGGAATCGTTCCAGGCCTAAATTTAGGGTACCTCCCCGGCATTTGCCATTTATGAGGACTGAGGAAAACCTGGAAAAAATTCGGTCAGGGAGGACGGTCCTGACGGGATTCGAACCCCAGACTTCCCGCTCACGAGTCCGTGCCTAACAACCTTGGCCACCCGTGGCGGTGTTGTAGTAATAACAGTAGCAATAGTAATAGTAGTAGCAGTACTAGTAGTAAGTAGCAGTAGTAGCACTAGTAGTAAGTAGCAGTAGTAGTACTAGTAGTAACAATAGTAGTACTAGTAGTAGTATTTATTTGCAATTAAGTTAGGTATAAACAAACTGTACATCACAGTCTAATGGATGGAAAGACCGTTCATACTCTTGTAAAATACTTCATTTCTAAAATATAGTAACAGTAGTAGTATTAGTACTAGTAGTAAGTAGTAGTAGCAGTAGTAGTATTAGTAATAATAGTAGTACTACTAGTAGTAGTAGTAGTAGTATTTATTTGCAATTAAGTTAGGTATAAACAAATTGTACATCACAGTCTAATATGTGGAAAGACCATTCATACTCTTGTAAAATATTTCATTTCTAAAATACACCGTAGTTTATTGCAAGTAATAGACAAGGCCAACAAAACAGTAACAACTGCCGTTTTCAATAATTCATATTCACTATGCCATAAACTTTTAAAATGTCTGTTTCATACCTAAATACTTCTTAGGCCTTCACGGTAGACGCTATAATTAAAACAGTTAAAATCTTCTGGGTTGATTTGCCGTGGTCCATAGTTTAATATGCTATCATAGCTTTCACCAACTACTGCGGTTGGCATCATCAATGGAGGATGAACTGTCGCCTTTAGGTGTTGTTCATCGTCCACTGGTGATGCCAACCGCAGTAGTTGGTGAAAGTTATGGTTGAATATTAAACCATGTTCCAAGCCAAAACAACTAGGAATATTTTTAACTGTTTTAATTTCTCCCCCTCCCCCCCTTCCCCCCCACTGACACATTAAGAACTGGCTTTGGTCTCCGCGCTTGTAACACATTATTTCAGTCCGCCATGAAAATTGTGTAGCACACTACACACTATTGTCATATTGCGGATTCTATGTGTGTATGCTATAGTTCAATTTATCGATTTATCATTTCATCTCATGCCCACCAGTGACCATCGCTTAAAACGGACGTTAAACAAATTAAGAAAGACAAAACTTCCAGTGTCTCATGGAAACGATGACGTCAGGGCTGGTCCAGGTGCCAGAAATGTTGTAAATGCCTATTTTCGCATATCCGTTACGCTATAATATTTTGTATTTGCAAGACATTGCCAAATGTTTACGGCAGTTGTTGAATGTCACAAAATATTTTATAATGAAAAAGTTCCACCAGAAATACTAACAGAATAATTGAAAAATATTCATTAATGTACCTCCCCCCCCCCTTAAAGCCACTAAAGTAGCTCAATCTGGCATCTTGTTACTCTAGTGTTGACTTAAATTTAGCGCCTTATAAATCTGGAAATACATTACTATAAATACATTATGCCAAGTCGATTAGCAAACCTGTTAACACTCGGTGTTAACCAAACATAGATGCATTCGAGAAACAAAATATTGTTCCAGATAGGATAACAAGGAAAGCAATGGTGAATAAACACTACTCTATTTTCTCTATTTTGCGATATTTTAAAAACAAAACACTGCTGTTACGGTAGGGATGAGGTGTAATATAACATTCTCCATTAACCAGACATAAGCCCCTATGCTCTCAAATAAGAATGTATTTTTTTCCAAACGAGAAAAGCAACATTTCAAAAACTAGGGCACTCGTTTGCTAAAGCAGTACTACTTCTCGTATCCACGTCTTCTAGAACTACAGCAATGGTGAGAAATAGACAAGAAATTTATTGAAGGAATCTGGTTCTAGAATAAATGGTTTCGCAGATATAGGTGTGTTGCCATTACTTTTACTTCCTCCGTAAATGCTCTAGCCCAGCGGTTCTCAAACTGTGGTATGCGTACCCCGGACCTCTTAGGAATGCATTATTAACAGCATTATGTATTCTTGAATTTATAGATACAAACAACGAACTAAGAAAACAAACTATTAATCAAATTTATGACCTGTATTTATTGAGTTAAAGTACTTGAGAATCAAACTGAAGGCGACTGTTTGTTCTGCAACGAGCTTTCAAGGTCATTCACGTCATAGTTTCCCTTGACAACAGCAGACATCTTTCTGCAGCGAGAATATTCTCAGATAGTAAAGAAGGCCATGAAAGTGCTATGTATTTGGTAACAACTTATGTAAAAATTCATTCTCCACATTAATGTATATAAAAAAGAGAATTATTTTAGAAAACAATTAAAATTCAGAATACACATTTTTTGTATTGAGCCCGATATATAACCGCTTGTAAGTGAAATACAGTAATATTTCCTCATTCAGAATTACAATTAGTGAGTAACGCTGGGTCAACATTAATTTGAGGACATTTAGGCGTTAAAATTCTACATTTTAATGCCTACAGCAAACATTTAAAAACAGACTATCAAAAGTTGTATAAACATTTAAATAATTATAATCTGAACAATGTCAAACAGAAATTTTACTATATTTGAAAGAGCAAGTTTGTTATTTATTTCATTTATATGAATTTTATGAAAATAGAATGTACTGTAACTACTAAAGGAAATTTCTCTTCAGCTATATCACAATATTGGATATTTTTTAAGGTATTGTGGTGTAAATTTATGCCTCGTCTTAGTCAGGATATTTGTAAATTGAGAGAATGTTTTCAGGCAATACTTAAACCTGGCCATTTTCACCGCTGACAACTCTAAATAATACAGAGGTATTGTCTGATTATAAATATTCAAAGATATTAAATAATAATACAATTTAATCTCTAGTAAAATCAATGAATAGTTTATAGACTTTGCATACGGTACCTATCTCTTTAAAAGACGCCTGGCAGAACAAAACTTGGTCGTTAACGTCAAATTACCTTTACCATGAATCCACTGTTTAAACCGCACCGCTTTTGATTATTTCAGTTTGAGCACTCTAGTTGTACTGCAGGCGGTTATGAAAGATAGAAAACACAGTGCCAAAATCTGAATGAAACAACTACCTTCCAACAATGTCAAGGCCGGAATGAATCCATTAAAATTCTTCTCAGGCCATATTGAAACCTGTTACAAATTTCTACGCAAGTTTTCATGTTTGTTAACCTTCCGTACTTAAAAATTGTGTTGAATAAAACACCGGATAGCCTATTTAAACAACTAATTAATTGTTGATTCAAGAAATAACAGATGCAGAACGTTACAAGGAACAAAACAATATACATGCGCATTTCGTGGATAAATATGAAATGACGATCGAATTTGTGTGAAAAATGACTAACGTCAGTTCGCATTAATATTCAATTCACTCTCAATACATACACTGTTTACTTGACGATCCTGGCGGCGTAGTGGTAACCATACTTGCCTCCTGAACCCAAGATCGCGGGTTCAAACCCGGCCAGGATCGGGCGTAAAAATCCTATCGGAAGGGAAGTAAAGCCGTGGGTCCCGTGTCGTACATTTACGACACGATAAAGAACCTCAAGCCTGAAAGAAGAGGCCTCTGAGCAAAATTTGTCGGCCGTTTCACGCCCTGAATTGAATGGGACGCTGATGACCTGAGATATTAAAGAGCGTCCGTAAATAACCCCCCCTCCCAAAATAATAAAACCGTTTACTTGCACCTCAATCCGGAGTGAACCCATTCCATTCTCAGTTTTCAGCAGGATTGAAATTAGCCCGTTTATCTGCAAAATTTCAATTCTGAAAATTAAAATCGATTTGAGTTCGACATTAAACGTAGTAATTGTCACAACGAAAATACTCCGCTTTCGGTAATGCCGATGCGACGAAAGTGATGCGTATACCAACCAATCGTCTTTGTTTGTTAAAGATTTTTATAGTGTTTAACGCCCGTTTTTTACTGCTGAGGCATCATAGATGGTGTACACTGGTAACATCTGAAATTGAAAAAGGATTTTTATTTGGAAGGAAGCGTTCCAGGTCTAAGCTTGGGTTACCTCGCCAGCATTTACCGTTTATAAGGACCGAGGAAAATGTGGAAATAACTTCAGTCTGGGAGGACGGTTCTGGCGGGAATCGAATTCCAAACCTCCGGCTTACGAGTCCGTGTCTTAACGACCTCGGCCACCCGTGTTCCAACGATTGTAAGAGGCCCATTATTTTCTGCTCACCAACGAATGATATTTGGGAGCAAAAATTAAATAAAATAATATATTAAAAATTAAACATAACGATTTAGGCGCATAAATAGAACCTTATCACAAGCAGGTGCTAATGGTCAAAATAGGCATTTATAGACACTAACAATTTCCTTTTATTGTCTTAATTTGACCCATTTTTAGTCATCACGTATTGTAAGTTATTATTAACATCATTATCGTATTCGTCCTTCTTTAAACGGCAGTAAATGTTAAATGAAAAACGCATTTAATAAAACAACACTTCCTGGTACATTAAGAGTTGTAATTTTAATCTTCAACAGATTTCAACAAGACTACCATTTGTAGCACAGGTGTCAAGCCTGTTGTCAACCTCTATTCAGATATTTCTCAGCAAATTAATAGTGACATTTTGAATCGCAAGGCGGATTCTGCACTTTAAATCATAGAGGGCAGCCACTTGTGTTTTTAGCACTTAATCATTAATGAATCCCCGTTGAAAAAGTTGCAAAATGTTATATCTGGGTAACCATGGCAGCCAGCTATGTACTCGGATCCTCTGCCAATCCGTTGTCTCGGAAAGATGGCATTAAGAAAATCGTGTGCCTGGCAGCCAAAGTGAGGAGGGGCTCCGTCTTGCAGATAAAATGTTCCAGTAGGAAGCTGTGGCGCAACAATTGATTCAAGCATGTCTAGATACGTTGTGGCATTCACTGTAGGTTCAGAAAAAAATGTTTTTCATTATATTAATTTTGGGCGAATCATGTTCGTGTCCAAACAAAACATGCATATTCTTGCTTTTGAACATTCGATTGTTTCTTTTGATATTTTCTGATATGTGGAAAGTTTATTTGTCACAGAAATACAAATGATCTAAGTATAAACTGTCACAAGTAATATCACAAGAGTGTTTGAGATTGCCGATAAATTCAGAACATAGTGGATGAATTTGTCTTAAAGCTCGGACCCTAGAGTGATATTTATTATGATTATTTCACGAATAACATAAGAATTTATATATCCCGCAACTTTGGCTCACAATATTGTAATAATTGTACATTTTATTATGAACACTTATCCTTTTCAAGGCATTTTGCAACAGAAGAAGGTTCATTGTCAGTAATGCCAATAGAGAAGAGCCAAATATGGGTTTAGGAGTATTTTATGAACAGAATAAGAATAAAAAGCATTTATATTTTAAATTCGCGCACAGAATATTAAAAAAAATATATAAAATGTTATATTTACTTAGAAACACCTATCTATTCTGAAACCATGAGACTGAAACAGACACAAGCCAACTGTTACAATTGTTATCGTTCTCAACTGAGAAAGTCGGTCCTGTAGTGGTCCTGTAGTGGTTACCATACTTGCCTCCTAAACTCAAGATCGCGGGTTCGAACCCGGCCAGGACCGATGGATTTCTTCGGGGGGTAAAAATCTTAAGTATGGCTTCCTTCGGAAGGGAAGTAAAGCCGTGGGTCCCGTGTCGTACATTTACGGCACGAAAAAGAACCTCAAGCCTGAAAGAGAGACTTCTGAGTAAAATTTGTCGGCCGTTTCACGCCCTGAGTTGAATGGGACGCTGATGACCTGAGCTGTTAAAGAGCGTCCATAAATAAATCATTAAAAAAAAAATTCAACTGAGAAAAGCAAAACAGATAACATTTTACCATTTACAAAATTATTTAAGAATGTTTGAATGAATACACATTTATTCTTAAAATTTAAAAAAAAAAAAAAAAAAAAAAACACACACACACAGATGAACAGTTTTATAAAAACATAGAATGCACATTTGGTTTTTAAACGTTTGGTAAAATCTTAGAACGAGATATCTTAAAAGGGACTGCGCAGTCAAAGAAAGTTTCAGAACCGCTGTTTTAGTCTATTATTTATATCAACAGAGCTAATGCAGTACTTTGCTAATTTTTTCTATGAAGAGAGCGGATGCATTTTTCTAGGAAAACGCTTGGTAGCAAATATCTACAGAAAAAGTGTGTTGATTTGTCCAACAAACTGTTTTAACGTCATAGCCAAATGTTCTGGTCTCTACCCGAATATTTCTCTACAGTTAGTACTAAACGTATATTAATGCACACATTTGGTAGTCATGGTAACCCTTCAAGTGCTTTGCTTTTCCATATTCAAGTAAACACTTGTCCGACAAAGCACATACAAACCTCCTTTAAGGGTCGTGGGTCCTATTTTCTACCTTTATCTCAATGACATACACAGGAAAGGTTGTACCATTTCACTACTCTCTGTACACACACACGAGTAAGGACTTATTCATAGAACACGACTACAGGGCTTGACAATCCTCATTCTCCTTCTATATACAACTAACTCTAATACTAACCAGCAGAGTGCGGGTTCAGATAGCGGGGGTTCGAACTTGACGACTCGTGTTTACGAAGAGGAGAAATGGCGCTTAGTAAAGAACAGTAAATTGGGCAAGGGGGTAAAAAGAATAAAAGGTTGCTTCTAACATAGAAGCATATATATTGTGTATGTCTGTTAATGCTCTAGTGGCCACGTTTTCTGTTTATTTGTCAATGAAACTCGACATATTACGATCAATTAACAAACGATTCATCAAATTCGTTAAGTAGCAAAATTGGGCTATTGGGGGTGGGGTTTAACCTAAAACGAAAATTTGAAAATCGCTCTAGCAGCACCAATATTTGTATTTCTGCTACGAAACTCGTCATAAAATTTTTAAAGTAAGAAAAATAATTTCTGAAAAGACAGGGAAACTGGGTCATTAGTAGTGAGGTATACCTAAAAAATTTAAAGAGTGGAGACCAACCTATGCGCAAATTTAAAAATCGCTCTAAGGGCATAAATATTTGTTTTTTTTTTCGCAACAAGACTCTGTATATGTAATTTAAATAAAATAAAAAAAATATATTCTGAAAATTTATGGAAACTAGACCATTAGAAATGCTTAAAACCCGAAATTTAAAAGCGCTCTAGCGGTTAATTATCTCTCAATTTTTAACGAGGTGAACAGAGACCTTCAAACAGGCCAGAATGTCGACTACCGATCTGCCGCGAAGTGGGCGTTCTGTGTCCGCGGGAGAGGGTGCACAGGCGATGGTGGTGGTGGAACAAGCTTACGCGATGATAAGCATTTTACAGTGCATTTTACAGGAGGACATGAGCATGCGGAATGGGTGCTACGTCAATTAAATGAGGTACAGAAGTGGAATCGCTACGAAATATGTCGCATCAATCTCGCGAAATTTCAGGAAGAAATCCACCTCGCTACTGTTCGATAGAGAAGGGGATGCGCCTCAGTGTTTACCTCTAGCATTCTCATGCATTGCTGTCGCGGAAAAATATTATTTTCACATATGATGTTGTTCACTTTTCGTGACCTCCATTTCTGATAATGTCGCTCATCAACTGAACTTCGGGGCGTGCTGAGACACCAACTAGTAGCTTCATTCGAAAGTATATTTCATACACTTTCAATCGTTTACCTTAGATCTTTGGTGTTTTCTTTTGTTTGCGGGAAAAAAATATTTGTCATAAATTATGGCTTATCCCTCGTATATACCTGTTAAAATAGCCGAGAATAATAAGAGAAAATCGACCTAAAAAGTATTGATATCGAAATGGCATAATAAAGACCATACATATTTGACAAAACGAATATTCTTTCAAAATATAAGTTTTGTCCTGTTCGAGTACCCCCTCAAAAAAACTCATCCCGTTTATTTTTGATCAAATTATTCTTTGTGTAAGAAAAAACTCAGTGCACTTATAACATTTTGTGTTACGTGCTAATTTCCTTATCTTTTCTGTAGCACTCTCTGTGGCTGTAACAACGGATGTTTATGTTTTCTTATCGCGTATGCTTGTGCTTAAACAAGCAAGTGTTGTTTTAGTAATTCTGTGCTTTGTTATGGTGAGCTTTGGCTTAATTTTGTTTTCAGAATTACTGAATGGAAAGTATTGAAAAACAGGTGGTTTTAAAGAAATCAATATAAGTAAAACATGATTGGTTTTATTTCATCAGCCCAGTGGTGAACTAGGAGCAGTCTCTTACGCACCCGCTCACTAACTCACTAACTCACTAACTCACACTAAAAGTGAAATAAAATGCACTACTTCAGTTTAAACATTGGTGAGAAAAACACATGGGTACACACAATAGGAATTAATTCTTCAGATATACAGTTTGAAGCTGCCTACTAAAACAGGGCTTATTAACAAATAGAGCCCAAATATGAGTTAATGACATTAAAAGAATAAGCCTCAGAGATTGCAAAATTTGATACATCTAAAACTACAAACATTGAAAAAACTATATCTGCATTAACCAAACACGTGTTTCACTAGGGTGTAAGCCTAGTGTTACATTTGATAAAATGTAGACAACTATGTTGAACGCAATATCCTGTAGGCCAAGAGAAAGCAAATAAGGAAAGAAAAATCAGCAACAATGCAGAGTTAAACGTTGGGGAATACAATACACAGCGCGGAAGACATTTACAAAAATTTACGAGTAGAAAGGGAGTCAAAAAACAACCACCTCAAGAATAAGAACAATTAATGGTCTCAGACGTTTCGTTGTAGTGCTGCAGGCATTCTCCAAAGTCAAATGGGTGCATGGATGGTCATGGAAGTGAAAACACAATAGTCTGCCTTAAACAAATAATTTACTTGGTCAGTCATATAGCATTACATTGATTGGGTACATTGATTTATTTATAAAAATTATCTACTCTAGTTCTCTAAACAACTTCGACAACCAAGAAAACCTGAACACCGAGTGCGGTGCCCGAATTGTGGCTAGAGATGAAATAAAGTCGAAAAGTGTTTGTATATACAATGAGATTATTTGAGTTATGGACCGTGGTAGCTTACTGGGGAAGTGCAGCAGTAGCCGCAAACGATAAAAGTGAGATAAAGTTGCCACGCGCCAATTTTCATTTTAGCACTTAAACACATTATGCATACCTATAATAGCCATGCGTTGGAATCCTTCACGTCTGTGTGATCGCTGTACTTTGATACAATAATTTCACATTCGTGTCGTTGTGGACGCATTTTGTCGAACACGAAATCGATTTCTCGAAAAGACGACCCCCACTCTCAGTATCTCACTACTTTCCCTTGATCAATTTCAGATACTTGCTGCTACTGTTGTATTTTCGATTAACCATCTAAGAAAATCTGGGGCCAACATAAGGTGTGTTTTATGGGCGTTGTAATTGAAACCAGCTGTAATTTATTATGTAAGCACAAATGATACTGTATTTAAAGAGAATAATAATAATAATAATAATAATAATAATAATAATAATAATAATAACTTGTGTTAAGTAGAGTCCAGAAATTAGGTAAATACCTTGTCAATCTGGATAGATATATTTATGAGTCAGAAAGCAATAAACATGTTTTCGTACATTTGGGATCGATAGGGTCAGTTTTTATTTTGCCTTCTGTTGCATATCACACATTTTTAAACCTCCACGGGTGGCCGAGGCGCGGACTCGTGAGCTGGAGGTCTAGGGTTCGAATCCCCTCAAGACTCTCCTCCCTGACTGAGGTTTTTCCCCGGTTTTCCTCAGTCCTCATAAATGGCAAATGCCGAGGAGGTACCCGAAACTTAGGCCTAGAACGATTCCTTTCTTAAAAAAATATTTCCCAATATATCATTTCATCTCATGTATCATCAGTGTCACCGCCTGTGGTGCCTCAGTAGTAAAAACGGCCATTAAACACCATTAAAAACGCATTTTTAAAAGCACACAAAGAATTTCTATATATCGAAATGAAAACATTTATAAACTTAAATGGCATGTTCAGGTTACTAAAATTTGTGATGGTTAACTTCTCAGCTACATAAATGTAACAAAAAATTGAGCGAGAAAGATGAGAGCGGTACAGCTGTGCAATAAACTGTCCCTACAATGTGTTCAGTACGGAAGTAAGAGAGATACTAACCTGTTTCCCCTATAGAAGCATAAACAGAAAATGAACTCGACCAGAAACCACTGCATATCTTTTGATAATGCCCCAGGACTATTGAAAACGACTTTCTTTGTCATCATTTCTATAATATTCCGAAAGGTGAATGTTCTGTTGTAACTGGTATGAGTTCTTCTGAAATAGTTTGTATTAGACATGCTCCAATCACTTCAGTGGTAGAAGTAGAACGCTCTTTGTTATGATAAAAATGTTCTCTCTGTTAAGCGGCTGACTATGACAGTTGACGCGTTGAAAAAATATCTTGCTGTTGCTTGCAATCAAGAAAAGAAAGCTTATTTTTAATTATATGAATTACATATCTTAAATACCAGCTTTCATTAATAATTACTCTCAGTTTTAGCTTTTAATAAATAGCTATTTTAATGATATTACTGCCTGTTTTCAGTATTTGAAGTGCCTTTGTGCTTGTCTATTTTAACCAAAATGGTTTAACTTCCTGGCTCCGGTTATAAGAGACAATGAAAACAATACACCTCAGTAGCAATACATTGCCGGCAATGGTGTAAGAAATTCTTGTATTTGATAACTTTTCTTCCTTAAGAACACGATTTTTTGTCATTAAGAAATTCCGTCTCTCGTAACTTTTTAACAAGTGGCGAACAGTTTCTCCATCCGAGAAACGATTGCCTTACCATATCTCGGAAAGAATCCATTATTTACATATGCGTCATACGTAAAAAATACTGTATATTTACACACATTGTAAGCCACGAGTATGCACGAATGCACAGCCACTTGCAGATAAAGAATCCCTCAAACTAACTACAAGTTAATATATGGAAATATATGGAATGGATGGCTGGCTTTTCCCAGTACGAAATCGCGCTCCGCCGGCCCACAATTCTAATAACCGTATTGTATAAATACATGTGAAACGTCTCTTTATAAGTGTATATTTTGTGATAAAATGACGATATGTGATAAAGAAATATAATTAGCTTTTATTGTGGCGTTAGAAATGTCTTCCATATTACTTTCTGTTCTATAGGGCAATTACAGTCTTAGATTCTTCTAATTTTTTTAATATCGAGATGGCGGTTCTTTAAGTGAAATATTGCTTCATTTCAGGAAAAGAAACGCTAAAATAAAAAATTACCCTTTCACTACCCTATTTTTTTAAAACATTTTCTTTCTTAAATGGAGAAAGATTCTTCTTCTCCTTTTTAGACGGAAGACTAAAGGAAAAAACCAAAGAGCAGATAAGAAGGGAAATGAGAACAGAAAAGAAGGAAAGAAAATGAAAGAAAAAATAAAAGGAGTCAGCGTATTCTTCTTCTCCTCCACTTATCTCTTCAGATACAGGACGATTCATCTTCTTAAGAGAGAGAGAAACAGAAGAGAAAATAAAGAGGTTTTCTCAGTCCCTTTTTTCTTCCTGTAAGCCTTTTAAGTGAGATTTTATCATTTAAAGCCAAATGTTTGTTTAAATAGCTGACTGGCATCGTTCCGTTACTGGCGCGCATGCGTGAATTATAAATTTGAGAGAAATTGTGTATCAAAAATAATTTATGGTAATAGTTGAAATACTCCCGACTACCTGAACATGTCGCAAGTTATTACTAAGACCCAAAAATGCATGAAAATTCTAATTTTTAAAAACGCGCTCAATTGCATGCTGGTATATAAGCTCTGAAGGCTGCATGCCGTATCCGATAAAGGACAGTCCTTAGACAAAAAAAGGAAAATTAGCAGACTGTGAATTTGTTGATGCTCTACTTCGCTCCGCGTTCGATTCACACTGATGTAGCTCTGCGCACGGACCTTCCTCATTTTGAAGGAGTTCTCCGTGACAGACATGTTATTAGCAGGTGTTTAGCAATAAGAACTACAGCAGTTCGAATCCTACCCAAGCGTGTATTGTTTTATTTCTAATTTTTCAAGTAAAAATAGGTTCAAAAACGTGTGAGATTTATGCTCACCCTAAAAAAGTAAGTTCTTTGTTTTCAAAAGTACAAGAATATTAATAAAGTAATAACTAAAAGAAAATATGACATTACGTCAATACTTTTTTTTAGAACGTAGGTTGTGTGCCTACTATGCAAGGACGTAGTTCAAAGGAATTCTTCTCCATCTTCCCAAATACTTCTTCCACTAATGAGGTGGACATTACACGATCCAACTTGCCCGATCCAGTACAGGAGCGCCTAACGCCTCCCCTGCAAGCACCAACAGCAACCCGGCACTTCAATCAACAACACAGCCTCTGCCAGCTCAGTAACGAGTCTCAGAGACAATGGACCTTCAAACAACACTGCCTCAAGTGACGAAGCCACAACGCAACACGTCAGCTATCTAACCGGATTGATCACACAGCTTCAGGAAACCATCACAGCATCTTTGTATTCCAGCAACACCACAACGCCCCCCAGGAAGTAATCTCCGCCCGCCTCAGCAGGCCAGAAGAGGTTTTCCATTCCTCCAACATGAAACCACAGCACAATCCAACCTAAATAGACTCTGCTGTATGAGACGCGACAAAGCAACTTAAAGACGCACTTCGCGAGATGACCCACCACATTGAATCAGCACGATGAGCACCTCAAGCGCTCATCTGAACACCACACAGCTGCAATGGATGTACTTCAGGCCAAGGTTTACCCCGGGCTATAGTGCCAAATGAGAAGAGAAGGCGGCACCACTGATGATGTCCACTGCAGTCATGGACGAAATGTCTGGGAAGATGAAGGAGAAGAATCCCATTGGACCACGAACTTGCATCCCGGAATACTCAGTTTCCATGTTAGTTTTCCTCTTTATATATTCATTAAAGTGACATTTAAGCATTCGTTTTCGTTTTTCTGGAGTATAATTACTTAAAATTAAAATATATATTGTTTGTCTTTAATTTAACTTGAAAGGATAGCTCAGGCCCTTCGAGTTTAAGAAAAGTTGTACTAATATCTTAACTTGATAGACATATTTGTAGCATGAAACAAAGAAATTCTCAGGTCACCATCCAAACGTTATCTCTTCAAGGAAACCGACACGGGTGGCCGAGCGGGGCTCGTGAGCGGGAGATCTGGGGTTCGAATCCCGCCAGGACCATCCTCCCTGACTGGTGTTTTTTCCAGGTTTTTCTCAGTCCTCATAAATGGCAAATGCCGGAGAGGTACCCTAAACTTAGGCCTGGAAAATTTTCCTTCCTTAAAAAAAATTCTTTCTCATTATATCATTTCATCTCATGTATCATCAGTTTATTCATTCATTCATTATTCAAGGAAGTTCCTCCTTGTGTTCTTCTTCTACGTTAACCAGTGCTGACGCAATGGGAACATCACTAGAGGCTGTAATAACCCTTTAATAAATACTTATCCTTTTAACAGAGTTGGTTGAGTTATTCGTCTGGAAACACCTCGTCTTTCCTGGAGGAGTCGACACAGCTCCATTCCCCGAAGTGACGCCTATTATCGCAATACAACATCCTTCTCGTATTAGCCATCGAGATTGAATAGGGAAATTGTAGCACCGCATTAAACAGAAGAACATCGCCAACTTGCAAAACAGTCGACGGACATCACAGCTTGGACTTCCTTTAATAACATCCTGGTGGCATCTCGGCCGGCGGTGTTACAGAGGCCCAACAGACTATAAAAAAAGGCACGCTAGTTTTTTAATGGTGTGTAATGCACGTTTTTACTACTAAGGCACCACAGGACACTGGTGATACACGAGATGAAATGAAATATTGAGAAAGAATTTTTAAGGAAGGAAACGTTCCAGGTCTAAGTTTAGGGTACTTCCCCGGCATTTGCCATTTATGAGGACTAAGGAAAACCTGGAAAAAAACCTCGGTCAGGGAGGACGGTCCTGGCAGGATTCCCAAATCCCGCTCACGACCTCGACCACAAAAAAAAAAAAAAAATGTAATGTATGTTTAGATCAATAGGTCATAGATGTATAATGATATGCGAGTTTAAAATAAATATTTTCAAAATTTCAACGGGTGTAACATGTAACATGAGTCTCTAAGTATAGACTCGTAATCGAATCTCACACATTTTAACCCCAAACAAGAGTTCATACTATTGGCCAATGGGGGTTTATCGGGCTCATTTTGCACATCCCTGTGAGCAAGGCCTTTTTTAGGGCAACAGTCGAACTACTTCTGGAGATGGCAAAACAAACCAGAAGTCCATATCTGACAACAGTTGCATATTTTAGTTCCGCGGAGGAGACAAGACTGCGCAAACCTCATTGATTATTCAGTTGTTTCGAAAGATGCATGGCGTCCACGTACGGAAAGGGGATAATGGCTACAAAAGCACCTGTCAAAGGAAACAAAGAATGAGCATAAAGCAAACACACAGATAAACTAAACACAAAGCGAAGAGATGATTACGTGATGGAAGGGTGAGCGAAAAAGGGAAAGAGTATCTACGTTTATGTGTGTGCATATATGGGGAAGCGGGGGGGGGGGGGGGTCGGTAGGGTCCGCGAGCTGCTAGCAAAGCGAAAGCCGCCACACACAAAAAGAACACAAAACGCAAAAACCGTGTACGTGTCATAGAAAAACTTATCCCATTGTAGAAAAGTGTTCCGCTTCAGCGTCCGTCTTGATACACGCATGAACTGAATTATAAAAATAGCTTTTGTACCTAATGAGACTGTTTTCAGCGCTTCTCAGAAAATTATAATGTTTTATTTAAATTTATTAATAGTTAACTCACTCATTGCATAAGTGCCACCAAGCTGTAACACGTCAAAATATTTCATTATTCATAGTAGAGCGGTATTTAAGTATGTAATTGGTTACAAAATAAAAATTTATGCAATTAACAGACAGAGAATCAGTCCGGAATACATCAGTTACGTGTAGATTTTATTGAAATCAGATTATTTTTAAAGTAAAAATTTGAAATAAACCTTGTTGTGCTCATGCGCAATAAATTTCCCTGTCTGCTTAAATGAATTGATTAATCTATTCCTTATTTCGTTTTGCACCACAGGATCAGAGCAAGTAATGGCAGATTTTGTATTTTCATGTCCTCAAAAAAAGTTTTGATATATTTTTAATTCGAAAATAGAATATTGTTAAATAGGGGGGATTGAAAAATGTATTGTAGCATTAAGTTCGTTAACAAGTAGAAGTAACAGTTGGAAAGAATATGCAAAGAAAACTAGAGTCTGCGCATGTGCAAAATAGGGGTTTGATTGCATTCATTAAGGATTTCGAGAGTCCAGCGTGATAGCTTGAGGAGAATGGACGTGTCGCTGATTGCTTCGGGAGAGCCACGTTGTTAATGTCCTTCATAAATGTAAGTAACCCTTATTGGTTATAAATATAATTAATTTCATAATATGAATATTGTTTGTGTTTTCAGTGTGTACACATGTCCGATATTTCCTTAATTTGATCTCCTTTGATTAATGATGGTGAGGATTTCTTTAGATTAATGTTATAGCTATATCCCTAATCCAGGCCCAGTTCGATAAATAAATTACAGAATGATAGTTTAGGCAAGTGGCTAGCAGAGAGTCGCGACATTATGTACAATATTAAGACTGTGAAATGGATTGTGTTTATAAACAATAAGGGCTACTTACATTCATGATGCACGTCAACCAAGATGGCTACCCCGGAGAAGTCGGTAGCATGCGCACTGTTCTCAAGTTATCATACTTTACTCTCGATATCCTTTAAAGAATGCTATCTAATGTCTATGTAGCGCATACGCATTCCCTAACTTTCTTTACATATTCTTTCAACTCCACTTCTTTTTAACGAACTTATTGCTACAATACCCCCATATATCACGATTATTGTGACGGTAGTCAACTGAAAATGGATCAACATGCATATAACTGAAGGATTGCGAAAGTTGGTATAATAGCAACGGCGAATTGGTTAACATGCGGCAAGGATTTGATAGACAAAGGATATAAAAGCGGTAGATATATCGGAGAGTAACAGAGGGCTACTGTGCCTGTTTCCTCTAATAAACTACGTTTCTTATCCAATGATTTATTAGGGTTTGTTTTTGTCAATTACACATCAACTCCACGTGGAGTCCTATACCTGGTTGCAACATTTCCCTCTACTTTGTATATCTCAGTTTGTTTCGGAGTTTTGAAAGCACCGGCTGCAATATCAATCCGCCACAATGGGAAGATAGGAGCAAACAGCTAGCTACACAAGATGGAGAAAAGTATTAATTTTATCAAGCTAAATAGAATTATAATTTCATCATTGCATTGAAAGCAGAACGTAAGATAGTAACAAGGCACACTAAACGAGGCGAGAGGCATATTTATGTGTGAGGAAATAAAAAGCGCGTTATCATCAAACATTTGACGCATGTTAACCTATTCACTGTTCCTATAACAACAAACTAATGATACTGTCATATAGGCAGCACTTACTTTGCTTTGTCAGTGCTCGGGAGTAAAGTTAGAAACACAGGAACGAAAGTGAGTAAAGAGGAACCGTGCTGCAGATGTCGGTGGATAAAAAATACACCATCGCCTACCTGTTTTGTAGGGCAAAAGCCATATGTCACGTTCACGCGTGCTGGAACAGCATAAGAGATTGCCAGACGGGCATGTGTCACTGCAAGATGGTTCATGCCCAAGACAGGCCCTTGTTTCATCCCTTAACGTGATGTGGAGTTACGTCAGAGGCAGTTTCAACAAGTAGAGTCATGTCCATTCAGCGGGTCCATAGCGCTAATTCAAAGTTTCTTTGACACCGGAAAGCTTCCATGAAATAGTAACTAACGAAATTTCCAGATTTGACAACATCGGACTTTTTCCTGTAAGGTTGTCTGGGAAAATGTTACATACCCCGAATATGGGGGGCTAGAAGCAGACCAAAAATCAACGTTATTGACAACGGCATGCTCCAAAGCCTTGAAGGGAAGAGAGATAAGTTTCAACGTTTACTGTGTGCATTACTAATATATAAACTAATTTTTATTTCGTCCTCCTTAACGTAATCAAAGGTTTTACTCACTGCTGATATTTTACTTCATTCTTCGAAATATATTTTGAATTAACGACAGTTAGAGGATAATAAAGCATACTTTTGGGATAACTCGTACTTGTTTAAGTAGCCAGGAAGTGCAAATCTTGCAACGGTATACATTTTACACTATTTCTCAGAAAGTTTTAAGCTATCAATATTAAATTTTTGAGAAACATTAAGAAAACTTAACTAAAGATTCTCTGTAAATTTTAACTCTCTCATACACATAAAAAGTTTTTAAAAACTTTTAAACCCAAATAAAATCTTGTTAAAAAGCTGAAAACATTGTGACATAATCTAAATTTATAAACTATTGGTGGAATTGGAACGATTTTTTATTTAAACTGCAGATAACATGCTATACTGGGAACTAGAATAATATATCTATCCTAGTTTCTTGAAAAGGAATTAGTTTTCATATTTTGGGAAAAAAATATAGATACTCGAATTTTACATTTCTTAATGGTACTGATTTTTATCAACTAATAGTTATAGTTAATTACTTCCAGTTACCACACTTCACATTTGCATACATTATGGGTGTGCCAATTTTCCGCAAGATTGATCCAGTCAATCCTGAGAAAATTGCACGTTTATGTCAACATTTTAAGTTATCGGGAAATAACATTTATTTTTGTTTAAAAATGTTTATGTGCATTAGAGTATTAAAATTTACAGACCATATTGGATTTTCTTAACATCTCATAAAATTTCATATTGATAACTTTAAAACCTGAGATATAGTGTAAAATGAACAATGCTGCATTATTTGCTAGATTTACACTTTCTGGTTACCGAGTAAAAACGAAATAAAATAAAAAAAAAAATGTTGACACATCATTCAAATTAAGATTTCTACCAACACTGTTTGACTTTTTCTGAAATATAAGCTAATATAATTTCTTCTTTAGACCCTTTCACACTCCATTTTCTCCTTTCACAGAATAAGAATATCATTTTCAGACTTATTCGGACTAGTAAATGCACAGCAATTTTAGCATCACTTAAAACATCTTCAAGTATAAACATATTCTTTTCTTTGCACATTTTCATTCAAAATGTTCATACATTCACAAAGGATTTCGGAATATTTGAAGTTATTTAATTTGTATATTCATAACAACCAACATTATTGTCATCGATAACAGTCGTTTCCGATTTAACCAATGGTAAATGGGCACAATATTTCATTGAAATTAAATATTTCTTTCGTCCTAGTAGTGGAAAAAAAATTGTATGCAACATGAAAGTAATCATTCAAGCCTTCGGGGATGAACTTTCCACTCGTGAATAAAATCCTACTTTACCGTTTTGTTACATAAATAACAATAGTACCGGTTTCGCATTTACATTCCCACCCTAATCAATACCTTTGCCTTAATTCTTTGTGCCTCTAAAATATTTTCGAATAGTGACGTGGAAGTTGTTCACTCATTGTCTAATGTGCCTCTCTCTGTTAATAAACATGGAAGTCTGCCTGCTTCCTACTTGCCCACTAGAGAGAAACACTTCACAGCATTCCTTCTGAGCACAGGTAGTTAAGATGCTCTGAAGTTGGGGAAACTTCTTTGGGTGTATTAATGAGAAATTTCTAAGGTAACCTGTAACCCAGGTACAAAACTATAAAGGTTTTTGTAAATTTTAATAGGTTGTAAAACAAGTGTTTTCTTCCAGCTAAATGCTAGTAATATTTTCTTATTTGTTTACAGGGCTTTGAGTGTTATTTCAAAATTATATTGCAATCATGTATCGTCATATTTTTAATATTTATTTCAACTTTGCTTTCTGAGATAGGAACGCAAGTCATTTATAGCCCATATTATTATTATTATTATCATCATCATCATCATCATCATCATCATCATCGTCGTCGTCGTCGTCGTCGTCGTCGTCGTCGTCGTCGTCGTCGTCGTCGTCGTCGTCGTCGTGTTTGGGATTTAATACAATTTGTTATTTACATGCGCTGAATTTTGTAAGAGATGCCTGTGAGGGCTTTGTTTATATATATATATATATATATATATATATATATATTAAAATCTCTAATTATTGTTGCTGCTGCAGTAAGTTTACTGAATGCCATAGCTGTTTTTAATATGCTGCATTTTTGAAGACTTCAAATAATTATGTGTAATAAATTGCATTTAAAACTGCAAATATTACAAATGTTAAAATATCCCAAAAAGTCAGAAATATAAGGGGCCAAGTCCAGTAATAGAGGTAGGCATTCTTGTTGAAAAATAAATAAGAAAACATAAACAAAGGATTGAGGAGGATGTTTGACATTTTGAGTCACATTAATGGGTCTTCTGTACCTATACCCTCCTCCTGGGGGAACGCATGCGAGAAGAATGAGAGGTGGCAGAGGTCGTTAATGGGCGGAATCGTGAATGCAAGGTCTGGAATTCGATTCCCATTAGGATGGTCCTATCTGAGGTTTCTTTCAGGCTTTCCACGCACTCATAAATGGCAAATGTCTGGGAGGTACCCTAAACTTAGGCGTGGAACGCTTCCTTCCTTTAAAAATCCTTTCCCAGTTTATCATTTCATCTCGTGTATCATCAGTTTCCATCGAACTACCATGGGTGGCCGAGGTCGTTAAGGCGCGGACTCGTGAGCGGGAGGTCTGGGGTTCGAATCCCACCAGGACTGTCCTACCTAACTGAGGCTTTTTCCAGGTTTGCCTCAGTCCTCATAAATAGCAAATGCCGGGTAGGTACCCTAAACTTAGACCTGGAACGCTTATTTCCTTTAAAAAAAAAACCTTTCCATTTCATCTCCTCTATCATCAACGTTCACATACTGTAGTGCCTCAGTAGTTAAAACGGGCGTTAAACATTATTTAAAAAAAAAAAAAAAAGGATGAGATGAGGGTTATACGGGTGGTCAGAAGCCAGGGGGTGGTGAGACGAAGTTCCTAACTTTTACTAGATCGTAAATCCCCGGACATCGGCTAGCCTCGAGCGGGCCAGAACCTGCCAGACGCCAATGAAAACTTTCTCAAAAGTGCAAATCCATCGCCAAGCCGCACACCAATCCTGCCTCGCTTGGGCGCTAGAACTATGAAATGACATAAAACACGAGGGAGAAAATTATGCACCCCAGCTTCGGTAACCAGGGGGAATCACAAAAATAAACAAATAAACAATTTCAAATCGAGAGCTTCGGAGTACAAAAGGCAAGTATTATTCTCTGAGCAACCGCTCGGTAAATATATAAACAAATCACACAATCTTATGTTTTTTCCGTAATTTTGATCAATAATTAAAATGCAGAAACTCATCTTAGAGCACATTACAGCCTCACAAATAACACTTGCTAAATACGCTTACAAATTAAAAGCATTCTCATAGCAAATATTTTAGTCACTTACAACTTTGAGCCTGTAAGGCGATTGTTTAGTTTCACGCGTTTTCATATCGACAAGAAGGTCATTTGTTTATGCATTTGATGAACAACATATCTTGTTGAAGCTGATGGAATGCCGCTACCGTCAGCATAATGCTCTGTAAACCCGTCTTTGAACACACCTTTACCTGTTATTAGTTTTCCTTCCAGCAAGTAACTAACGTTTCTACAACATTTCCTCTCTTATTGTAGAGCCGCTGGCTAACAAAAGTGATTTTCTATCTAATTCAACTCCATTTTCCAATCCTATTGAAAACCTCTCGATGCTCCAGGCAAGAGAAAGAAGATACTAAATTAAATGGCTTGCTGCTTCTATCCTCCAAAGAGTGAAGCTTTATATTAGCATTTCTTTAATTTTCAAGATGAAAGAGCTTCACTAAAACCGGTAGCGCCTGTCTTTCATGCTGTTAAATCTTCTGGAATTCAGAAATCCTTTGCGATGATTTCACTGCCAGCAAATGTAGCCTAGCTTTAATAAACCAATCATGGCAACTAAAGGCTGAATTCTGTTCCCTGCTTCAAGATTCAAATTAAGGTACAAATTTGAGCCCCAAGACGAGAAAGTTAACCTTTGTAACCCCATTTAGGTGTAATATATAAAAATTAAGGTACCAAAGTAGTGAATGCCTTTTTCTTTTATGTAATAAGAACTTTCGTTTAGAGCCCGGATTGTACGAGAGGCGTGTTCGAAATGGTTTACATAACTGTGTTTTACGAATCTCACGCAATCTATTGGTACGTTCAATCTCAGGCAATGGACTAATACTAGTACATGAAGCGGTTTGGTGTAAGGCAGCCCCATGTTGGGCGCCAATTTTGTACCGGTTTAGTACTCTCCGGGCGCGTGCCCCAGGTTGGGCATCAATTTTGAAGCGGTTTTCGGTGGGGACAAGTTGTTCGCCAATTTAGAAGCGATTTAGTTGCTGATCGTCATATTTTGTAGCGGCATATCGCTGATTGATTGATCGCTTTGGTGTTGTTGCCCACGCTTTATGACTGCAATATCTCAGGGTTTTGTTTAGCTATTTTGTGATCCGTGCTCAAATTATCTGAGAGAGAACATCAATTGCGTTAATAATCGTGCGATTTAAATATGTATGGTAATTTATTATTCGCAAGATCTTTTGCGTCCTCTGGTGTTCTGTGTACGACAGACCTTAGCTCTGTCTAATAAATGTAACTTCCGAGCATATGAACTAAATCTGGTTATCTGACTATCGAAACTGCTCCTATGAACTGCACTGATCTGATATGATCGTCTGACTATCAACTGAGTTGCCCAACTGAACTTCTGTGAACTGAGTTACTGAACTGCGCGAGTTTGAGAGCAATATCCCTCTGCTTAACTAACGAACTGATCTCAAAATTGAGTCGCCGAACCGCGTATGTCAACTGAGTCCCCCGGTGGAGAAAACGCCTCCTTATATATTGGATTCAAATTAACTAATCGCTGGCTTCACTAAGCTATGGAGGTCGAAATAGCACGCGCAAGACCCACGCCTTGCTTTAAAAATTCAAAAAAATACATTTGCTATTGCCTGGTTCGAATTCACCTGCCAAAGCATGCCACTTGCTACTATTTGAAAGTTTAAAATATTTATTCTCATTGGCTGGTTTAAATTTAATTATACAAACAGCTGGCAAATCATTCCCCTTAACGTATTTAAAAGTCCTTGGCTTTATTAACACTCGCAAACGGCAGGTGTTTTAAAAAGTACTAACCAGGTCCCTTTGGGTTTACTCTTCCTTTGAATAGCGGTTTACGGCCTACTTGGCGTTCCGTAAGAACACGGCGGTTTGGAACAATTTTATCATTGAGAGAACCCGTATCTCTAACAAGTTGGCGAACAATTTTTCTACCTAGAACATGACTACCAGCTATTGGTTATGTATACTGACTTGCAGTAGATTTGTATTTTTGTTTAATTTAGAAAAATTTAGTAAGTTTTATAATTTTATTTCATTTAGATTTTTGGTAGTGAAATGTTTAATTTTATTTGAAGCTATATCTTAGTCTTTTTTTTTTTTGTCGGTCCTGGTGATGTAGTGGCAACCATACTTTTCTTCTAAACCCAAGGTCACGGGTTCGAACCCGGCCAGGATCAATAGAGTTTTCGGGCGTAAAAATCGCCTGAAAAAAGAGGTCCCTGAGCATTATCGGCCGTTTCACCCCTAAATACATTGGGACCTGATGACATGAGATGTTAATGAGCTACCTTAAATAAACAAATAAAATAGTCTTGTTTATAAAAGTATAGATTTAATCTGTAAAATTATTTTGTATAATGAGAAAAATAATTTTAATAAATGATGAAATTTGAAAATGCACGTCCTGGTATAGTTAACAAGGTGCCAGGACGGAGTTTTGCAAATATTTTTTTTTTTGTTTTTAATTTTTTGTACCTTACATTAAATCCCATTCTTCAAGATTATGTTCAATTAGTGGCGTAACTAACAAAGTACAACTTGCACACAATTTACACAAAATGAAAGCGCCGAGTTAACACTGGACCGCACAACCAGTTACGTACAAAACATTTTTCAAGCTAAATACAAGTTTCTACCTGCATTTGTATTACACGGAAGGTGCTGTGCTGGCCCGTAACTCACATAACCTCACTGTACTTTTAACTTTTAAAGATATCTTCCCTTACGAAGTGAGACAGAGAGAGAAAGGAGTGGGGCAATATTGCAGAGTGCTGATAACTGTAGTGTCAGCAAACTGCAAACAATTCATCACGATAATCGTATCTTACCGTCATGATGCCGCACGTCTCACATCTCTCACTCATTACCTTTATCTTTTACGAGGTAAGCTTTGCAGAGAGTGGTAGGGGTGGAGCAAAATAAGAGCGCAGCGCTGGGCGGGAGAAAAGGAAAGATTACTTCCGAAAGATAAAACAGTCAGGATAGGCAGAATAAATAACTCAAAACAAGAAATTCACAAGATACGGAGATGATGTGGCTGTACAAAACACACTTGTCTCCACCAGAGCCACGTTAAACGTGAACTTAACAGACCTTTCTCTTCTTTCCGCTCGGCTTAAACTGCACTTCATATTCCTCTCTTCTGCCAACTTAAAAAATACCAAACCGGCATTTGTTTTTCTTTCCTTTCCTCCTGCTCTGGAGGGTCACTAGTTCTAGGGATATTTTTACTGTTTCCTTTAGTTTAAGCCAAAGGTCATTTAGAGATTTGGTAATGAGCTATTGTGATTCATAGAACCGTTTCGATCGGCTACATCAAATACATTTTTTCTATAAAGTTGTATTTAATATTGTTCATTTATATCTTGTAACAGTAACAAAACGTTGTATACCCAACTTAAACTTCTAGTGATAAGGTGTATGTATGATTTTATAACACTAAAATATGTTTTCTAATGCAGCTCAAGATTGATAAGTGACATTTCATGCTCTTTTTTTTTTTTTTTTTTTGTCGGTGTAGTGGTTACCATACTTGCCTCCTACGCCCAAAACGCGGGTTGGAACCCGGCCAGGATCGATGGATTTTTTCGGGCGTAAAAATCCTAAGTATGGTTTCCTTCGGAAGGGAAGTAAAGCCGTGGGTCCCGTGTCGTACACGAAAAAGAAACCGCCACGGGTGGCCGAGGTCGTTAAGGCACGGACTCGTGAGCGGGAGGTCTGCGGTTCGAATCCCGCCAGGACCGTCCTCCCTGACTGGGGTTTTTTCCACGTTTTCCTCAGTCTTCATAACTGGCAAATGCCGGGGAGGTACCTAAAACTTAGGCCTGGAACGCTTCCTTCCTTAAAAAAAAAAAAAAATCCTTTCCCAATTTATCATTTCATCTCATATATCATCAGTGTCCACCGCCTGTGGTGCCTCAGTAGTAAAAACGGGCGTTAAACACTACTCAAAAAAAAAAAAAAAAACGAAAAAGAACCTCAAGCCTGAAAGAGAGGCCTCTGAGCAAAATTTGTCGGCCGTTTCACGCCCTGAGTTGAATGGGACGCTGATGACCTGAGATGTTAAAGAGCGTCCATAAATAAATCAATAAAAAAAATGCTCATTTTAATCACAAAATAACACCCTGACACAAACAAAATAATTAAAAGCTGTAACAAATAGAAAATCTAGCATTCTGTTTCTAATACCGCTTCCACTTAGGCTGCTGTTTACAAGATTGTATAGTTCAGCATTCGGCATGGCAACAAACAAGTGAGAACATCAATTAAAGCAGAGGCAACAGTTTAATGTCCTATGGAGCTCAGGTGAGAAAAACCACCCAAAGGATACTTGTCCCTACCTCTAACATGAACTTTACTATCCCTCGTCACCGAACACAAGTCGGTCTTGGTGGTGTAGTGGGTTAACTATACCTGCCTCCTTAACCCAAGATCGTGGGTTCGATCCCAGTCAGGATCGATGGATTTTTTTTCGGAAAGTATGGCTTCCTTCGGAAGAAAAGTAAACCCGTGGGTCCGTGTTGTACATTTACGGCATGATAAAGAACCTCAAGCCTGCAAGAAGGGACCTCTGAGCAAAATTTATCGACCGTTTCACGTCCTGATTTGAATGGAATGACCTAAGATGTTAAAGAGCGTCCGTAAATAAACAAAATAAAATCACCGAACACATTTCTACTCAAACTCATTCAGCGTGTCAGTTCCCTAATCTGGAACTCCCTTCCTCCTGAAGTAAAAATAAATTATCATCTCAACTCTAAGAATCAAAACAGTTAGTTTCTCTCTTCTTCTACTCCTCCTCCTCTTTCCTTTCCCCTTGTACTCTAGAAAAATTATCACAGAACAAGTACAATTGTAACACTATCTTTATCAACTTTCAAATTATATTAAAATATGTAATACTTACATGCGGTATATAATTCATGTGTTTATATAAATATGCTTATTTATTCTGTATTTTTGCTGTTTTTTCACCTCAGAGAAGGCTCTGTAGCCTTAACTCTACGAAGGTGATTAAAAAAATAAGAGCAAACTAACAGTGTTAAATGCAATACTTCAGACATTTGAAACTCCCGGGAAGTGAAGACGCACGCTTTCTGACATATGCCGACAGATGGAGTGGCGTGCTGAATATGAAGGACAGTTGAGACAAATGATGGCCGCGTCTCTAACGGTGTGCAACGTAGAAGAACAGCGAATAGTAATAAGATTTTTTGTGGTCAGAGGGCGTAAATCCTCGACAAAGCTATAGAAGGATGTTGGAAAGGTATGGAGATAGCTGCATTAGTGTATGAGTGGGCAGAGTACGTCAGTCACAATGAGCAACGCTCTGGTCGTCTCAGCACGGCCGTCACTGATGAGAATGTGGGACGCGCTGACGCCAGATTCGTGAGAACCGATATATCAGTGTCAGATCCGCTCATACGGAGCTTCTCAAGTGCCACGGTGGGTGTTTGGATGCTCATTAATGAACACAAGATTCTGTGTGTTCAGACTGGCGCGATATAACGCTGAAGGAGAAGACTTTCTGACGCGTGTTGTCACAGGAGACGAAACCTGGATGCATCGCTATGAACCAGAAAGCTAAAGAGTCTTCAGAATGGTGACAAACTTCTTCTCCAGCCAAGAAGAAATTCAAGTCTCAGCCCTCCATCGGAAAGGTCCTTTTCACCCTCTTCTGGGATATGAATGGGTCAATATTGGAGCACTATCAGCAAAGGGGTGAGTAGTGCCCGGTACAGCGCCATGTTGGAGAATGCGCTAAGGCCAGCAATACTTCTGTCCTCTGGCGCTCTTATTATTCACTACAATGCGCGCCCCCACACCGCTGCTGCAACTCTTGACGTCATTCAGAGATTGAGATACCCATACAGCCCTGATCTCGCTCCTTCGGATAACTACGGGTTTGGACCCCTGAAGAAGGTTATCAGAGGGCGACTATTTGAAAGTGATGTTTAGGTTAAAGAAGCAGTGCAAACTTGGTTGCGGGCACAACCGAAAAACCTTTTATTCTGATGGGATAAAAAAGTTGGTGCAAGTACGAGAAATGTATCAAAAAGGAGGGTAATTATGTTGGAAAATGACATCTTGTAATTGAAATATACACGCTGCAAAAATTAGTATGACGTCACTTTTTGAATCGCCCTCATAAATAAATAAATAATTGAAAGGGCAGAATTCATATGTCATCTTTGAAAAATTATTGAAATATTATAATCAGAAAGGGCTTAACGTTCTGAACATACGAAAAAAAAAGTTCATGTATAGCTAGTGAGATATTCCTCGTTGATTCATCCGAGTACTCACTACTCAACTGAAAGATAAGCAAAGAGGCTGATATATGCACTTTCAAAATGTTCAATGAGTTTATTTACAGGCCGCCAAAGCGTAGTCGGGTAAAAGGAGAAGGCAGTCATCAAGTATGTAAAATGATTGTGCAGGTAGCAGCTTGTAATTAGTTTGAGGGAAACTTTGTCAGCGAATAGTTGTGCGCTTGTATTACTGGGTGATTTCATTGTATATATATATATATATATATATATATATATATATTGTGTATTAAATGTTCTTCGATAGTTATATCACAGCATAAACACAGTGTTGAAGAACGGATTTTATGTAACAATACGATCCTTGCAGAGAAGTAGTAAAGGGATCCGCAAGAAAACATTCTGGCCATTTTGACGCAGATAGAGAAACTGTTCAACTTGATAAAAAAAAACATAAGAAACGGTTCCTAATGACAAGAAACTTGTTCTTATCAAAGAAAAGTTAGATGAAACACAGTAATTACCTATCGGCAATGTATTGCCGCTAAGGGGTATCATTTTCAACATTTCTTATAACACAGGTTAGTATTTATTATTATCAGTTTTAAATACAGTATCAATTCAGCTTTCAGTAATAATATAAAAATTAAATATCACGGCGATTTTTATCTCCATTTTTCTTGGCTGCGGTGGCTAGGTAGGCAGTAAGCAACAGCTCTCAGGTAACCCGGTATTCAAACAACCTCGCTGTATAATGAGTACACTTTAAATAGCATAGCATAGAGAAACTATTGACTTCTTAAAAGGTCAAGAATCGATCATTAAAGCTTGCTCTTACATGTATACTTCGCTTCCGCACATACCCACTTAGTTTGGCAATTCCGCTATGCGCAGCAATTGGCTTCATAGGCCATTAAGTTTTGTGTTTAGTTTAGCCTCTCAGGGTCTCCCGAGCTTGGATGGACGTCAAGTAACTGGGGAAGTAGGGGCAGAGTGGATATTCCAAGTTCATCACGGCTGAGAATAGAATTGCTTTGTCAAAGATTCACCAAGGATTCTATAAATCCCTCCATCTCAACGTTCATATAGTGAAACTTCATTGGCCTGTTATTAATTTTGGGATCTTCCTATGAGTCCATATAACTTTTGATTTGTCGGAGAATAGTGCCATTCACCGTTCATGTTAAAATGTGTTTTTGGATCTCGACGATAAGCGATCAACACTTACGTCCAGAGCAGGTGTTCTGATATTTTCAGGTTCATGACTGTCATCTTTGAACTGTTACCCCGGAACTATGGCGCATTCTCCAGATATTAGCACCCAGAGATTATCATCTTTTAATTTCTTTGGAAAATCCCTCTGAGGACATCAATTCAGAAACTTTTAAGCTGTATTGGAAGGAGTTTTTCTGCCCGCTCTAGTTCTACCACAATGGAATTTATAGCCACCCATCAGAAGGCCCTTGATAACTATGGTGATATATTTAGCATTAAAGATATTGTTTAGTTTAGAATGGTGATTTGAAATGTCTGGTTTGAAACACACAGAACAGTTTTGGTCATCTTAAATATGTAGTTAATAAAAACTATTCATGGTTAGCTTATTCTGAAACATCGTATTTCTGTGCAGAACCTTGTGGGCGGTTGCATTATTGTTTTAGCGCGGAGGGGTCATGATATACGATTCGGAATATGTTCCTTTACTACGAATGCCCAGTATAGTGGAACGAGGACTTTAGGGAGAGGGCACTGCGCAACTTAAATATTTCTAATCCCTGTTTTCCAACTTGTCTATTTCAAGCATTAACGCTAGTTATCCATCGGTTTATACCACTCATTCTTCATACCCACTAACCTATCATACTGAATATCTCACCAGTCTCCAAGGACATTAAATCTGAAAGCGGAAATGTTGCATTTCTGAGATAGAACAAGGCCTTCAAAATTCGTATGGGAACTTAATTACTTGAAGGCTCAATATCCCGCATCCTGCGGGATTCGAATTCCGTTTGCTACCTGCGTAGTGTTCTACGACTGTGTAATACATGCAAATTACATCATAAACAGTTCAGTGGAAAACATTCTAAGAAAGTCGATTAAATGCGAGATCTAATAATAAAGCAGTTTAATTTTCACCTTTTAATTATAAACGGAGGTAACGCGCGCTCTTCTGGTTTCAAGGTTCACGAGGTCAAACCCACCTGAAGTCGATAAGCTTTCTTGAGACGTAAAAATTTTGATCGCAAGTCCTCCAGGAGTCCCGCGTAGTAGATTTACGGCACATTCAAGAAATCCATACTGAAAAAATGACCGATCATTTCGCATCCAAGTAATACCTTAGCATCACACTAAATGACATTTGAAGCGATAGGCTAGTCACATAACCTTCTACATCTTATGTGTTAAGTGTAATTAAATTCATATTGTTCCTCAGGACCCGCAACAGACCTTATGTCTAAGCCTCTAAGTAGACGATGAATTATTAATACCTTTAAACCATGCGGGGGGAAAAAAGTTGCTTCCCTGCGAAGTATTAAATTCTAGGTTATGCATTTGTTATGAGGGTGTTTAAAAAGTTTGGTAAAAAGGCAAGTTAACCACTTTCATCACTCCATCGTAAAAATAGCTTTTGTCAAACTGGGCAAAATATTCCTTCAACTTCATTTGCCAAACTTTTTGGAATCCAGTAAATTTTTCAAATTCGGGGACAAGAAAAAGTCACTAGGCGTTACGGGAAATAGCATGGATAGGGAATCATTTCGGGTATTTTTGACTTTGCAATTATAAAGCATTATCGTGTTTAAAAAACAAAAAACTACATCGTGGGTCAAATTTATTCGTTTTACTTTCAATTCATTCCTTGGGTATACCGAAAAACAGAAATTATAATATTTGATCTACTTTTCACCAGTTGTTTCGATCTCCCCTTTCAGTCACTTATATTTCGTCCACGGTCGCGAATGAACACAAATGCTATTAAATATTTCGCAAATGATGTTGCACTTGATACCTATAATCTCAGTAAGCTCATGAACCTGCACATGGCGGTCTTTCATTATGATACAATGACCGACACCGCCACAGGAGGCGGAGGTCGTTAAGGCGCAGACTCGTGGGTGGGAGACCTGGGGTTAGAATTCCACCAGGACCGTCCTCCTTGACTGAGGTTTTTCCCAGGTTTTCCTCGGTCCTCATAAATGGCAAATGTTTAGGCCTGGAACGTTTCCTTCCTTAAAAAAATCCTTTCCAAATCCATCACTTGATTTCATGTTTCATCTGAGTCCATCGCCTGTGGTGCCTCAGTAGTAAAAACGGGTGTTAAACACTATTAAAAAAAATGACCGATTTTCAATGATACCTTTCGTGGGCTTCTGGTGCGAGCTCCATCTTCAGTGCATGTACGACCACGTTTAAAAGTATTTACACTTTTTTCTTTCCATTTTTATGATGAGTGCAATCGATGCCTTTATCAATACCGATTACTGTTGCACAGTTTCGCATTGAAAGTCTTATCAGAGAATATTATCGACAAAGATGCTAGTTTATCACATCTTCGTGCCAGCTTGTGAAAACACATCAAAAATTTCAAACAACTCTCATATATGTCACTATAATTTGACGGTGTATTTATTTTGAAAATAGCGACAATGAAACTTTACTGAATAGTTGTAAACCATTTTTACTCATTAGTGCTTAATTTTTATGAAATTTATAGATAATCTCGTTTACTCTCTGCGTTCATTATCTCAGCTTATGTCTCACGATAAGCCGGATTTCAAGTACAGGCTACTTTATTTAAAATCGAACATAAAATTAGAAAAATTAACTTAACATTTTTTTTAATTTTATCATAGGAGTGGCATTCGGATATGATGTACAAAGGCAGTGTTTTAAGAATACCATGCAATCTATGGGCAAGCTATGTACTGATACTAGTACGACATGCAGGCGCTAGGTGACAGTTGTAAGCAGAGTGCGTGGCGAAAGGCAGTGTTCGTTTGTTGTAAAGTGGAGAAAGACGTGTACCACATGGACGGCAATTATAATGGAAAAAAATAGATTGCATAATTTTTGTGGAAGGTAGGCGTCAAAACTACAGAAATTCGTAAATATGCAAGTGCGGTATGTGCACAGAAGAATGTTTCAGGTCGTGTCTGATGCAATGGAATGTCAAATAAGTCTCGGCCACGGTCTCGCAAACCTGCACGATTTGAATATGAGAGTGCATTAGCTTTCAAGGAACTTGACAGACGCACCCAAGGACAAAAGGGCTGAAGTCTGTCATCGGCTACTGGAAGTGCATAATGAAGATCTGGATATTTGGAGAAGATGGTCCAATTCATGCAATGGAATTATGTCAGAGATTCTCGTGTTGCTCCATCTGTAGGCAAGCAGATTATCGCCGTTTTTGGGACACCTCGGGCATAGTGAACTGGCTTCCTCAAGAAACGACTGTTAACAGCAAGGTCTAGACGCAGGATTCAGCAACGGCGATAGGCGATGGTTGACTTGACAATGCGTAGCCCCATAGTAACAACAAAGTTGGCGTCGCTGGGGTTCATGCACTATATTCACCGGATCTTGCTCGTCCGACTTTGCCTTATTTGACAACATGAGGAGTAATGTCAAAGTAAAATTTCGGCAATACAAAGGACATTTAGGAAACTGTCCATGAGTGGGGACGCCTTAATGAAGTTACCGGAAAACGGTAACAGTGTATTGATGTTGGTGTGGAGTATATTGACAGATCCCATGTGCAATGAACCATGTTATATAAAAATATGATACAGATATTATATTGTAAATAATTTCCAAACGTCCCTTGCATTTTTATACTAATAGAACATTTGCCTGTAGGTGGTTCTTGTTGCCGTTTCATACGAAATCTTCATTGTACCATCACAAAGGACTCACTGATTGTAACAGGCAGAAAACTTTATACGACCAGTGAACGCCATATGACTGCCCTCCAGTGGCTAAACTACGCCATGACGCCTATTATGAATGCTAACTTGGAGAGATACTCTTTCAATTGCTATAAGTATTTCTTTTATGTCTGTTATGGTTCCTGTTCTATCGACCCCCCAAAACCAGGGAAAGACTTTAGAATCATCCTATATATTACGATAAAATTTATTAATATAATTGATAACACCGGAGAACCAATAACCTGTAACAGCAAACTAAGTCATAATACTAATTTTGCTCTTGAAACAGCAAACTGGTACTAACGCTCCATGTACAACAACTATTAGCACGGAAAATGTTAGGACAGGCGATTGGCGGTATTCGGACGAGGTCAAAATAACTCTCGCAGTTTATCAATACGTTAAAACATAAAATATGTCATATCAACCTGACTTTTATATTTAAAAAATTTTTGAGTTAAAATATAAACTTACATTAATATTTCTTAAGTAGTTTTATTGTGCTAGTTTTATTTTCTTAATATTAATTGTTAAATACATTATGGAAGCCGTTTCAGTAAATCTTTTAGTCTTGCAAATTGCGTTATGCTAGGCATAACTGTACATCAGTGCTTAATAGGGGAAAAAAAGTGTTTAAATCCTGTACAAAAAAAAAAAGATAAAAGGCTTCTACGTTGCGTTATTAGGACGTTTAAAGTCAACAGATATTCAACAAAAAATTTAATATAGGACAGAAAGCTAATGTTCACGTTCTACTCTCCGGCTGTTTTGGGGAGAGGAAAAAAAAAGCGTTAGAATGAAAAGCTTATCTACAATAGGCATTGCCTGAGGAAATACTTATATTGCGCGCACGTTTGTTTAATTACACTGTGCAGCTTGAAATGGAAGAATTAAGGGCAACTTATTTTTTACAGTGGATTTCATTGGATTTGTCGGAATTCTA
Source organism: Metallyticus violacea (assembly GCA_030762175.1). Classification (NCBI taxonomy): domain Eukaryota; kingdom Metazoa; phylum Arthropoda; class Insecta; order Mantodea; family Metallyticidae; genus Metallyticus; species Metallyticus violacea. Next base: position 149,351,025 of record CM060831.1, read on the forward strand.
ATATAAATGTATTTTTATGTTTTGCATTAAACTTATATAAAATTTTTTAAAATAAGCATTTATATTAAAAAAAATTCAGCGTTTGATATTTGTTGAGTTCAAGAAACGTAAATTAGAAATACTTTCTTTATCAACAAAGTTTAAAAAATCGAACAATTAGTATAAAGAATGGATAAATTCAAGAGTATTCAAAAGATTTGCATGATGATTCAGTGAATTGGTTTCTAGTTTCCCCATCGGAAAATGTTTTAAATAAAGGGCAAGTTTTAAATTTTAGCATTATTTTTAATTTCTGCCATTATATTTTTAAATTTTGTCGCAAAATTCCTTAATAGAGAAAATTTACTCCCGTATATCTTATAAGAAAACTTTCCTAACATGAGGTTTCACTTTAGGCGACATCATTGTCTAGTGAATAAACAATTAGATTTTATCAAGGCAACCTGGGTTCCATCTAAACGGTTTTGTGTGAGCTTAGTGCCGGAGCCTACACATGTTTTCTTCGGGTCCTTCGGAATTTCCAACCAAATTGTGTCTTTATCCTTATCCTCATTTTCATTCATCTCTTCGGTTTAGAGAGTCGCTCCGTGTGCTGACACGAAGTCTTTGAATTGAATTGAACGTTGTGAGACCACGTGTTTCAGTACACAGATCTTGTATGTATGATTCTTATGTGACAACAAATTCGTATAGAGAAGTGAGAAGGCGGTTTATAGATAGATTCCCTGCTGTTCGTGCGTCTCACAGGGAAACAGTTCGTAATCTTGTTAATAGATTTGTAAAACGGGATCTGTTCATGACATACTGAAAATAAAGCGCCGTGTTCTTAAATAGGAAAATACCGGAGATGATGCCGGAGAAAATTTAGAACGAAATCCAAAGAAATCTCTGAGACAGTTTGAACAGGAATCAGGAATTTCGCAAAACTCGACTTGGAATGCCACTAAACTTTTAAAATTAAAATCCTATAAGATAACTGTAATTCAGGAATTGCAAGTATGCGATGTGAGTAAATTTAATTTCTGTAATTGGGTGTTGGATACTGTTAATGTTCGCTCTATTAACCCGCGTTTAATTTTTTTTTAAGGTCAAACCATTTTATATAGTGCTTAACGCCTGTTTTTACTACTGAAGCTCCACAGGCGGCGGACATTCGTGATACATGAGATAAATGATACATTGGGAAGGATTTTTTTTAAGGAAGGAAACATTCCAGATCTAAGTTTAGGTAAGGTACCTCCCCTGCATTTGCCATTTATGAGGACTGAGGAAAAGCTGGAAAAATCCTCAGTCAGGGAAGACGGTACTGGTGGGATTCGAGCCCCAGATCTTCCGCTCACAAGACCGCGCCTTAACGACCTCGGCCACCCATGGCGGTCGGACAAAGTATGGTTTTATTTATATGACCATGTAGCGACACAAAACAATACTTATTGCAGTGCGGAAAAATCCCATTTTGTACACGAAATGCCACTGTATGGTGTTTGGTGTAGAAATCTAGGAGCTTGAATTTAAGGGGCTATGAATATCAGACTCCGACGGCAAACAGCGTACTTCCTGGTGCCAAGCAAATCCCCGTTAAGCCGGCCACGCGTCTGGTGGGATCCGGTGTGCCGACTACATGCCACCCAGCCCTCTGCTATCAACATCACGAACCTGAAGGAATACGTAAGGAATACCGCTCTTTTATGAGTCATAACCTTGGCCACCAGAGCCGGTAGGGCACATATGCTATCTGAAGATAACTGAAAAAAGTTAATACATTTTCCACAGCTGTTTATTATCACTCGTTTAACTCTAAAACCAGGGTACTTTAAAGATTGTCTTCAAGAGAAGCGCCCTAACCCATTATTAAATTATTATTTTCTAGCTTTTTCAGAAATTAAATATAGACTTTAAATCTGTATTAAGAAACAGTTTATGCACCCGCTTCTGCCCTTGATGTGCGTAATAGTTAGAATCAGTCCATTTATATATAAATACTATGCTGTGTAGTTTTGTACACAAGTCTCCCGCCAAGCTCATTTATCCTATTTTGTATTAATGGGCTCTTTCCTCTAACTAATTTGCCGATTGTTAATTCCATGCGGGAAAACTTGCTAATGCAGACCAGCCATTTTTAAACATATAGTAATAAGCTTAACTTGCATTTAGACCACGTTACTACTCTACTCCTGAATACTATTATCAGTCTAAATGTATCACCATAGTTGATGGCGGTAAGCCCACTAGAGACAACACACACTACACTGTAATATGGAGTACGAAAAAAAAAAGGGGGGGAGGGCTCGTGTGGATAAATGGAGCCCAGTTCTTCAAACAACTTCATATATACACTCCACACTAGTTTCTCTTCTTGCCGCGTACAACTCGGCTAAGTTTTCAAGAGTGGAACCGACGATGTGTTATTTGTTCTTTCCCGGCGACAAGCCAACATAAATCCTGCCCTCACAAACCGGAGCCGCGAGGGGGGAAAAAAAACCCAACACGCGCCACACAACGGTCCCTCTTTTGTTGGGTTCATTTTTTTTTTAAAGCTTGAAATTATAAGAGGCCAACTGCAGATTTCTGACTTTTACTCTCTGTTCCTTGTAATTGTAGAAAGTTATGATAACAAATTGTTTAATCACTTGTAATCATAACTGCCCTAGAAACCCAGCAGTGGAGTCGCTACAACACCAGAGATATTTGCAATTTTCACCAGCCTGGGTATTGTGTAAAAACTAACAGAGTTATTAAAACTTATCTCAGAGCAAGGTAGAACGACTTGTTCGAACATGGCGGTTATAAAGAAAACATGGCCTTTTCTCTACTATTACCTGTAAACAAACGAAGGCCAGGAATGTTCAATTATGTTTGTTCCTATGGCCTCCCTCAGCTATAGCATGGGATACTGATTGCTGGGTTCCAAGTTCCAGCCCGCTATGACCACCCCCATCCGCAGCCATAGAATACTTGAAATTTAATTAAAGCACTGTGTTACAATGAACATCTAGGGATAGGATGCAATACTGTATGGGCATCCAAGTTAAGGGACTAGAAACAATAGGATTGGGCTGCATTTGGACAGCGTGTCAAAGGAAAAGAAAGAGCGCATGGAGGAAGGTTAAGAAATGCTTGAGAGATATGGATAGGCAGCAGACCATTGCGCAATGCAGAGAGCTGATTTCGCTAGAAGTACAATCGGGGCTAAAACCTAATGGGGGGGGGGGATGGACAGGGCCTCGCGCGGTTCAGACTAGGGCAACTCGGATGATAAAGATTACCGACGACCATGAGTGAAGACTTTGCCCCATCCTGGACAAAAAATTGTGGATGAATGTAAAGTAGGGAAGAATGGAGGGGAATGTATCTACCACACTCCATTACTGGATTTAATAGCTGAGGATACTGGTGCTGGCAGGCAAGGAAGGAAGGGTCTAAAAAGGCTAATGATCTGAGGTAAGCAAACAAACTGAAACCTGTGTGTAGTCATTCCAAAGGTTACTTCTTTCTACTTTTTAGTCCATTATTTGTTTTATTTAATTATATTTTATTTTTAATATATTTTATTGGTTTATTGTAAAATATATAAAAAGCAATCCCATATGTTAAATCACACATACAGTGTATTATAAAAGCACGTTGGACAAGTGCACCTGTTGAAGATTTGTTTTATTGCTGCCATTAAAATAAATACACTCCTACTCCTAAACCTATTCACATACTAACGTTTAAATATATGACAATCAGGTTAAGGAGGAGGTGCGAACACCGTTGCCTAGTAACAAAAACATACGAGAGTAGATGAGTGTTGTACTAAAGCCCTACACATACTCTACGAATTACACTTGCTTTAGGTTTATAAATTTCATAGATTTCAAAATATAGTAATACAAAGTTTAATTTGGGGCTCTGGGGGTCTACAAGCTTTGTTACTGGGTAAATCTGTTGTGGAGCACTTTAGGAGTTGCTAGTAATAAAACACGAACTGCATGTGCTGTGGTTGAATCCTGTTAGAAAAAGGCGAAATTGCGTTCCTGCTCGGTCAGTTGCGCAAAAAAAGAAAGTAGTACGGAACCAGTGTCACACACCTATCGACATTAACCGTTCCCTAAAAAACGGGAGATAGAGGGAAAGCCAATTATTCTCTTCCCACTGACGGCAGACCATGCACCCCGTTTTCTCATCATGAGAGGCACATCACGACAGAATTGGTTACTGTGTGGCTTTACATTTTCCCTGAAGACGGATCCAAGCCTTTCCGAAAAAAGATTGCTTTTACCACCTATTTCTCTATACTTAGTTCGCACAATAATTCAATCTTAATTTGCCCGTAGCTCCTTGTACTTCATCGTTATATTCACACTTATCCTAATTACTATGGAAAGCAACTGAATGAATGTGTTCTCAAGTAAAACACCCGTACATGTCTAATGCTAATTACTAATATTTTTAATAAATTATAACAAATAATATCAAAAGTTTAGGTTTTCATGTGCTATTTAGTGTCTTCTCACCACGTCTGTAGATTACACGTGGTTTCTGTAGATGTTAAGTGTGTAGTTATGGATGAAATAGAATTAAATTAAATGAAATAATTAATGGTGGTGCAAATGAGCTCGAAGTCCTATGCAGCTTAAATATATCTGGATTTCGCCTTCTCAGGATAAGAAACCTTACCCATTAAACTTGGACTTGATCGGAAATCGAACCCAAAACCTCTGGATTGGGAGACGTAAGCGCTACCACTAGACCACGGAAGCAGTCAATTTAAGTTTTCTCTGCCTTAAATTATTAGCTATATTTACAATAAAACGTTCACGCCGAATAACTTGTGTTGATTAAAGTTAAACACTAAAAGAAAATATTTTAGCGATTCAAAACATATCTTTAAGCATTCTTTCTGTAACACCTGTGTACATTAAACCAGCGTTTCTCAATCAAAGTTTAAATGAGGATCAATTTTTAAGTTTAAAAGTCCTGGGAACCACATTACTCCAGCATTAATTACAATTCTTTTCGTTTTATATTAGGATAATTGCTACAAAGAAATACATTTTTTTTTAATATGATCAATGTTATTTTATTATAATTAGACCTATAAGAACTTGTGCTTTACAGTACAATTTTGTCATCTTTATACAATTAGTCGGCCCTGGTGATGTAGTGGTAACTACATTTGCCTTCTAAGCCCAACATCGCGGGTTCAAACCCGGCCATGATCAATGGATTTTTTTCGGGCATAAAAATCCTAAGTATGGCTTACTTCGGAAGGGAAGTAAAGTCGTGGATCCTGTGTCGTAGATTTACGGCATGTAAAAGAACATCAAGCCTAAAAGAAGAGGCTTCTGAGCAAAATTTGTCGGTCGTTTCACGCCCTGAATTGAATGGGATGCTGATGACCTGAGATGTTAAAAGAGCGTCCGTAAATAAACCAAAACAACAAGCAACATATCAACAACCCTCATATAATTTACGAAAAAAAATGAATTAAAGTATTTGATATTTATATTAATTAAAAAACTGCAATTTTGATCTCTAACGCCTGTTTCTATTAAGGTGCATTTATATGTATGTATTTATTCACTCTGCAGTTCGATTTACACCCGGTAATAATGGCGAAATAATGAAAGTACAATGTATATAAATATAGCTACAGTTTTTTAAAAGCAAATTTAATTTTTACTGTATCTAATTAAATAAAATACATAGAAACCTGAAAATAAAATCTATGGAAACCTAGGAATATATCTTAATTATAAATACTATGTCAATTACATATATTTCTGCTTTAATATATATAAACCAAATTAAACAAGTCTAAACGTAATTAAACACATATATGAACCTAATTAAATACACGTGAGCTTAATTAAATAGACGTGAAAGTAATTAAGTGCATGTGAACCTAATTAAAATAACTGCAACCTAATGTAATGCATTTCAACATATTTTATTACATTTCAAAGTCATTATACACATATGAACTTAATTAAATGCATTTCAAAGTAATTAATACATCTCAACCTAATTTAACACATGCCAAAGTAATTTATGCATTTCAACGTTAATTAAATCCACCTAAAACCTAATTATATTCAACTTTTTGCATACCTTTCAACACAAGTATATTGTACATATTACATTTCAACCTAATTTAATGCATATCGTTGATTACATGTCAACCTAAATAAATATATTCGAACGTAATTAAATGCAATTTAAGGTAATTACAATATTTCTACGTAAGAAAATACATATCAACTGCAAAAGTTTAATTCATAAATTATAATATTTATCTAAGTGTCTCTTAAATTATTTAACTGTTATGTTTTACACCAGCAATTATCTTAGGATTTATAACGTTCATCTGCAATGAATCATCAACTGACTATTGAAACCATTTGAGCAACATGAGTTTCTACTCCTATGACTTGCATGTAAATGTTCTCGCAATATTTTTATTACCCTAGAATAAACAAATTTGAAACTTGAAATGCGAAACATTTTTGCTTCGGTTTTTCAATCAAATATTTCACACTCTTCCATCCAAACGTTAAGTACCTTAGAATATTTTGGATTGTTTTAAGATACTCATAATTTTGTATTGCTTTAAAACACAACTGTAAAGTCCGTCAGGTGGGATAAAAGCGTAGGCTAGAATTGGGAAAAACATCTCAAACCTCTTGGACACTCGAGGGTGCTTGAAGTAGCCACTTAGCAAACGTTGCGAGCACAACAGTTTTGTTTGTATTCAGTCCGCCATACTCGTCAGCAGATAAACGGATCTTCGTAATTTCCTTCCACATTTAGCTTCTGTAGAGAATAAAGGAAAACAGTGCTGAAATAATCTAATTTTTGCCCTTTTTGTGTGTACCGTTTTGATCGAATGGGTAAGAACAAAAGTACAGTGACAGCAGTTTAAAACTTATGTGTGGCAAACACGGATCTACCCTCTTAACCGCTGAGATACCCCAGGGGCACTTCCAGTCAGTTGCGAGCGGGATTTCGACACAGTAAGGCAGTTGTGTTTTGCAGTTGAGAGCAAGATTTCGTTTAATAATGCAGTGAATTATGCAAATGTGAGATATTCACTCCGTCGTATTCATGGCATACATCAGGTAGAGAAAGTTGTGTGGCAGAACGAGACAGACATAAATTTTCCGACATCCGGTTCCAACGCAGAATTTGGAACAGGTTCTGTGACTATGAAAAAAATCAATAAATAAAAATAATGTGCTTAATAAAGAAAATCTTGATAAATTGAGAGCTTATATTAAAGCCCTCCTCGTTCCCTAGATCTCACGGTTTGTGATTTTTACTTTTGGGGGGGACATTGAAATATAAAACATATTCAACTAACCCTCACACGCTGGAGAAAGTTTTAACAAACGTTCAAAAAAGAAATGAGTTCCATTAGTGATGGAAAACTGATGCGTGCCTCAGTGATAGTTTCCCAAGAAGATTTGGATTGTGTGTCAGGGAAAATGAGCGCACACTGTAAGAAAAGTAAGTACACTCTGGCGATTAGAAGATAGCAATGCTGTCACCTCTTAGACTCACATCTTGCAAAAACGCTGGACTTCTAGCTATGGGCGAGCACATGACAACACATTTACGTACGAGGACATAGTGAGGAGGGTAACACATTCCTGTCGCTTGCCTTCTTCTCATCGCCAGACAAATGGTGAAGCGTTTGAGCGCCAGGAGTCTACTGAAGAAAATACTGACGGTAACGCGCGGGTCAAATTGCCGAACGATTAACTTGTGTATTAGGACTGTTAAATTGTTTGCACTATATTTACTACGCACAAAGGGATAATTTTACTTAGACAACTAGGCAAGGTAGGGGTATATGTCTTCTAAAAGTTCTTTACACAGTTGGTAATATAAGATTTTAAGTTTGGGAGTTTATTTTTATTCACCTTGAACCATTTCTCTCCGTTCTGAACACACTAATGCATCACGAAAGCCTTGAAACAACTAACCTTGTATACAGCAGAAGGCGAGGTAATTGTCGGAGATTCAATTCCCTTCGTAGAGCTAGTGGATATTAAACGCTACCTTTGAAAGGCATTAAAAGTATATACAAGTTACTTTAAAGACTGCTCTCTTTATGCAATGGTACGCGATCCCCTGGACATACAAAACACGTGTTTGTTCAGTTAATGTATACATATGCTATGTCTCTACTCTGAGACAGCTCCGTACTGTCCCCAGCTGAACAAACAGACTGGACGGTTATTAGCTTTGCTAGTGTTCTGATGGCATTTCCCCCGAAAGGTCGCATGCTATCAATACGATCTTCAGGCCTGAGCAATGTAACAAATTGCTGTTTTGATATGCTCTCCGCTATCGGGTATTCCTCTTTTGTAGGTCTGTTTTTCATTTTCAATAGACGCCAAGCTGCCTCAGGTGGCCGTTTCGAGGAAATGCGTGGCTGCAGCCGTAGTGAAAGAAATCTACAATAATTCTCGTGAAAATTGTACGGGCGCTCTCAACAGAAGGGGCAATAACCCCCTTCCAACACCGCTATAGCTACTCTACTCGCCCTGGCCCAGCAAGATAAAAACCGAGGGAAAATATTTGTAAGGACGAGGGGAAGAAAAAAAGAAGCCTGGCATACAAGGAGTGCAACAGAGAGGGGTAAACACGTCTTGACTTGTCCCCACACTACAGAGCGTCTGGTTCACGCGTCTGAACATCTTGTAGGGTTATCTTTTCATGCTAAGCCGTTCTTTTTCCTCCTTGTCCATGTATTAGAGGTTAGTGAGACGCTCTTTATTCAGCAACTTTGAAAATTTTCACTTTAATTACACAAATTTAAAAGAAAGATAATTATATTTATTATCAATAATTATATAAGTTTCCTGAACGTATTACACAAAATATATGCAAAGATAGAACTATAATGTGACCTATTACGGCATTAACTGCTGTTTGGTGCTAAATTCTTTCATTAATGACGTTTCAACCTAGTTTACAGTGAGTTTATTTGAGCCTTGAGTCAATATAGTGCGATTGCGTATTCGGAAAAACCAGTCAAGGTCATATAATGCAATTGCAGGTAGCAGCATGTATTTAGTTTAAGGGATGCTTTGCCAATGAGTGGTTGTGTGTTACTCCGTGCGTTAATTGAATAAGTTTTGTCCTAATTGTCCTTCGTTAGTTGTAAAACTGCATAAGGGACGGATTATTATGTATAATACACATATGAACACGATTCTTGCACAGAAATAGTAAGGCTATTTGTAAAAAAATATAGAAAGTGTTCCGCAATTTGAGAGCCAGGATTTCTCAATTGGTTCGAATCGCAGTTTCGAATACGGAAGATATACAAGAATGTCCTATGTGGATGTCAGCTATGTACTGCAGCTGAGAGATATAGTTTCAATACATCTCAAAATACAGGCTAGTTATGATTATGACCAGACTCCGTAAGTACAAGCATTTATTATGGTTAAAATAGGCAGGCAAAAAGGCATTTAAATACTGAAAACAGGCAGCAATACAATTAAAACGTATTTATTAAAAGTGAAAACAGAGAGCAATATCACTCATTATTAATGAAAATGGGTATTTAAGATACTTAATAATTTCTTTATTAAACAATTAAAGGACTTGAACTTACTTTTCTTGCTTACAAGCAACAACAACATTTTTTCTCAAGTCTTAGCCAGGTGCTTGTCAGAGACATTTTCACCATCAAAAAAGAACGCTCTACTACCACTAAAGTATTTTTCCCCCTTAATGGTGTTTAACGTTCGTTTTTACTACTGAGATACTATAGGCGATGGACACTGATGATAATATGAGGTGAATTTATATATTGGGAAAGAATTTATTATTATTATTATTATTATTATTTAAAGGAAGAGTTCCAGGCCTAAATTTAGGGTATCTTCCCGGTATTTGGCGTTTATGAGGACCGAGAAAAACTTGGAAAAAAACTCAATCAGGGAGGACGGTCCTGGCAGGAATCAAACCCAGACCTCCCGCTCACGAGTCCGCGCCTTAACGACTTCGGTCACTAGTGACGGTTTCCACTGAAATGATTGGAGTGTATTTAAAACAAGCTATTTCGGAGGGACTCATACCAATTACAACAGAACATTCACTTTTCAGAACACATAGAAATGTTGATAAAGACAAAGTAAAGTAGTTTTCAATAGTTCTGGCGCAGGAGCAAAATATTCGCAGTGTTTTCTAGTCGAGTTCATTTTTTGGTTATGCTTTTATAGTGGAATCAGGTTAGTATCTCTGTTACTTCTGCACTGAAAACTTTGTAGAGACTTTATTGTACAGCTGTATCGTTCTCATCTTTCTCGCCTGTAACTGTTTGTTACATTTTTGCAGCTGAGAAATTACCTCCCACCACAAATGTTCTAGAATTGTATCGTGCAGATCGATACAAGGTTATTCTTCAGGACTATTCAAAACTACAGTATGTCTCTCATTCTATTTCCTGGTTTTCGTATGCCCGAAATAAAAGTGCGTTCCTTTCACTGATGAACGTTCTATTATATAAAGAGCTTAAATGAATGGGTTGAGAAGAAAATTTTGAGTGCTTGTAAAAAATAAATACAATTCTGAATGGTTATTTTTGTGAGGTGAACATGCCATTTAATTTTATAACTTTTTTCACTTCGATATTTTGAAATTCTTTATACATTTTTTAATGCATAAATAATCACAGGAAAAATCATAACTATCCAAAACACACAAAAGAAGGTCTTAAACCTTAAAATAGGCAAAAGAAGCCAAAATAGATGACAAAAATCAAATAAAAACTGGTCCTAACGACCCCAAATGTACGGAAATATATTCATTTCTATCTACCTCATAAATATGTATTATCTACCTAAATAGAAAAGGCATTTTACCTAACTTCCTGGCTGTAATTATCAGTTTTAAACACAGTATATCTTTATGCGTTCAGTAAAAGAATAAACACTAAAATAAAAATACTATCGTAACTTTATACCTGGCAACGCTCCCCTTTACCGGCTGCATTTTCCCAGCCCGTAACACAAGTGCTAGAATAATTAAGTTGGATTACTTAGAAGATAATAATTACATTCCACGTGATCCGCGTACATGTCACAGTGTTTACTAACTCCCGAATCTGGTGATTGTATGCCTAATGTTAGCTACAATACAGATAGCTGTTGAATAACAATGCTAACAGATGACAGTAAATGACGGTTAAGTTTAAGTGCTTTCAGAAACTAAGTTTAAGAGTGATCACAGTGAATCACAGTTGAAATGCACGCTATTCAAGGTATATGATAGGCTTTTGTTGTTTTTAATATAACGCTATGGAAAAAGTTACATGTTACAGATAGCGGCTCATAATCGAACACGAGACATAACTACCTGATACCCAAATAGCATGAGAGAAGGTCTCTTTTATGAAGACATACTCTCCAACATTCTCTCATAACTGCAGCGCCATTGTACGTTTGTGCTATAAACTTCTGGTTTATAGGGAACTCTTTTAATTCAGCTGTTAAAGTACGTCTTAAGCCTTCTACAGTCAATTAAGAAACCGCAATGAATATTACTTATATTTCAAACCGGAAATTTGCCCTATCTATTTCTTTTCTAATTCCATTCCCTCTTATTTTGTCTTAACACGCTTTCAACAAGATGCTTTTCTTTTTCAAACCTATAAAAATCTAAATTTTACGTCATCTTGCTGAGTAAGCTTCTAGGTTTCGGTTGATGAGGTCCAAAGCGTTTCACTTCCACCTTAACATAAACTTGGACGGGTGTCCAATAAAACGTTCACTTTATTCATTGCCACACAACATTCACTTTTTTTTTTTTTTTTTTTTTTTTTTTTTTTTTTTTGTAACTTAACAGTTAACACTTTCACAGACAAACAATGAAAAACCCACCTTTTAAAACAAAGTATGAAAACAACCCCTAATTATTTATGCATGGCGCAGTAACCCCTTAACTTTAAGGCGCGGATTCGTGAGCGGGAGGTCTGGGACTCCCGCTCACGAATACCGCCAGGACCGTCCTCCCTGACTGAGGTTTTTTTTCAGGTTTTTCTCAGTCCTCATAAATGGCAAATGCCGGGGAGGTACCCTAAACTTATGCCTGGAACGATTCCTTCCTTAAAAAATAAATCCTTTCCCAATATATCATTTCATCTCATGTATCATCAGTCATCGCCTGTGGTGCCTCAGTAGTAAAAATGGGCGTTAAAACTACTCATTAATTCATTCTTAACATCTGATTCCTAAGAAAAGACAGAATGCCCAGCGCTGACCCAAGAAAACGCAGAAATAAGCAGGAGAAAGCCTAACCCATCCTGGAGGAAGATAAATATAAGTCCTTATAAATCTTTGCTGGCCCATGAAGAAATAAACCAGTCCTGGTGGTATAGTGGTAACCATACTTGCCTTCTAAACCCAAGATCGCGGGTTCAAACCCGGCCAGGATCCATGGATTTTTTTTTTCGGGTGTAAAAATCCTAGGTATGGCTTCCTTCGGAAGAGAAGTACCTAAAGCCGTGGGTCCCGTGTAGTAGATTTACGGCATGTAAAAGAACCTCAAGCCTAAAAGAAGAGGCCTCTGAGCAAAATTTGTCGGCCGTTTCATGCCCTGAATAGAATGGGGCGCTGATGACTTGAGATGTTAAAGAGCGTCCGTAAATAAACCAAAACAACAAAATGAAGGAATAAGTTTAAAGCGTAAAATTTTCCAGGCTGACATGAGCTTCCCTCGCTGACGGAGGACCCGCAAGCTACCGCTACTACAGTACAGGAAACGCGCTTATTACATAAGATACAATTAAGCACTTATCGGTCATCATCGCTGTTTTCATGCATTTTTGTTTTATTTTAATAGTTGCCCAGGAGGAGAGAGGTTTTCTATAGGAGGGCCGAGCCCATCAGGCCCTTACTGACGGCCCGCCCCTGTGTTACAGAATATTTCAATGGGATCTATCAGAGCCTACAGTTATGTTTGACGTTATTTCTCGCTCTCCTAGCACGGCTCAATTAATGCTATAAATTATTGCAAGAAGTCCGGGGAATTTAACAGTAAATTCAGTGAGGGTCTGTCAGTAATGCTAAAGCAACACCAACGCTGAGGCCGACATACTCGGAAGAAGAAAAACAGGTGTTCAGTATATAGTACTTAGCGCCGGGCAGTATCGACAGAAGGCCATTGTTTGGCCTGTACACATAACCGGTGTGCGTAACGACGTGACGTCTTTGGGCCTAGGTTTATAGATGGGCGGTTTTGCGGTTTGGAAGGAGGACAAAGGGGGGCGGATGGATGTGTTTGCCTGCCGTTATTGTTTGGCCAGATGTACTATCTTAACGGCCTGTTTAGCAATCATGTACTGCGCTTCTCCCTAATGTCCAACTGTCAAAGTGTAGCCTGAACGTACACATTAAAGAAGTGCTCAGTTTGAAGGCAAATATATATATATATATATTAGTAAAAGAAAAGCAGCTTTTTACATTCCTTATTCTCGGATTTTAGCAAATACCTATTTAGTTCCTATAGGGGGATCAAAAATAATTGCAAATGTTTACGAAAGGAAAATCAGGCCTACTCAAAACACTTAATAGTGCTTGAATATTCTAAAAGGGTTGTTAACGCCTTTTAATGTTCTTTTTCTTTGCCTAAAACAATCTAATGTGTGTAATTTTTAAAAATTAATATAACTTTTTTTTAAATTTTGTCTCGCGCACGTAATGAGGATTCGAGTCAACATCGAAAATCGAACGAGTCACAACTGTTCACAACAGCTGACATACTTCTGGTTAACTTTTAATATCAGCTGTTTTTAATGATTTTAAGACAATGCGCAATACTTAATCTCTATCGACTCTACTTGTTAAGCATAAAAAATGAAGATGAAACAAATTATATAAATAATATAAACGAAAAATAATGTAACACTATTAACAATGTAACTAAAATAACAATAACTAGAAAAGCAGAAAAGGATAAAACACTTAGCAACCACAATTTTTAATTTTTCTCAACGAAATTCTCGGTTTATAACGATAATTTACCAGCAAAATTGGAGGGCCAGGGGTTAACCTAAAGATTTTAAAGCCGCTCGTGGCCGAAATTTTTGTTTTTTCTCAAACAAATTCGATATATGCTACTGAAATCAAACAATATAATTAGTTTCTGAAAATCGGTGAAATCAGATTATTTTAAATGGGGGTTTACCTGAAATTTAAAAAATATATGTTTTACAACGAAACTGGACATATATAATTTAAATAAAATAAGAAAAATAGTTTCTGAAAATCAGTCCGCGAAATCTGACCATTAGGAGTGTGGGTGTAACTGAGAAAAGAATTTTGTAATTGCCGAGGACGTCGATTAAGGTGACCCGGGGAGAGTTGTGGCATCGGAGGGATTATTAATGTTAGCGTTGACAATTAGGTATTCCCGCTAAGTGATAAATTCATTGGTATTATGTAAAAGAGCATGAGGGGGGATATATTGCGATGCATTATATATATATATGAGTAAAAGAAGACAAGAGAAGAGAGATTTATATATAAATTAACAGTAATTATAACAGCAGAAAATGATAAAACACTAAGAAAAACACACTTGAGATCGCTATATTTCGGACTCGTGGAGTCCTTCTTTTATATATTTAAAAGATAAGTGGTTACCATTGTGTGAAGGTCCATTTTTCTTCAGTCTTTTTGTTTTGTTTTAATGCGAAAAATAATCCTATATTAATGAAAATCTCAAGTTTCAAGAACATAAATCCAAAAAGAGCTACTCCACTTTTCAATAAACCATTTATTAGCTGATATAGCACAATCTATAGACGTGCATGTACCACATTTTATAAAAAATTCCAGATGGAACATAAAATAACTCATAATTAATTACATTCCCCATGGGGAAAAGTACGAAAAAAACAAAAACCATCTAAACAAAACTATCCCCGGTTACTCTCTCTCCAGGATAAATTAATATACCACCATCACTTTGGTGCAGCAAATTCCTTTAAAAAAAGTAGTTAAATTAAATTTGGGACATGGGAGTTTGACTCGTTCCATTAGTCCAGGGGCAAGCAAGAAGGCAGTTGTGCTACTTTTACTTGAGAGTGCTTGTTGTTTGATAACTTTATCTGCTTGCAAAGCAAATAGAGCACAAGTTCGGTATTTCTAATAGTGAAATTATTATTAATTTCTTTTTACCCTGAAGTACAAATATAAAAACTGATTTTTTTATATTATCGCTGTCTTTGTTTGTTTGTTCACTTACGGACGCTCTTTAACATCTCAGGTCATCAGCTGCCCATTCAATTCCGGGCGTGAAACGGCCGACAAATTTTGTTCAGAGTCCTCTTCTTTCAGGCTTGAGGTTCTTTTACATGCCGTAAATCTACAACAAGGGATCGAGTTGTACCTCGCTTCCGAAGGAAGTCATACTTTATATTTTTTACTCCCGAAAAAAATCCATGGACCCTGATCGAGGTTGAACCCATGATCTTAGGTCTAGATCAAATATGCTTACCACTAAACCACTAGGACCGTCGGTGCTGGCGGTTTAGTGGTAACCATACTTGCCTCCTAAACCCAAGATCGCGGGTTCGTTTCCAGTCAGGGTCGATGTACTTTTTCGGGCGTAAAATTCCAAAGTATTGCTTCCTTCGGAAGGGAAGCCGTGGGTCCCTTGTCGTAGATTTACGGCATGTAAAAGAACCTCAAGCCTGAAAGAAGAGGCCTCAGAACAAAATTTGTCGGTCATTTCAAGCTCTGATTTGGATGCGACGCTGATGACCCAAGATGTTAAAGAGCATCCATAAATAAAACAAATCAAAATTTCGATCAGGACCGATTCATACACAATAGTTCAGCTATAATGTTCTTAATGTGATTAGTGTTTGAAACTTATTAGATGATGATTATGATAACAATAATAATAATGTTTAATATTTATTTAAAATATCATTTGGCTATTTTCCCACAAAGCAGAAATAGTTCCAATAATTAAATGCTTCAGGCCGTAATACGTATGTTATTCATAAGAGCGCAGGTTAAGTTGTTACAATGGAAGGATAAAAAAAAATTGATTGATAGAGCTCGAACCATACATAATTATTGCTGCTCAACTAAATTTTTAGATCCCTTATTTACCCTACCAGCGTTAAATAAATGCATATTTTTGCTGATATTATTTCAGAAATTAATATATAATGGTCCGTTTCACTTTCGTGTAATAAAATCTGTTTTGTGATTATTTCAGCAAAAGGAGTATTTTAACCCATTTACAGTTTTAAATAACACATTAACAAAACAACGCTGAAATAAAACCGTATAAATGCATAGGAACTAACAATACCCATGAAGCTTGCATGCGAGGCACTCTTAAAAAAAATAAATGATATGCGGGGGCTGCCCGCAAATAGTGGGAATGGTGAAATGTTGAGCATCCATTTGTAAGAAAGAAAGAGCTAATACATCAAACATTAAAACGAAGAGAAACTTGGAGTTTGAGATTCGTGTAAAAGTTGAGAGCTCTTGGCACTGTGTTTGTCCATTCACTGCATGAGAATTGCAAGTGAACTCATATAGTGAGTTCCTTGTTTCATTTGATACTAGATAAATCGTCTTCAGTTAACCTATATATACACTTTTAACAGTTTCACGACATTATATTTTGATAAAGCAACAAATGTTTAAGACCGCCTCTGTAGTCTTCCACTAGTGTTTGGAAGTCCTGGGTTCGAATCGGGGTCAGGTCAACCTATCTAGATAAGGTTTTTTACGGAGATATTACTACCTTGAGACGGTGAATGCTAGATAGCTTTAAGGCGCCAAGGTCTCCGAGCTCATTTACGCCATCATTAATTAATTTCATTTGTCCCTACTGACTTACACCTATAGTATTCAGTCAATAATTTACAGACGCCGCCGGAAGATCAATGCAGTCAAAGCGACAATGAATAAAACATTTAAAGACTGGCTTTGTGAACTCCACTGATTTAATTTTCATACGCTGGATACACGCAGGTCTGAACGATACCGTCCCGTAAAAGGTATAACTTTACTTTCTTGAAAGGTAATACGATAAATATGTTAAGAGAATTTCAGAAAATTTGGTGTGGGCATATATTTCAAAAAAGCTTAATGCTATTACATTCTACAAATTCATTTGGTAGTTAATATTAACTTAACTTATTATTAATTCAGCATTTAATGATTGATTCTATTTCAGTGTACATAAACTCTTTCCTTAATATTATCTTAACACAGTATTTGGTGGATGACAATAACTTTAGCTTTGAAAACAATTATATGACGTATTTGTTCCTATGGTAATTTTATGCAACTAATATAACGTAGCATTTTACTAACAATAAACACTGTACACAAACAAACAAAAATTGTTTTTACTGCACATTTAAACTCGAGAAGTAAGGCAATACTAATATGTATTTTATGTATTGAATTATTAAATTAAAAAGATACATTTTTATTTTGTTTGGTAAAATTACAGAGTGATTTATATAGAACACATTTCAAAAACGAATGATGCTAGTCACAACATATTATACTTCAAATGTAGAGTATCTTTGGGAGATTATTAACCTGTGTAGAAAATGTTGAAAATGTCCTCCCTTCTGCATAAGGCATAACACAACACGGCGTTCATTGTGCAAAATCGTGGCATCATAGACGAAGCATGATTTCATTTGTGCGGCTGCGCGAACTAACGCTAGTGGGCCGTCCAAAATTCACACGTGATTCATGAAACACCTAGGCTCCCAGTTAACGTTCGGGTTTGTGTACAATATCCGCACAGAGAATAATGGGCTTTTTTTAATGCCAATCTGTAGATACTGCAGAGTACATCCGGATTTTCTTGGATTTTGTTGAACAACTGGACGACACAGAGCTGAATATTTTGAACAAAATGGAGCTAACTGAAAGTTTCTTTGACGACCGGATAATCTCCAAGAACCTGTGATCACCGAAATCTCCTGATTTGACGACACCAAACTTCTTCCTATGGGGTTATTTAAATACAAGAGTTTATGCCACACGCCTATAGACATTGGACGATCTAAAGCACAACATTATAAAGGATTACCTCCAAAGTTCCAGCAACATGAAACGCAGTGTTGAGTTATGCCTTATGCAGGAAGGACGACAGAAACATTCGTTTTGAAATAAATAAATAAATATGTCGGTTTTATATAAATCACTCTGTACAAACGTATGCTGTTTTGAAGTATAGAATAAACATTTATAGGTATCGAGGAAATTTGGCACTGGCCTATCTATAGCTAAAATTCAATTTTTATACCTCCCTTCCCCTGTATATTACAGCTCATATTTATGAAAACATATTACCTAAAAGACATAGAGATGTATTGTCTTATGCTACCGCTGTGAAATCATTTTTGTCATACATATTCATACATAGTTGCATTGAAGAGAGTTTTTTTTATATTTAATTTATCAAAAGAATATTGCTAGGTGGATAGTTTACATTTCAAGAATTTATAATGTTGAAAAGGGGGGAATTTTAAGTTTTAGAGATTTAAAAAAGCAGTTCATTAACTTTTAATAACTTTTAGCTCAATGTGACAATAAGCAGGCTTTATTTTTGTTGATTGCAGGCCTCCAATCTTTTTCACAAGATTAATAAATCACTTTAAATATAAGTTTGAGACAGTACTTATAAGGTACCACCCCCAAATTTAATTACAGTGTTTATAGCAATTAATTTTGTGTAACTCCCTTATTTTAAACATGACTGTAGTTTCATTTCTATTTCCTGCACAAGTGTTGGATAATTGTTTGTAATGTTATTTTTGCCAACGTGTAGAAAGATACCCCAGCCATAAAACCTGACCTGAGAATTTCTGTTGCTTATTGTAAATGAAAACCTAAGCATAACCGATATTTTCTGGAAAGAATTCTAAAGCATGGACCTTGAAAATATGTTTATTTCGTTAACAGCTAGGGAGTAGTGTTTTTGTTATGTTAGCTAAGGGCGAAAGCAATAAACATACGGTGGTGAAACGACAGGCCGACAACCTCTCCAAGGGAAGAAGCTAGAATATTTTCAGTGGATATCTACATGCAAAAAGTCACGTAAGTTATCTGACCTATAATATAGCAGAAAAAGAATTCGGGGGGGGGGGACAGATTACCCAACAGAAATGCAAAGATGGGGGAAAACATATTTGAGAAAATCAGGATAGATTTGTGAGACCAGCAGACTACCATATTTATTTAGTCTTGCAATTTTGCGGCCCAGGAGCAGTCGATCTAGATTGTCTCAATTCAGTTAGTTGGAAGAATAGGCGATCTCCGTTCAGTTCGAGTCGGTGGGGCATTAGAAGTGGAAACGTATTCTCACTTTAGTCAATGCAAAGAATCAAGTTCAACTATCAGGTTAATTCAGTTCAGTCGAAGAGAATCGTTAGTGGAAAATTATCAGCGAGGAGTAGACGGTTGCGTCTCATTAGTTAAGTGTAATGGATTTCAGGATAAGAGTTTTAGAGTTATTAAAGTGCGTTAACATCACAGTGATCGCCATAGTTAGTGCAAAAGTGGCACATATTCTCCAGGAAATAACGGTGGCGCATTTTTTGGTGGAATAGACTACGAACAATAAATTCTGTTTCATCTCCTAGACTCCTTTCTCTATAGTCACAGGACCGTAAAAGTATCCAGCAGCAGAGTCTCAACAGCCGTGGCTAAACTCTAAGTCAGCAATCTAAACAAGTAATCTAATCCTTCCAGAACCCCCCCCCCCACATATTTTACACATATAATTAATACCACCTTATAATAAAAAACCGCTGCAACCTATAGGGCTTTTGGCCATTCTCAGTCACTCCGTGATACTAAATAATATTTTCTATAAGAGGAAATGTACATGCTATACAGTTCTCTTAAATGTCGTCTTCTTATCGATCTAATTCCTTTAATCCAACTACTTAAGTGTGTTCCGTGTTGCCCATACTTGCCCCAAAGTCAGTGTAAATGTTTACAACATTTTTCACGTGTCCCTTACACCATTCTCATGTCCTATTTACTTGAAATGTTTCTGGCTATTTACATCTGTGTGTATCGATTTTTCATTTGTCTCGAGTCCGGCGACAGCGGTTTTTCGGTTCTTTCCGGACATTATTTTCTCTAGAAAGTCGCAACGCTCTTTTGTCTCGCTCTACGTAATATTTTGTCATTTATCTTCATTTATACATTTCACACTATATGACTTTTTTATTATATTAAACAATGTTTTATCTTTCTCTAGAATTTTTTTTCTCTCCTTCTCTTTTCCTGTTATTACTTATTACTCTGCTCATCAACCGTGAAATAAAAATGGCCGCCGTAATTTGTTCAAATGGAAGCAATTCGCGGCTTGAAAGAGCAGCGCCGTTTAAAGAACGTCAAAAGGAACACGAAGTGAAATTAATGGAGAGAAGTTTATTGGGTCAAGTCATTGCATGCTCTTCCTTTCCATAGGTATTAATAAAACAAATATCATCACTTGACACTTGCTGACTGAATATCTACAATTAGACTGATAATCTGAATACATTTAATATCTACTTACAGTTATGTTTCTAGGTGTGTTGTAATATGAACTCACCTGCAACAAACAGAAAAGAAACACAGTGTAGCTTTAACGCTAGAAACAAACAACATTAAATGTTAACACAGTTTCAATATTTAACTGCTTGCAAATTCATATTTATTTCTTTGTCTTTAACTACTTGAAAAACAGAGGGGGCATTAACATCTAAAATGATAAACCTGAGACTTCATCAATACTCAGGATTTTGGAAAAGTCAGTTGTCTTTTTTTTTTGAATGGTGTTTAACGTCCGTTTTTACTACCGAGACACCACAGGCGGTGAACACTGATGTTACATGAGATGAAATTATATATTTGGAAAGGATTTTTAAGGAGGAAATGCTCCAGGTCATTTGCCAGTTGAGGACTGAGGAAAACCTGGAAAAAACCTGTCAGGGAGGACGGACCTAGCGGGATTCGAACCCCAGACCTCCCGCTCACGAGTCCGCGTGACCTCGGCTACCCGTGGCGTTCTCAGTTATTCTCAAGTAACATTTGTATTATTAATCAAATGAATTGAGTGAACAAGAAATCTTCTTTTATAAGTTTATTTAAGAACTCATATAACATATGAGTTTAACATATTTAGTCGTTATAGTGAATATGGAGGTTGTCACTGCCTGAAAATACAAGTACATAAAGGATAATACATTATAATAATAATTAGAATTTTAATTTATTTATTATGACTGTGAGTTACTGAGACATAACTTCAACAATGATACTGTACTTATACCTCGGTGCAGGCTGTCAAGCCTGTTTCGGTTTCTTTATTTGTTGTGTCCACATTGTGCTGGTGGATATGTTTCATTTACCAATAGGTGTACACTTTTGGGTAATCTGTCTCGTTTCATATGTTGTACACACTCTATTACCATACTTGCCTCCTACACCCAAGAACGCGGGTTCGAACCCGGCCAGGACCGATGGATTTTTTCGGGCGTAAAAATCCTAAGTATGGCTTCCTTCGGAAGGGAAGTAAAGCCGTGGGTCTCGTGTCGTACATTTACGGCACGAAAAAGAACCTCAAGCCTGAAAGAGAGGCCTCTGAGCAAACTTTGTCGGCCGTTTCACGCCCTGAGTTGAATGGGACGCTGATGACCTGAGATGTTAAAGAGCGTCCACAAATAAATATAAAAAAAAAAAAAAACACTCTAACCATACGTGGTACCATATACAATATACTGTAGCCCCCAAGTTGTTTCGCTTCTATTCAATTTGATCCAATCACGATTTAGGCACAGTAAGTAAAGTATTGTTTCATTAAGTGCTTTCATAATACGCAAAACATTTCTTAAATAAATATTACCTCCAGTAATAATACCAGCTATAAATTAATAACAATAATAATAATCATCATCATTCCAAAATTAGCACACTAAAATGTTCAGACCATGGACCGCTCCAAGTCAATAGAATAAGTGCAAGGTTTATACGAACCAGTAAATGTGTGTATTTATTCAAATTAACGTACGAGGGTAGGTCAATAAGTTTCCGGTCTAACCATTTTCTAGTTGTGATAAAGATAAAAAGTATATTTCATTCTTCAATATAGTTACCTTTTATTGGAATTCCCTTCTCACATATTTGAATTAACATTTCAATTCCCCCCCCCCCAAATAGTCAGAAATCTTGTCTGCAAAGTGGGCATAAACAGCATCCATCACTTCGGGGAAGGAAATGTAAGTAACGAAGTTATATAAGTGTGAAGTCAATTCATATAAAATTCCTTGCTGTAATTACTCTAATTCATTATGAGATTGGTAGCTCATAAGTACTGCCTCAATATTATAAACAAGGCTATATCCAAGTTTATAAACAATCTTTCGCGTTAAAACAGGGGTTCAATGTATGTTTGCAGTTGTGGAGTCGATACATTTTTCAGACAGTATAGAATTCACATTAAAGAGAATGAGGGCAAGAAGGTCTTCGAATTATCAGCGATATGGAACCTGGCTCCGGGCCAAGAAACAATTTCAGCTCGACCGCACGCTCCAGGTCATTAAAGGGTCGGCTTTCAGCCAAAGAGCTGTACCCCCTATTCCTACAAGGCAATTACATCTCTTTTCTCAATAATTACATTAATTTTATTAATTACATCAAAAGCTGATAAGAGCAGAGATGTCCGTAAGTGAACCAAAGTGTCCTTCTATAAAGTTTGACTCCAGTTGCTAATCTCTCCACCTGCAACGTGCAGGAGTGCAGCTAAATTACTCGACGTGTACCCTCACCCATTTGTGCACTTTGTTTTTATGTTTCAACTGCCTATCTCTCCTATTATTAAAGTCCGGATTATTATGTAATATGTATATTGCGAAATATGTAACGTATCACATAAATGCACAATTTATAATTAACTAACAACACAAAAACTCCAGCTCCACTTTATTATAACTGGAACATGAAACAAAGAAAACACAAGATTTAAGAGAATTGTTTTTTTTTCCTCAACACAGTCACCTTGTAAATCGATTATATTTACGCCTTTCCAACTTTTTAATAAAAGATTTGTCTAACTGTAAAAAATAAGCTCCAACCTAATCATTTGATGTGAATCTTCGTCTACCCAGCTGTTTCTGCAGGATTGGGAACTAAAATTTGGGAGCCAAATTCGGGGAATATGGAGGATGCGGCAGCACTTGGAAGCGTAGCTCATGTAATTTTACAGCAACAACCCCAGACATACAAGAAGGAGCATACCATGATGAAAGAGAACTTTCTTTTTCGTAAGGTTTGGACGTTTACCCTATACAGCTCCTTCAGTTGGTCCAGGAGTGCAGCCAACCGTCACGGATGGCCGAGGTCATTAAGGCGCGAACTCGTGAATGGGAGCTATGGGTTTCGATTCCCGCCAGGTTTTCCTCAGTCCTCATAAATGGCAAATGCCGGGGAGGTACCCTAAGCTTAGGCTGAAACGTTTCCTTCCTCGAAAAAAATCCTTTCCCAATTTATCATTCAATTTCATGTATCACCATTGCCCACCACCTGTTGTGCATCAGTAGATAAAACGGGCGTTAAACACTACTCAAAAAAAAAAAAAGCAGTGAAGCGTAATACTCCCCTGTGCTGGATCTGCCCTTTTAGAGTAGTCTACAAACACAACGTCATGAGAATTCCAGAAAATCGTAGCCATGACTTTTCCTGCAAATGGAATTGTTTTTGTTTTCTTTGATACACTTTCACCTGTTGTCACACACTGTTTGGGCTGCTCCTGCGTCTCTGACGTGCAGTGATGAACGTCATTCAATTCAGAGTGTGAAACGGCCGATTAATTTTGCTCAGAGGCCTTTTCTTTCACGCTTGAAGTTCTTTTACGTGCCGTAAATGTACGACATGTGACCCAAGGCTTTACCCCCCTTCCGAAGGAAGCCACACTTAGTAGTTTTACGTCCAAAAAATCTGTTGATCTTGCCCAGGATTGAACTGGCTTCGAGACAAGTAGTGACCACCAGACCACCATGACCCCTAATTAGTGAGCAAGATAAACAGTTATAAATCCATGAACAAAATTAATTGCTGTAGAATTACGGTAAGAGTTGCGCAGATGCATTAATGGATCATTTTACAACATACGTAATAATAAATACATAGGAATTTATCTCAATAGTGCCTATGGAAAACCTTTATCGACATCACATTGCTCAAGTATATTTGCAATAATGCCCTCTATAAACGAAGTCGTAAGACGAAAGTAGAGGATCGCCGCGGCAGGCTAAGGCTCACCCGGGGCTGTAGTGCCAAATGAGAGCAAGAAAAATAAGATGAGCCGTTTTTAAACGCATGTCATCAATACACATACGACATCTTTATAGTGTTGCAGATTTTCTTACACGACAAAATGGAAAAAGAAGTACAAAGAAGGATCTCTTTAACCTGGAGAGCATTTTGGGTCCTGAAGTTTGTATTGTTAGACCAAACACTAACTAAGAAAATCAGATTCTAGACGCTCGAAACTGTGTATACCCTGTATTACTATATGGGTGCCAGACGTGATCAATAACAGAAAAACAAAGGAACAAATTTCCAAATATGACAAAGAAAAATGTAACGCAAGATCCTGGGAATAACTTTGAAAGACAAAATACCCAAAGTATTAATAAATCAGTTATCTCAGACAACAGACATCGCACAAATAGCTACCAGAAGCAAATGGCAATGGGGCGGTCACGTCGCAAGAATGCAGGACAATAGGTGAATCTACAATATCTCCAAGTGGGACCCCCGAATAGGAAAAAGGACACAAGACAGACCAGATGAAGATGGACAGACCTCTTCAAGGAACATGCAGGTCTAGATTGGTCAAGAGTAGCAAGTGGAAGAGAAAAATGGAAATCTCTAGAGAAGCAACCAGTGCAGTGAGAAATGGAGTAACCAAAGAACAAATCAGTCAGAGTGTCTTAAACAGCATACGAACAACTAGCGTGGAATAACTCACCACGTTAGGAAAAAGCGAGTTTTTCTTACTTGTTAGGAGGCCTTTGTCCTTAAGGGACACAATAGCCTAGCTTTGTCTTCCCTCCCCCCTATAAATTTCACGAGGTTTCATAAGCTCAAAACACAGAATTATAACTGTCCAAGCTTCTTTGCAGTTGAAATGCCAAGAGCCATTTCACTTTCAATTAAGCACGCCATACCATGTCATTTATTGAACCTGATGTCACTTTTTTGAGCAAACCAATCTACAATCAATTACTATTCTATAACCTCAAGGAATTATTTGTCCATTAGGCGCCTAGACTGAGAAAGTAAATAAGAAATATTACTCTCTATGTATACTTACTGGGTATAAAATATAGCAGCATTTGAAAACCATCTTATTGCTCCAGATCTACTCCGTTTGGGCACATTGTTGAAAATTTCATTCTGAAGGAGAAAAGTGGATTAACCAGTGTGAGGAGAATCGAATATAAGCTTTGTATTTCCGATATGTTCATCGCCTTTGCCCCCAGTGCAACTTTTTTTCCTGAGAGAAGAGGAACTTTTCCCCAGATGAGCATAAGGAAAAAAAAGGGGGGGAAGGTATAAGAGAACGCTAGCGAACTGCACAAGATGATCCAAGAGAAAGGGTATGGGACAAGAGAAAGTTTGGACTACATTCTATCAAACTTGGGAGCATTGTATTTCGTTTACTTACATGGAAGAAGGAAGGGATAAGAAAAGGCGAATAAAATTGATATTGGAACATCATGCTGCGACGGAAAAAAGATGCCGAACACAAAAAAGAGATAGGGATATTTATACCCTTCTTGCTGTGTGCTGGTATCCTAGCAACGTGTTGTTTCACTTGCCACCACGGGCTACTCCACGGAGAGGTATACGAAACAAATGAAAATCAGCAGTGTCATAACCATTAATATCTTGGCAAATCCTCATGCGCTAATTTCTTTTCTATTTCTATTTTTAAGTGATACTTTTCCGCCTACGTGACGAAGCGGGTGGCATCAGCTACGTAACTTGAAGCCAGCTGTTACAAAACAAGTTTGTATAACATGGGACTAACCTAGACTGCATTTTTTCCGTGAAACTAAGATTACAACCATTAAGACTTATTTATGTTATGCTGATATGCTAAGCGTGAGCAATGAGATGTACCAGAGTTCGCTCAGATAAACAACGTTGTCGTATCTCTGTAAACTCTTTCAGTAGATGTTTATTGCATACAGAAAATTCAGATGTGGAAGTAAGGTTATATAATTTATTCATTTATCCATTATTTAAGACACACTTTGATATTCTTAATAATAGAAGAAACAGGAAATATTCATAGTTTCTGCTCAGTATGTGATGGAGAATTGCCAGGAACTTGTTACAAAATACATTACAAGTGTATTGACTTGTAACATATAGTTTTAATAGAATTCTATCCCACATATTTATACTGCACTTTACAACTCCATACTTACAAGTGTACAAGTGATTTTTCCCCTTCTAGCACACTTGTAACTTGAACAGATTTCCCTACAAGTGTACAACATTGGCAAATACAAATACTACCGCAAGTTTTAAATATTTTAATAAGTTTGGTAATTATTTGATCTAAATATGCGAAGTAATGGCGAAAGTATTAATAATGATCAGAGTAAGAATAATATGTATAAAGAAAGAATAATTCAAAATGTAATATTATGAAAAAGCTAGGTTTACTACATTTGAAGTATTGCTTATGATCGATATTAGAGTTTCCTGTTTTAAATGCATATTTCAGTGCGACATCTTAGTTTGTGTTTGTGTGTGTGTGTGTGTTTTTCCCCCCTTTTCTTTCTTTCTTTCTCTCTTTCTTTCTTGTTTGTTTCTTTTTTTTAAGGTTCTTGCTATATGCCGCTAAAATAATTACTTTCATAACTTATTCTATTTTAAAATATTTTGATGTCATTTTTTTAAAAATGTGATTGCCAATAACACAAGCAAAGTTATATAAATATAAATAACGAAATATATAAATATAAATAATCAAAACACTAATAATTTAAATCACCGAGTACAACCCAAAGCTCGATTCTTCTGCCATCTTTCGACGATTGAAATCGATATTGATATGTACTCGTATGCGACCGCCGTCTAAAAGTAGTCAAGGCTACAAACTTTAAGCACTAATGTTGAATTAATATCAATTCCAGAGAGTAGTAGTTTCGTGCGTAGTGTTTGCAAACTTTAACTATCACGCTTGAACATTGACAAATGCACAGTAAAGTATTAATATTATCATTATTTTTGAGAAAAAATACAATACCCATTTAGCCGGAATGACAATCATTACATTAAAATACGAATATCCCGCTCTTATATGACGTCACTTATAATTTTTTATCAATACTTTACAAGTGTTGTATGTACAAATCTATACTTTACAAGGACTTGTACGTATATATTTGGAATGTATTAGACCATCTTTTGTGGAATATTATCCCCATCCCCAATCGTTGCCTAATTATTGCTGTTTATCTCTTATCTAACCGTTTTCAATAACACGCTATCGTCTACGTCAGTAGAAATAAGAACCTGCCAATTGTAAATGTATTATTTTTTTGTAATGCATGTTGACAATATATTGCATATTGTAATATTATTTTAACGCATGCCTTGCCATCCGGCCTAGTTCACGCCTGAAAACTATGGATTTTATTAAAAAGTTCATAAAAATTGTAAACGTAACAAATGCAGTTCTTCTATGAGAGAGTGTAATAGCAACACTATAACCACGCTGCTAATGACACGTGGGAATGTCTAGATTAAGAGCTGCAGCACACTCGGCATCACTAGTACACTGCCCTTAGGCGGACGAATGCAACGATATTAAGTATTGGTGTAAATATGAACGACTCTAAAGCGGTTTTTTTTAAATAGCAAGCATATTAATTTTGAGTGGCTCGTAGCAGAGCGGAAGGAAGTGTCGTACGGGTCTCCAAGAAGTACGTGCAATGAAACTTTGGACGATGGCTTGTTGGGTGTCAGAGTTTCGGCAAGGATGTGACGGTGTGAAAGATGCGGCACTTGCAGATCATTCTGTCCTCGGAGCGCATTGAGTTCATTTGAATCTTTCACTGTTAGAGATGGTTGGAGACGAATTGTGAGAGAGTTTGTAGGAACAAGTCACGCCACAATATTCCTTACTGCTGTCAGACATATAAAGGATTAGCTACGGAAGTGCAGCATTTTACAGAAATGTCGCATGGGATTTCATTGAATTAAAGAAAAAATTCCCCAGGTTTTAGTATAATTTTTTGCTACTTATAAATATGTTGCCATTAGCTTCTTTTGAACCATAAAGTGGATTTTACCTAATGACATTGTGTGTACTATTAACAACAAAGTAACAACCATAAATTTTAATACAAAGAAAAATTAAGAAATAAAGGCGCTTTAAAAACATCTTTGTTTCTCTATAACGCTTCTGTTACGTGTTCTGCCCAAGCCACCACTGACCACACAGTGCTTTGGAGTGAGTAAGTGTTCGATCTGGACGGGGTACAACGTGCAAATGGAATATTCTATTGAACAGTGTGTTCATGTACGATTCATGCCTGGTGACAGGACCTTGTGATGTTTCCAAACCGTCTAAATAAATACACACTGAGCAACGTGAAACAACTGCAGCATGGCGAGCAGGTGTTGTTAACAAACGAAACCTAAAACTTCGCACTTGCAAAAGTCTTTAATAATGTATCCAATATAAAAAAAGTGATGCCAAACTGAAATAGCAACAAAAAGCTACAGAAGTACTAAGGTGGGTCAAATTGAGAAGGAAGCTGTGTACAGTTTCATGTTCAGATATTTTTGTATTACATCATAGCAGATGCTGAAATAACAAGCAGCATTTACTCGCCAGAAAAATAAAATCTGTTGAGCAATGAGCTGTCATTCAAATATTTGTAGATGAAAGAGAATTTCATTCTGTTGTTGAATAGTGTTTAACGTCCGTTTTTTACCTATCCAAATGTAGGAAAGAATAACCAGAGAATATAAATTGTTCGTGATCAGCTGTAAATAGTTGTTGTTCGTTGTTGACCCAAATCCACGCGTTCTCCGCCCCTCACATCCCTTCTACATATGAGACAAAAGTAAAATTAAAATATTTAATTGTAACAGTTATTTAAAATTACCTCTTTGAGGCAGTTTTACACCCAAAATCATCAAAATAGACATTATTCCACCCTTTTAGAATGTTTTAGGCACTATTAAGAGGGGCATTAAAATTGTTTCAAGTGTCACCTTAAAAGTTCAAGCTAAGTACTGAATTCGAAAGCTTATGCTCCTCGCAATCCTTCAAAACACTTTCCATCTCTCTCCACACCAGTTGTAGACGGTACAACCACTTGTCAAGAGCACTACGGTACTCGAAATGAGATATCAACAGATCCGTATTTATAGATTGATCAAAGTGCTGCACTCGTTTAAAATATTTTTCAGCAATGCAAGATTTCACTCAATGAAACAACCAGAAGTTTCACGACGCAAAGTTGGGGCTGTAGGGTGGATGGTCAAGCAACTTCCAGTTTCTTCAAATTGCAGCTGTTCTGTGTGGAGACTCATTGTCGTGCAAGAGCAACAGCCTTGGAGTTCCTGTCTTTTGGACGCCGCCGCCTTATCTCTTCAAATAAAGGATCCAAAATATAAGTGCCATAGTATTCTCCATTCATTGTCATTCCTTATAGGCAACTACGAATGGCCCTTCATAGCTGAAGAAAACAGTGAACATTCGCCTCCGAGAACGAAAATCTTGCGGAAGAACAACTGGACTTGAGTCATTCTCATTTACCCACACACAGTTCTGAGCTTTATTTGGGGTGGTACAGTAATAAAATCATCTTTCATCATCAGTGCATATATATGTCAAACGCTTAGGACCATTTGGTGGAAACGTGCTCAACAGTTCCTTTGCCCATTACTTTCCTTCCCTCATTGGTTAGGAAATGTGAAACTCATGTTCATGGAGTAAACTCCCAATGCGACCAACACTGATACCCACTCCCATACCCATTTCAACAGTAATAGCTACAAGTTCCTCACACATTGAACTGTTCTCTCGTTCACAGCTTCCTGAGACCGGGCAGAACGAGGTTTGTCTTTTAAAGTCCTCATAGATTTATCTCGCTTTTTCACCTAGCTTG
This sequence comes from Metallyticus violacea, assembly GCA_030762175.1. Taxonomy (NCBI): domain Eukaryota; kingdom Metazoa; phylum Arthropoda; class Insecta; order Mantodea; family Metallyticidae; genus Metallyticus; species Metallyticus violacea. The sequence continues at coordinate 149,381,218 of CM060831.1, forward strand.
TAGAGTTTTTTTTTTTTTTTGTGGGTGTTTATTTACGGACGCACTTCAACGTAAATGTACGACACGAGACCCAACGCTTTACTTCCCTTCCGAAGGAAGCCATACTTAGGATTTAGCTTATATCGTGTGAAAATGCAAGATCTTTAGAAATGTTTATGATTTTACACCAGCTGTTGACACAGAACTGAACCCAACAGACCACCACAATGACTATGCAAGTTTAAACTTGCACTTAGTGCATATTTTGATAGATTAAGTGATTGTTGCCAGCTGAATAGTTACATTTTTGTAGACATTATTGTCCAACAATGGACAGGCTGGATGCAAAACTTGTTGAATGTCCCTCGTACTGCTTTCAGCTGGCCTGACTTTGATTACTTAACATCTGTTTCCTATATCACTAAATAGGCATTTACCTTAAAAACCAAGGTACAATTATGACGTACTTGTTAATTAAACCGCGTCTGTTTTCAATAAAAGAACCCGTACGATTCTGCGTGGCCGATACCGAATACCTGCGGACCCAGCAACGCTTCAGCCAGCGTCAGCAATTATACATTTTATTATTGGTGCATGGGGAAACAAGGCACCAGTGCAGTATGTGAATATTGAAAATCTTGCTTTGCTATAATCAGAGCAACTTGGTAATTGTATCGATTTTCAGCACAGGTATCTAAAATATGTTTCCACAGGAATTGGTCAACAGAAATGCGTTTTCATGAAGCTAATATTTACAAATACGATCCATGCGGGAGTTGAACGATTGATTTTGTACTCAAATATTCGTTATGTAATTACCCAGTTTACTGCCCGCAATTTCTGCGTAATTGAATGCATTGTAGCCTCCACTTGCAGGTAACCGGTGCAATTGTTTACTATCTGTTGTGCCCCTGTGGGGTAAACCGCAGTACAGCAGTACATTTGAATATATGTTTAATTACTTGAATGCAAAACATTTACAATGCCAGGATGCTAGAATATAGATAGTGCAGGTATTATACAACTCAGTGTAGAGACTAATAATTACTCTTTTTAAAAATAAAATATACGAAAAAATTAAATATTTATCTATGAAAAAGGTCATACCATTAATGTTTTGACACTTGATAAGATTTGAGAGCATTACTGTAATGCACTGTGGCTTATTCGAAGAAATTACCATCATATGTGGAATTATTACCAAACAAAAAGGCATATCGGTAGGTATTTTCAGATGCTTGGTTCCTGTCACCTACTCCATCGTTACCTATATATTAATCTTCATCATTTACAGCCATTTCAGTAATTATTTCAGAACGCTTCTTTTCCATTACGAATTATGTACTAATTTTTCGTCATTCACTCTTATTGTCTCAATATTATTGGGAAAGGAGCGTTACCAGCGCACCGTAGAAGTTTCTGGAAATAAACGGTCTTGTACTTTAACCTCATTGGTGGTTTGGAGTTTTCCTCATCTACGCAACAATTAAAACGAGCGTGGGTACGCGTAGTACAGGACAGTTCGAGACAGGCTCCCAAGTAGATCGGACCGATTACTGTCATATTTTCTCTCTTCTCTAGCCCGGAGAAGAATAAGTGAGTAATTTAAATAAGGTGTTTATTAATTGTGATTATTTTTGGTAACCCGTGACAGTTAAAATTTGGTTTATGGAATTGCAGGTGTATATTTAACAAATTTCCTTCATTTTCCCACACAAGCGAATGAGATACTTGTCATGTAACTGCACTTTCAGTTAGTAAAACTTTTTTAATAGTATTTAACGCCCGTTTTTACTACTGGGGCACCACAGGCGGTGAACACTGACGATACACGAGATGAAATGATAAATTGAGAAAGGATTTTTTAAGGAAGGAAACGTTCCAGGCCTACGTTTAGGCTACCTCCCCGGCATTTGCCATTTATGAGGAATGAAAAAATAACTGAAAAAAAAAAAACTCAGGGGAGGATGGTCCTGAGGGAAATCGAACCTCAGACCTCTGAATTATAAGTCCATGTCTTAACGACCTCGGTCAGCCGTGGAATTATAGCAATGTATGATTTTTCCTTCTCGGGACCGCTGCACGTGTAACAGGAATATCTATTAATATGATCACTGCAAATAAAAAATAAGAAATAAAATTACTAGATCCTTATACCAACATTAGTTGGTAATTTTATTGTTTATTTTATATGTCTAGAATGTCACGTAGGTTTAGCAACTGATAGTAAAAGAGACTCATAATTAAGTATCATATTAAATTCTAAGAGAAGTATTAAAGGAAAGTGGGTGAAAAATCGTATTTTGGTACTATTTTAATATTTATAATTTGTTTATTTTGATATGATTTTCATTAATGTTCCTTGGTTATGGGTCTTTTTAATAAACTTTATTTATGTCACTGCAGAAGACAATTTTTTAGGATTTCACGAACACTTATTCAATTAAAAGTTCCTATCTCAGGAAATATTTGCTCTAGAAGACTGTGATTTGACTTGAATTATACGAAAAGTTGTATTTCGTAAATTGGAAGCGTTTGTTATAGTGACATTGTCATTTGTTTTACAGTGTTGAAGGGTTCTGACTGGTATTTCCCTTAAAAAGTGAGTTTTTCTGTAAAATTATTTCTGGCTGCAATTATTGAAAAACTACTTTTTTGCATAAGTTTTCAATTTTTTAGGAGCTGTTTAAGCTCTAGCTTTGAAACTTTTACCACTTATTCATATTATTTTCATGATGTGGATCCATTATAGTAGAGCTATGAAAAAATTAGACAATGTAAAAAAATAGAAAATCAGGCAAATATCGAAAATAATTTATAATTTGCTTCAGAGTCATGATGTAGTAGTCAACATATAGCAGCAAATTTTAATTATATGCTACTGTATGCTGTAAAAGTTTCATTTCATTAGCTTTAGTAGTCCTTGAGAAAATGGGAACTGAAGTTAGTAAATTTAACATAACAAGGATAGGCCTTTCACACTACCCTTAATAGCTTTTATCATGAATGCTTTTTTAGAAAATGAGGGGCACCTTTAACAACTACTTTCAACCCTTCTATAAAATCATCAGGTTTCTCATATACCAATGTATGTCCATGCGAAATATCACAGAACTATGTCCATTAATTTTAAAGTTATAAAGGAAAATCAGAGGCCGAGAAGATGTGAAAGACATCACGCTGAAATCTTCAAATTTTCTCTCTACATTTTTAAAAATAATGGAGAAACAAGACATTTGGTCTGAATGCAGCGACTCTTTCATCCCGTCCTCTCCTTGTGACAGACTCCAGTATATTTTGTTCTTCGTCAACAATATGACAATAGAAATGGTAAAGATTAGGCAGTTCAGAATAGAAACGCTCTCAAATAAGAAACAATCACGCGACCTTCCTTGCACTGTGTATTTATTTTTTGCCCCGGGGAGCCGCTTCGAATGTTCCACATTGACAATAATTCTACTGTCAACCGACAGGCTTTGTTTTCGTACTCGTGGACTCCGATACAGCAGTTCCTCATCTATTCTGTCGGAATGAGAATAGAAACAAATGTATACACGAAAACTTCTTTCCTTACCACTCGAAGGGGGAGAGAAAAAAAAACTTCGATATTCATGCCCGTATCTCTTACAGATACATATAAAAAGAATGAAATGCTTGCGTTCTCATTTACCTAAGTGGTTTTGATTATCCTTCGTTGTCTGGACAGAATTGAAAAGCAGAATGGAAGCGATACCGCAGTTTCTCTTTCAGGGCACGCGCCCCCCGCGCGCGCGCTTATGTATCGGTAGGGAAGAAAATAAATAAAGATGCTATCTTTCTTTACGAGAGCTTTTATACGCAGAAGAAGCGCAGTGGAGAGAACAAGGTCTCCAATGATGTCTTTATATACCTTGCCGAAAATACATTCCCATAGAGGGTCGTTTGTAGGGCATGCAGTATATAAAAGGAAATGCACGCGGTCTGGGAACCCAAGGAAATGAGGGATTTTGCTACCAACTCTGAATGTGTAAATCGACCCACAACTTTGGATCATAGGTCACAGGGCAGCTTGGGTCGGGGAATACATTGCTAGTTCCTGAATAGCATCTCTCAGAGAAACACAAGAGAAATTTCCCCTTTCTACCGAAGCCTTGCTATTGGTGAACTAAAGCTGAGAAATTGGACCCTTTGTTTTGCCATGTAAGCAATATTCAATATCTGTTCACGCTCATATTAAATACCCAGGCATTTATACATCCACTATGGAATATTACTTACTTTATTATTAACATCTGATAATATTTAGGCACGTTTTAGTTCACTTCCCGATGTCTCCCACAACTAACACGGCATCTGTTGGGAAATTTAAAGTGCAGCAAAGTTGGTTGTCTGTTTTGATCAACGGCGAAGCCTAGTTATTTATGTAAAATATGCGCAGACATAGAATGTCAAAATCTAATTTATGTTAAATATACCACGAAAATTGCTCCCTAATGCTATTAAAAATATTTTATATTCAAAATTATGCCTTATATAAAAAATTACACTAAATATTTTTTTAAAAAAATCTCACTCTTTAATCTGCGTGTATATAAACTGAATAATCCTCAGATCTCCTCTGTAAATACATCAATCACTCTTGAAATCAATTTCTGTCTTTTTACTGATCTAATATCGTCCTTTTCTCTATAATCCTCCTAAGATACCGCGTTCCGCTGCATATGATAATTACGTAGAAATAGAGGAAAACTTAAACATCAAGTTCCAAACTGTCGTAGGGTCAGCGCTCCCGCGTACACTAAAATACAATTAAGGAAGTGAAACAATGATTCTTAACTATAATATGTAATATTATATATTTAATGTTAAAATAAAATAAATTAACGACACCATTCCGCATTAACAACTAAACATAGCAAAATACTTTAATGCGGAAGGAAACCCGTCCCACACCCAGTTCAGAAATTGCCTACTTTATTGGGTATTACAGTTGGTTACAGCTGCGAGCCGGGCGCATGAATTACGTAACTAACGATATGTGAAAGAAAGGCAGTTTCGGAGTGGGCAGTTCGTGCTACTAACATAACAGTTCAACTAGCACTTCACTGCGGAGCGAATTCCTTTCCGCACTGTATATTGCAAGTTGACATCGTCTAAGTGCCGATTTTTCTGTTGAGCTTCAGGTTCTATAAAATCCCAGAGAGAGAGAGAGAGAGAGAGAGAGAGAGAGAGAGAGAGAGCAGATATAATATACTGTGCGGAGAATATGGGTAATCTATAATGGAGGTAAGGCAAGTTAAGTAAACTTCATGAAAAACCGGCTCCACCTTTCCATGACAGTGACGTGAAAAGTAGGCTTGAGCAAAATAGTCTAAGGCTTTGCCCCTGGTTTTTATTTATTTATTTATAAAATTTTGTTGCCTGAGGACACATTTTTTTACTAAACTGTCGTGTAAATTTATAGCTAGTCATGAGACAATTCCAGAATTGACCATAAAATCAATCAATTAACTTCATTTGTATAAAAAGTATCCTCTTCAATACTAGTATAATTAATTAATACTAATTATATTATAACAAAAAACTTAATACAATAATATTATTGTTTCATTAACCAATTAATTTGGTTGCTTTTAATATTACCAATGGTTAACATCGTAACGTGTACGGTTACTTTATTATAAATTTTTACTGTTATAAGAACATCTTAAATAATCCTTAACTGAGTACTTGATTATAGCAAGTTATATTTTCAGCCATTTAAGTTATGGAACCCTTCTGTGGGGCCGCTCCGCTTCTTTTTAAGGTTATTTATTTTACAAAAAAAGAGCTCCAAGAGTTATTTGCGATGTAGCTTCACGAGCTCACTGTAGACCGCTTTCCGTAGATATAGGAGTACTTATTTTGCCTTCAGTGTTTAATCTTGACTGTCTTTTGTGTGCAAAAGGTGCTTTACACGGCATTCCTACTTGTTCTTCACTACATAACTGTCCAGCTCGTACTTGTATATCTTAATAACTTTTTGTACATTACTCTTATAAGATGTTCAATTTCTTGCCAAACACAATTAGAAATTTACATTCTTTTACATTCACAAGAACAGTCATATCGACCCTGTTGCAAAATACTCTCAATTATGTTGACTTATGTTTTAATATAAGATTTTCATATTTTATCATACCTTTTTCTTTTTTAATTTTAGTCCGAGCAAGTCTTTTTACATAAAAATCTATATAGTGACAACGAAAATAAATATTCAATAATCAGGTGTTAATAATAAAGGCAAGTAGTCGACTGTTGGAAATATTTAATTTATAATCGTTGCTAGAGTTCATATCATAAATATTAGACCTTAAATAATTTTGATGCAAATAAAAATGTAGAAATCAGGGTATAAATGATAATCACATATTATAAACAGTATTTTAGCTACAAAACATTACATTGTTTATCTGGCCTTTCGCTTAACATATCGATCCTAAAGTAAAACTCTTAAATATGGCTTCCTTTGGATGGGAGGTAAAACTGTGGGTCTTGTGTTGTAGATTTACGGCAGGTAAAAGAACTTCAAGCCTGAAAGAAAAGGTTTCTGAGCAAAATTTATCGGTCGTTTCGTGTTCTAAATTGAATGGGATGCTGGTGACCTAAGAGCGTTTGTAAATAGACAAAAATAAATTAAAAACCCTTCACAAAATCCGTGTTACATATTTTTCACACAGCAGTATCTCTTTAATGTGAACGGTACCAGCCCAGAACTTTAAATGAAGTGCGATCTACTTTCACAAGTGAAAACCAGAGTGATCTACTGTTGCACAAAAGTCGTTAATAGAATAGGTGACCGCCACGGGTAGCAAGGGTCGTTAAGTTGCGGACTCGTGAGCGGGAGATCTGGGGTTCGATTCCCAACAGGACTGTCCTCTCTGACAGATTTTTTCCAGGATTTCCTCAGTCCTCATAAATGGCAAACGCCGTAGAGGAACCCTAAACTCAGGTCTGGTACATTTCCTTCCCTTAGAATAAAATCTTTCCCCAATATATCATTTCATCTCATGTATCATCAGTGTCCACCGCCTGTGGTGTCTCAGTAGATAAAAAGGGCGTTAAACACTATTAAAAAAACAGGAACATTTTAACAAATATCAATTTTTAAAACATAAAACTCATCAAAATGTATTTATAACTTTTACAATCATAACGTACTGTCTATAGTTGCATTTGAACCACTAAAGCCCCCCCCCAAAAAAAAAAAATAAACGGTTTAATTTCTCAAAGCAAACCTTAATGAATTATTCCACATTTTGTCAGACTTGAATGTTGTGACAAGTTTGTTATATTTAATTTAGACACAAGTATATGCATACAAAGCAGGAATTGAGCTTTTCACTGCACCATTCTTAAGTTTGGATATATTTCCCCCTAGATACTAATTTCCTCATGGATGAGTCATACGCGTGGACTTTCAATAATATTACACTCTGGAGATTTTCTTTATTTTCCGGGCACAACTTGCTGAAGGTAAGATTTTCAAAGGGTTGAAATTTTCCTGGCCTCTTACGTCTGTATTGCATGGAAAGATCAAATACTGTGTAATATTTTAAATCGTTTTCAATATTAATTTAACCTTTCTACAAATTCGTTTAATACAGCATCAGTTTAAGTGTTCAGTTTAGTGTTTCGAGAGCAGTGCTAGAACAAGCTCACAAATGTTATTAGGAAAATATGAAAAATCACTTTTATGAAAATGCTTCATCATTAAAGTCAGTTTGCTTCTGCAGCAGGAAACTGTACTTAATCATTTCTCCAAGACATTTGTTTTTTACCCTGTAGATGTAAATTCATCTCGCTAAGTGCTCCTGTAAAGTCAGCCAAAAAGGCCAGGTCGCCACCATAGCTCATCATCCAACTGCTGACATTCCTATCTTTTCTCTTTTAAAATTGAATTTATTTCAGTCAGCAGATTACGAAACCTTTAAAAAATTGTCTCTGCTTAGTTACCTCAATAATAAGATTAAAGAGCGGCATGTAAAGAGAATCAATTTACTATTCTGAAAATAAAGTGCATAATATTAAACTCTTGTGTTTAATCTCTTACTCCCCAAATTTGATTATGAATTATGCAGCGATAGGCAATGAAATCTGAAATATCTTCACGCTTCCTACAAAGGGCAATAAAACCATCAGTACAATCGATCATTACTCTTGCACCATCTGTGGTGACAGACACAAGCTTGAACAATGCTAACGAAAGAGTAAAAATCAAGAATGTATCGAAGCGTGAACAGAAACAATGCAAAGTAACTCTTGTATTATACAAAAATCCCTGAATGGCACAAGAATGAAGACCAGCGTTTCAGTAATGGTACTAGCACCAGTGGATTCGTCCAAATGAAGTGAGAAGGTTACACAGTCAGACAGAAACCCAAGATCGCGGATTCAAACCCGGCTAGGATCGATGGATTTTTTTCGGGCGTAAAAATCCTAAGTATGGCTTCCTTCGGAAGGGAAGTAAAGCCACGGGTCCCGTGTCGTACATTTACGGCACGACAAAGAACCTCAAGCCTGAAAGAAGAGGCGTCTGAGCAAAATTTGTCGGCCGTTTCACGCTCTGAATTGAATGTGATGCTGATGACCTGAGATGTTAAAGAGCGTCCGTAAATAAACCAAATCAACACTTTTCCTTGCAGAATCAAAAGCTCAAGAGCTTCAAGTTGAACAAGGTGGGAAGCGATTAAATTCTACCTTCTGGAGATGTTGATTCCCTTATCATGAACACCCACTCATGCAATCATCATAGTTTTTGTTATTCAGTCCTGTGTTGTATGTTTCTGAGTGTTGCTAAGGCACTATAATTCCTTAATCCTCTGATAATCAACAGTGTCTCCCATTTCTTGGACCTGCAACGTCTTATGGGAAAGTTTCATCACTAAATGGAGTTTTATCTTGAAGAATTGCAGTCACTTTGCTATGTCAGTTAAATGTAAGCGGGTGCATTCTGTTCATCAGAAATACTTTTACTGAGAAAATTTTCCATCCTTTGTGGGCATTGGAACACATCGGGCTATCCTACCCATAGAATCAGTAAGCAATTACCTTTTTCTAATCTGCGAGCTTCTCTTTTAACCCTGTTCTTGACTGCTGACATGGATATCAATGCAGACATCACAATTTCATGCAACAACTCCCCCTCCCCTCTTTTTTTTTTTTTTTTCCTAAAGTAACAAATGCTTTGACTCTACAGTTGATATTATTTCACGCCCGTATGATCCCTTTGTTTGTGTTGAAAAGATATAAAATATAACAAAAGCAAGTAATCTCTCTCTTTTTTCGTTATTCTCTTGATTCTGATAAAGCTTAGTTTAGGAAAACCTGTGTCAATTACGGTTCTTTTCGCAGAAAGATAGTTTGAAGCCTGTCGTTTACACAGACTTTCAGTGATATGCCTGAGGTTCCCCCCCCCCCTTCATGTATTTAATCCATTCACTTTTTGTGAACATAAGACTTATTCCAGTTTCACTCAAATATCACAAAATACATTTCATTTAAAAAAGATACCGCTTAGCTGCCATTTTAGTAAAAGCGTCTCTCTTCTTTATATTAAGACAGTTTCTGCATTGTATTGCTACGAACTATTGGTATATGATGCACTTCTTTATATACCGTGATAAGTTTATTGTTCGGAAAGGATAGATGTGAACAAACTGCTGATTGTTGCCTATATGTAGTGTGATTATCTCGCTTATGTTTGTATTTCTCAAAATTCTGCAATACCTGTCACAAAATGGCGACGTAATCGGCTTATTCAATTGTGCGCGTGGACTCGTGAGCGGGAGGTCTGGGGTTCGAAACCCTGACTGATGCTTTCTCCAGGTTTTCCTCAGTCCTTATAAATGGCAAATGCCGGGGAGGTACACTAAACTTAGGCCTGGAACGTTTCCTTCCTTAAAAAATCTTTTCCCAATAAATAATTTCATCTCATGTATCATCGATGTCCACCGCCTGTATGCTTCAGTAGTTAAAACGGCATTTTTCGTGGGCTACCACCTTCAATGCTACAACACACTGACATAGGTAAGCAAGTAGTTTGGCCTTTCCCCTCCTCTTTGACACATGTAAGAGAAAGTTTCCTAATGTCTGTAGTTTCTTCGGGCAAGTTGCAGCCCCCTGAGAATGCTTTCTGTTTTTTCTAACATTTTAACCATTTCCTTTCACCAAATTCAGTCCGAATTATCGTTAGATATGCTTTACATGCCTGCCTGCATTCACGAACGATACACAAGCGCTAAGCGATTTGATTATTAACAATCTGGAGATATTCCAGTCACAGCTGCCGAGATGCAGTGACGCAGAACAATGGTCACTGAATGAGTTCATTATATCACGGGGGTTTCTATGCTGATTTGCATGGTTGAAGGTATGTATGTGCATATATTTGCAGGCTATTATCTAAATAAAATGAATTTGCTTAATAATGATTGCTAAGTACCATACACTTAGGCAATGTTCCTCCCGTTCAAACAAATTGATAATTCCCTTCACTGATTCTGCGGGGGAAAAATAACATAAAGAGTTATTATAGACAATGATCTCTCTCTTGGGAAAATCATACCACTGAAACCTGCAGGAGGGCAAGTTCTCTAATCCATACGTTTAAAAGATTAAACTTGCCCTACCCAGAACCTTAAAAAAGATCTTGGTGCAATCCCTGGTGATGCCTCACTTCGACTACTGCGATTTTCTGCTCACAGACAAACTCCAACCTAACGCAAAAACTACAGCCTGTTCATACGTTACATCTGTGATGTGTGTCTGTTCGAGCACATAACACCCTCCCTCAATATGCTGTCTTGGTTCCGCCTGAAAGACCTAAGAAATTTTCATTGTCTTACACTACTTTTCAAAATTATCCATACACTTCTCCGTCTTATCTGCCTTCTCATTTTCAAAATGTTTCTTCCTCTCATAATCTTAACATACGCTCTGAAACCGGGCACATACTATGATTACATTGCACCGAACATCACTTTATAAATTATCATTCACAGTAACCACTGTCCGTCTCTAGTACATCGGTCCTGGAGGTGTAGTGGTAACCCGCCAGTATCAATGGATTTTTTAAAAATCCTAAGTATGGCTACATTCGGAAGGGAAAAATGCCGTGGGTCCCGTGTCGTACATTTACGGCACGAAAAAGGACCTCAAGCCTGAAAGATCTCTGAGCAAAATTTATCGGCGTTTCACGTCCCGAATTGAATGGGACGGTGATGACCCGAGATGCTAAAGAGCGTCCATAAATAAAACACATCAGCAAATCTGAGGCTTGCATTGCCACGGGATGTCAGAGACTGTCAAACTTTAAGAGTATTTCAGAAGAAATTGTTTAATGTTATTAGAAACAATGAATTACTTTAAATTTAGATACCTTATGTTACGACACAGGTATCCTGCAGCAGAACTGTTGGTTCAATTTTTGTTACTCTTATTGTTTTTATCATAAATGTTCCTATCTCCTTCATAGTATTGTTAGGGTTTTAAATTTTATGTTTTGTTCGTATGTTTATTTCCACTTTCAGGATTTACATACGTTTGATGTGTGTATGAATTTCATTGTTCATCTTCATTATCCATAATTATGTATTAGAATACATTTATTTATTTATCTACGTCAAATTTTATATGTATACGAGCATTGTCCTCGTTACTGTCATTATTATAATTGTAATATTGTTGCTAAAACTAAGTGTAATTATTGTTAGATTGATAGATCGAAGAGAAAGTCTAATGGTCTTAACTATGCCAGAATAAACAAGTAAATATTTTCGGGCCGCTAGCAAGAGAATAACTGTGTATGATCCCTTGTTTAAAAATAAAATATAAATATTTAAATACAAACGTATTGAACTTGGGTAAATGACCTCGTGTTTTCATTTTAGTTATGTAAAATAAAAGTATTTCGCAAAAGGAACAGAAAATCCAAAATATTTTTTTTTAAAATTCCAAAGAAGTTTGTTATTTTTTTTTACCTTAATTCAATATTTTGGGTGATAATATACATAAAGCAAGAAATTTTCTGATAAATGTGGATATTACAACACATACTTTCTAAGATCTGAACGCTTGAATCATAGTGTACACCCCTGGCATGGAAAACTGATGCTTCGCAAGAAATAATGAAAACCAAAGTCTGGTTGCGGATATGAGGACAGTAGTTGCCGTCATTTGTCATAACAAGGTCAACAGAGTGTTCTGTTGTCTTTCTGTGTAAAAGTAAACAATGGTCTGACCATCAGTTTGTAGTTTCAGTCGTGCGTTTGTGTGCATTACTTTTAACTCTCGGCACTACCGTGGTGTCCTACCTACTTACAAGTGTGGATTGAATTTCGTGCTTATATGTTTTCTCCCTTGCCGATTTATCGAGAGTTCACTTAGCAATGGTGGTGACCACTAATGCTCAGGCCACCGAGGTTACCTGAACTTGACCCCATGTGACTTCTTCTTGTGGGATCATGTTATGGACAGGGTCTACATATCACCCATACCTGAAGACCTTCAGAATCTGCAACATCGTATCAAAGCTACCATCGCCAGAGTAACCCTAGATGTGCTGGGTCGAGAGTTGTATAAACTCGACTATAGATTGGTGCCGAGTGACCAACGGAGGACACATCGAACATTCGTAAGCTTAGATATCAAATTTAGGTAAGTTTATGTTTCATGTTGTGAAATTTCGACACATTTGCATGTTTTGTTTGAAAAACATAGCTGAATGAAATGTTTCACGGACTTTGTATATACACTGTGCTGCTATCTATCGGACGAGGATATGAAATATGAGCAAAGTACCGCCTTTGTATTTGTATCTTATATCTAGCGCGTATGTATGAAATTTCAGGAGCCGCCACTGTATGCTGCGACCAACGTCTCTTTACGTAGTGTAATTGATCTTTAGTAATTGAAGCAGGGCTATGACCTACTCTGTAATTGCTCTATTGGTGACTAAGTGACCACCAGCCAGATTAACAGATAATTACGGCAATAAACAGTGATGGCCCCTGCTTGCTTATCGAAATATGTACAATAGTGTGCAATAATTATGTTAAATTCGTATAAATAAAAATTAAAAAAAAAATATTAGAACAAAGGCTGTTCAACGCACTTTGCGCTTAAAATGGGGGGATTTATCTTAATTTTATCAAAAATTTACACAGAAAAAGGAGAGAATTACGATTCGGATATGAGGGAGGGTGGAAAAACACACAAATGTCACCAATATTATTTTAATTGTATAAGAGAATGTTGTACTGTTAACGGAAAAAAGAATGTCTACCTTAAAATGGCAAAAAAGTACCAAATTACAGCCTTAACTCATCCCTGACCTTCACAGAAAATTGGTGGTTGGTAAATATCCAAGAGGACAGGCAGCTGCCGCGCTAAAGACCGCATTGCATATTTTTCACATTTACTTAAGACTGTGTCCTATTTTGCATTATCCGATTTCAAGAGTAAGTAGAGAAGGGTTTGAAAAAACATGTTTAACAAGGCAGTCCCTTGTTGCATCACTTCCGAAAAGACTAAACAAAGTCTTAGTAGGGTAGACCCCCGTGTATATCAGTTACTGCCCTATTATAATACAAGAAAACGTGTTTATATTTTCTTTGTACATTTTATGTTTAATACTACTTTTTAAAACACATAAGACAGTTTCCTTTTCTTATAAGAAACCATGTAATGATCTCTTAAGGCAATATCACTCCTAGTTATAAAAAAGTATGTTACCTAAAAAATCCTTTTCTATTTCGACACGTGTTTCCCATTCCTCTTTACTGATTTATTTGCAATCCCCTTTTAATAATTGAAATACTTATTTATCATCAATTGTATTTTTAAATGTGTGATAAATACAAATTGTAAATGTTGCTCGTAAAACTACATAATTATACGTATACATTAACGATTCTTGGGGAAAAGAACCGATTAATCTTCCAGCGTCTCTAAATTGACATTTATCACTTACTTTCTCTCTCCCCCACACCCACTCATAAGCACAACACTACTGCCAGCTGACCTATAACGGGTTGTTTAAAATAGCGTTTATTTTGTTGCTACTATTGTTTTCTCCTTACCAGGATGAAAACAGGTAGGCTAGTTTAATCTTTAAACTAAGAAAAAGTTTGCACGTCTGATTCTATGTATACATAGGTTGAGGTATTTATAGTGATGCGGCCATTTTATTACGAAACGAATAGGAAATTAAAAAAAAATGCTTAAAACAAAATTTGAGGTGCTCTTAGGGGGGCCTTAAGACAGCCACTTTAACTCGTCCTTGAAATGCCATTCTCAAGGTCATATACCAAGGTCAATTTTTTTCCAAATGATATGGTGTATTTTTTTCCAGAAATATATAGAGCATTCATATTCAGTATAAAAGTTCAAGTACATCTATCGGCTAATAATGATAGATGATGAGATGTTGGACAAACAAGACAGCAAATGTTATTCACTCATTCTCCCTTTACTGGCATCATTTATGTACAGTACAATACAGTTATAAACATAAATGAAACAATGTCACATTCACATTACAAACAATTTCAACTCATAACTGGAAAATATGACCATTAACTTCCATGCTTCAAAAGATTGGTGAACACGTCTCATTTCTTCGCTGATTCTTGCACAGACATTCACAATTTGTCGCTGTAGTTTACCAAGTGTAGTTAATATGTCTTCATAAACTTTATCTTTAATGTTTCCCATTAGAAAAAGTCTGGAGAAGTGAGATGAAGGGAATGGGCAGGCCAATGGACAGGTCCTCTGCGTCCTATCCATCGACCAGGATACTCTCTGTTCAATATTTCTCGATCTACGGCTGAATAACGAGATGCACAACTATCGTGTTGATACCATATTGTAGCCCCGGTACACAAGGGGCACGTCTTCAAGCATCACTTGAAGTTCTTGGTCCAAAAACTTTTTGTATTTCTGCCCATAAACTTTACCTTCAATGAAGTACGCTCCAATTATAAGGAATCCCAGAATGCCACATCAACGTTCACGCTTCATTCCCTTAACCATCTTGGATTTTCCACTGCCCATTAATGCATGTTATGTCGTTTCACTTGTGTATGATTGGTGAAAGTAACATCACCAGAAAATAAAATGTTGGAAAAGTTTCAGTTTTGAATTTGTAGTACAGCCCGTTGGCAAAATTCAACACGCTTCTGAAAATAATTCTCATGAAGGGCTTGGTGCAAGTTAATGTAATATGGATGGTATTTGTGACACTGAAGTATTCGAAGAACACTCCTTTGAGAGATTCCCGAATAATGTTCTAGTTGACGGGAATTTCGGTGAGGATTAGCGGCAACTGCAGCTAATACAGCGACATCTGAATTTTCCCCAGTAGCACTTCTCGTTCGATGGTGTTTTGTTGGTGCGATACCTCCCGTTTCGGAGAATAAGTTCGCAGTCGTTGAAATTTTCTAACAGATGCCTGCCTCCTTTTAGGATGTCGATCTCCGTTTAAGTTTCAAGCTGCTCTAGCGTTCTTATGAGCTTCGCCATAAATGTAAATCATATCGATCCTCTCGTTGGTCGTGTATCGAACATCCATGATTGAAAACAAAGTGGAACTAACTGAGAATAATAATTGGCAATGATGAGCACTGGTTTCTGTACCGATGTCAACAAATGAGCATCTGCGTATAAACAAATGTTTCCTCATAGCAACAACAAAACAAAAGAGAGAGAAGTGAAAGTGAGTGAAAAACATTTGCCGTCTTATTTGTTCAATATACATCATCTAGCACCCCAGCTAATAGATGTATTAGAACTTTTATACCGAAAATTGAATACTCTTTCCCTACCCGGAAAAAAATACACCATTCCATTTTAAACAACCAAATTGAACTTGAAATGACCTTAAGAACACTTCAAAGAGCACTTCAAATTTTGACTGAAGCATTTTTTGATTGTTCCTTTAGCTTCGGAGTAAAATGGCCGCGACAATAAAAATGCCTCACTCTGTATATTTAGTGGTCAAACTAAAAGACTGGGTCAAAAGCACTCGGGGCCTCTTACACAGCAGAGAAAACCTTAAGGGGGGGGGGGTCTCCGGATTATATCGAATCAGATAAGAGATGTTAGTGATTCTATGCTTGTAGGAAGGCATGATAGCTCAGTTGGTTAAAGCGTCATCATGGAAGGGTGAAGATCCTTAGTTACAACCCCAGTCGTGATCTGAATTTTTCAAGTAAGATAAATTAGTTTATTTCTTATATTTATGTATAAGCTATTACAATTATAATAATAAATTATCACCAGTTAAAGAAACAACATTTTCTTCCTCCCAAACTGTAATAGCTTCTACATAAATAGAATGATTAGAATTAAATTCAAAGCAATATCTAAGTAATTTAAAGAAATGAGTAATTTTATGAATATAACCTATACTTTCAAAGATAGCTCCTTCCGGTGGTATGAAGAAAAGAATGTAGGGTGGTATTAATCATCAATGATAGTGATAATTAATTTTTATAAAGTTATTTCAGAATATTAGAGCTGAATGCTGCGTGACTTAACGAAGAAAGTCAATGCAATTGAAAACTACATTAATCCCTTTCATACCCTCAACAGATTATATGACCGCAATACTGACTGGCGTAAGTAAAAACTTAATAAGCAGTGTTAGAAGTCAGAAATGTTTCAAGAACTAAAAAGAAATTAAAATTTTATTCAGCATGCAACATACGCGAAATTGCTAGATCAAAATCATTTGCCCCATTTAACCAAAAAGGGGTGAGGGGGATGTAGAATTAGTTCCCATCGTTATATTCATCGTGAGCGTAAGTGATTGGGGCTATGTGATCCGTTTCGGATGTAATCTATGTGACAAGTTGTTCTCTCCAACGCCCTTGGGCTTCTGTGTCCAATCCTTTGTTTATAGAGAAAGATTCAACGTGGGAGGCGCCCTAGATTATCTCTTACAACACGACTGAAATATTTTTCTCCACTGGATCTTATATTCTAACTGAATGTGTTAAGCTCTTGCTAGTTTGTTTATTTGGAATTTTACCCACGAGTGCCCTACCTGTTTTTAATTGTAAAATATTTCACCTTCTCATTTTGCATCATTTTTTATTATTTCTTTGTTAAGGCCCCAGCTCTTAGAAGCATATAATAGAGTAAGGACAACCATCGTTCTATAAAGCCTCATCGATATTCCGTCTTGTTTCGTGTAAAATAGTATTATTTACCAAAATGTAACTTTTATTTTAACATATTGGTATTTATATACACATATACAAACACTTATGCTAAAGAACTTGTTCTAGAATTATGCGATACGAGATTAATTTTGATCTTTTCCATTAAACATCATTACTTTTGTTTTCTTAGTTAAAAATATTCACACCACAATCCTCATTGTATTGGACAGAAACTTTTTAGATGTCATTTTATTTAAGTGAATATTGTTTTGCCATCTATAACCAATAAATTAATATAAATTGTTTCTTCGTCTAAAGACAAACGTTCTTGACATCCTCTACTAAACATGATAAATATACGAGGGTGCCAAAAAATGTATACACACTTCATGCAAAGAAACATACCAAAACTGAATTCACATAAACAGAAAATGATGAGCACTAATCATCTTATACTTTAACAGTTACAACAGTTGCTCAAAATGCCCATCATCGGCGTCGATACACTTCTGAGTATGTGATTGAGCAACGTTTGGGAAAGTGTCCTCAGCGGTTGCAGCACATGCCGTTTCAATTTCTTCCCGAAGTGCTGTCAGTGTAGCTGGTTTTCTGCGGTATACAACATCCTTAAGAGTTCCCCATAGATAGAAGTTCAACGGGGTTAGATCTGGAGAACGGGGTGGAAACTCAATCGGACCTCTTCGTCCTATACAGTGCCTTGGACAGTGCCTTGAATCCAGTGCGTGGGGCTTGTTGCTGTGCGACGTCTTCCAGATCTGCCCTTGTGAACATCATATACGGTACCACGAGTCTCAAATTTGTCTCGAATGCGTGCATTTGTTACTCGCGTTTGCGGTTCTGTTCTGTACACACGTATCAATTGCCTTTGAACTTCAACAACATTCTCGGTTTTCCAATACCACTTCAAAATTGCTTTCCGTTTTTCAAACGATAATCATGGCTCCATTTTGTTGTAACAACGCTAGCATAACGTAATGCTAGTCACATGTTTTACAGAACATCATACTAAACATTACTGTGGTTTATCGGTCCAACTTTGAAATATATTAAATATTTACTGTGAAATTGTGTATACATTTGGCACCCTCGGTATATATATTGTTATATTTAAGGACGCTCTTTAGCATCTCAGGCCATCAATGTTCCATTAAATTCAGGGCGTGAAACAGCCGGTAAATTTTGCTCAGAGGCCTCTTCTTTCAGACTTAAGGTTCTTTTTCGCACCGTAACTTAATGACATGGGACCCACTGCTGTACCTCTTTTCTGAAGGATTTTTACGCCCGAAAAAAATCCACCGACCCTGGCAGAAATTGTACCCGCGATTTTGGGTTAACAAGGCAAGTATGATATTTTCGTATATAACGGCAAGAAATATTAAACGGAAAAATGAATGAAAGCGTGTTTAAAACAAAAAATAAGAGGAAGAAGCTCTGTAAAGTACAGATGGTGTTGTATGATTATACCCCAAGAGGTCATAAGGTTTGCACCTTAATTTTAGCCTCTCAATGGGTTCACCTGTCGGCAGGTGTACATAGTAATAAATTGTGAAGATGGGAATGTAGATAGCGGTGCAATTAGCGAAATAAATGGAAGGGGAAACTGGAGCACCCGGAGGAAATCTGCCCATAACCCCTTTTGTGTTCCACAAATTGCACGTATGTCCACCGGGGTTGCATTCAGACTGCCTTATTGGAAAGCTAATAATAATCTAATCATTGGCTAATACCTAAATAATATTATCATTAAAAATAAAGAGAAACTCTAGAGCAAACTATGGGGAAACAGATGTGTTTAATTTCTGTGCAATAATTCAAAAAACACCAATAATGTTTCTGCTGCGAAAAACTACCAATTTATCACATTTTCTCATGCCGATTTCAAAAATGGTTTTGAACATTTTCTACCATGCAATAATTTTGGAAACATGTTCGTTTTTCAACATTAAAGATGATATAGAAAGTTCAGATTCACCGACTTTATGTATCCAATGCATGTTGCAACAATGCACTTTAATAAAAATGTTGCCATCCATTTTGAGAGTTATATAATTAATCTGAAACTACTAATCAAAATTGTCATTTTATTAAACATTTGAACCCGTTTTTTACACCTCGTCAAGTTTTAGTTGGTGCTTGAGCCTTGCCGCAGATGTCCTCGCGATACCTTTTCAAGTCACCGCCTACCACCTGTCGATCAACATTCACCAGTTTCCACAAGTGTGTCAGAGACATGGAAAGGAACGTGTTGACAAAGTTTGGATATCATGATGTTCTGAGTGGCGGAGAAGTAGCTCCAGTAATTACAACACAAACTTTAGCTTATCGCTGTGTATTATTTTCCAAATTTCACCAATAAGCGAAGCGACGGCCGATCATGTTGTTTTTGAACCGTAGATCGAATACTTTCCATAACTATGCCCGTTCCCCAAACGATGTTGCCAACAACTCCGAGATCTTACAATTTTTCGCCAAAAAAGTCACCACCGATGAAGTCCAAAAGCTCTAAGCTTCAGCACTGAGCGTAAACATGCGAGCACATAAGAGCCTGCAATATGTCATGAGATAGATCTTCCGCCCCCTACCCCACAAGGAAACAAATCGGTATATTGAACAAATTACAGTTAAATAATGTTACCTAATATCTGGTATATTGTAAATTGCATGAAGCATACTATAGTATTAATATCTAGCTTATGTGCTAAAAATTTAGAATGGAGAGTGGATTACTAATGATCATCATGAATCATGAATATGTAAGAAATTCTCTTGTAACAAGACAAGTGTTTATAGAAAGTTATGTCGCTTTATGTGGTTACTCTAAAGTATCAGGCGGAAGACGCGAGATAACAATGGAACTGTACACCTTGCAAGGATAGGCTATAACAATAACTCTTGTATGTTACAGAAAATACTAATCCTGTAGGGACAGTGAACATTCCTAAAGAAACCGTAACGTAGATGTTGGCGAGAATGAATTCCTTTCACGTTCACATCGGCTGACCACGAACTCGCCAATAATATTTGAATATTTTGAAGGCTCAGCGAGCCTTGGGTTTCATTTTGTGGACGCCGTGAGCTGTCAGTACCACGGGAGACACTTTGAAATTATGTAAAAGGTGAAACGTTCTTACGTCATTTTGTAGTTCACAGTCATGCATTTCTAAATTCAGTTGGGGCAGAGCAAGCATTTCCACATTTCAGTTACGGGCAAGTCCCTAAGTTTCCGGCCTAGCTATTTTCTGGGTTTGATAAAGACAAAAACTATATTTCACCTTTCAATATAGTTACCCTTTTTGTAATATACTTCTCACATCTTTGAATTAACATTTCAACCCCTCCCCCATAGTATTCAGAAGTCTTGCCTGCAAAATGGGCATAAGCAGCATCCATCACTGCTTTTTCACACACAGTTTCTTCCTCGAAGGTCCTTCTTCAGTTTGAGAAGAGTAAATAGTTACTGAGAGCTAGATCTGGGCTGTAGGATGGATGACCGATCTCCTTGAAGCCACATTTCTTCACAGCTTCCTTTGCATAAGGCGCGTTGTCGTAAAAAAGGCGCACACCACCACTCAGCTTTCCTCGCCTTTTCTCTTTGATGGAAGCACGTAGTCTGTGCAGTAGGCCAGCATAGTACTCCCCATTTACTGTGGCGTTCCTCTGCTTGAAGTCAATGAAGAATATTCCTTCACAGCCCCAAAAGATTGTGTCCATGATCTTCTTGGTTGACTGAGTGACCTTGGCCTTTAGAGGCGGTGCTTCGCCAAGGTTACGCCACTCCATTGATTCTCTTTTGGACAAGGGATAATAGTAGAGAACCATAGTTTCATCTCCTGTAACAATGATTTACACAACTTCTCTCTTGTTGCCACGGCAGAGCTCCAAATATGTCTGACAACAGATGACTCGTTGCTCCTTATGGACTGAGCAAAGAAGTCTAGGCACCCATCTTACACTAACCTTTATCATATTTAAATGTTCATAAATAATTCGAAGGACCATTTTTGAGAAAGGCCCAACCTTGCTGCTACTTCTGTAACTTTGAGCCGCAAGAACGATGTTTTCAGGAGTAAGCACCTCCAAGGGCCGACCTGCACGCTGTTCGTCTTCAATGCTTTCTCGACTCATTTGAAAAATTTTGGCTCATTCTTTTACGGTGGAATATGAGGGGTATACTTCCCCTTATACACCACCCAATCGCTTTTTAAATTTATTCGGGTTAAGTCCTTCTTTTGTGAAGAATTTAATAACAGCTCGAAACTCCATTTTGAACAGGTCACAATCTTCTACACATAGCATTCTTTATGCAACACTGAACAACTGAACACAGCGGAGGGGAAGTTACAGCTGCAATTATTTTAAGTATGACACCAGATATGGATTTTGTGAAGGCGATAATCCTCATCGGCGAGGCCGGAAACTTATGGACCTACCCTCGTTCCTACATCGAGAACCGCTTTAACAGTACTGCATTTCTAGTCAGGTGCACACCAACATATGACCGTACATCTTGAACTTAACGAATCTTACACTAACTACTGCATACTTCGCATACAGAGCAGCGCACAAAGAGGCATTCAGATAACAATGGCGAAAATAAACTCTACGATCAATCCAGTCAGCAAAGAGTTATTATAATTCCTTTCCCTCTCCTCAATCCGCGAGACTCCGAGAGCGCGAAACAGCAAAACCGGGCCTCACAGGTCATCGTATCTGCGACGTTTGACCGTTTGTGACCGCGATGATAAGAAACAAATGCAGTCATAATACAGCGTGAGAAACTTGCGCACTCTCCAAATCTCCAAATATTTAATTACTTTAACACATGAGCCTAAAACTTACGATTTTGATATATATTTAGTTTCCTCCTATCAAAAATCAAGCATTTCAATTTGGAATTCAAATCCCCAAAGTATAAAAAATTCATAAAATCGTACCGACATTATTCTGTTCTATTTTTGGCTAATAGATTGCAAATTTATCATACCATGGGGCTTCCTTTAAGGTCCCCCCCCTTTAAATTCTATTGAATCAAAACTGGGAAATTTTTCTATTAGGGAGCTTCCTGCACGGTTTTCAACGAACTTTTCAGCCTTAGCGTGGTTAATATTAAATTCAATTGGTTCACACTATATTAGCCTTGTGGTCACAAAATGTTTTGTATTCATAGGAATTCCAAAACGCTCTGAGAATGACATGATGGCGTTTGCTGGCTTGTTGTTTTACAAAGGTACAATATTTACAAAGAATGTTGTGTTATGATCTCTTTTATGCTTTGGTCCTACTAATGACTTGCTAGTGCAAGTTCTTTATTCTATTATAATCTTCCAAATATAACACATGCAGGTACATCTTTTGACAACAAAAACGAGTCATCTCTTGAAAGCAAAATTCTGTAAATCCTACTCTTTACAACGCGCGGTTCACAAGGTAAACAGCAAAGCTGTGTAGCCCTGCAGCAGTTGTGTTATACTACTCAGTGTCTTTAGTGCATGTCATATGTGTTACGTTAGCTCTGTGGCAGAGTGTGCAGTGATGCCGTGGTTAAGAGCGCAGGTTCGCTTTCGGCCTAAAACACTTTTGTTTTTTTATAATCCTTTGTGACATATTATAACAAATTAGTTGCGTAATATTGTTTCCCATAGAGGGCAAGCTTTAACGTAAACATATGTAATACACTATAATGAATATTGTAATATTTCCTTCAGTATTTGTTCTGTCCAAATCCAATATGCTGCACACACGTTCCCTGTACATGCACAAAGTACAAAAGATGGCTTATGGACACAAATTCAAGAAGCCTGGGATGTTGTAGCCTCTCGTCCGCACTACTATAGAAATCTGACATCATGTATATATCCCGAAGATTGAGGGCAGTTATACATGGTGAGGGTTCATATACCCGATATTAATTTGCGTTTATTTCTGTGTGTTTTCGCTTTAGAAGAGAAATGTTTTTTGTTCGTGTATTTATTTATTTGCAAAAAAATACGTTAGTTTGTGATTACGTTTTTGCCTGTACATAACACTCAAACGATACGTTAAAATATAATATGACATTAAGGCAAATTAATGTTCCACACTTATAAAACCAATAAAAATGTGTGGGTTTTGAACCCAGGAGCTTAAGCAGAAGAGCAATGGCTTCTAAACCATTTGGCCACCGCTACTCTACCCTAATGTTCTCTTTCCAGATTTTTATGATTGTGACTATTTCGTTTACAGGCAAGGCGCCTATTATAGATTCTCTTAAAACCCCCCCTTAATGATACTACTTAACATTTCCAAATAATTGCCTCATGAACATTCTTTCCTATAGATAGGAAATACATCTCCTAACAATTCCCAGTCCATATCTCTGTTGATGAAATATCGCTATAGTTTTCTTTAAATGCATTTCTTGCTACATTCAATATTACATATACAATTTCTTTGTTTTCAACTGTGATAGCGTTTTGAAGTACAAATTCAATTCATAGCAATAAACAGTAGAATCAAAGCGTGCCACAGAAAAAAACGTATGGTCGAGACATATTGGGGGGGGGAGACCAGTGGACTACTTCTGACTTATTTTTTAGCTCACTCTGTATAACAAACCACGTGTGAGACACAAAGCAGAACTTAAATCCAATTCAGTCCGGAATCTTAAGCAGAGGGCAGCCCCAAGCCAGTTCGTTCCGCCCCACGTGTTATTCATATCGCTGTCCGCCCCCTCCCCCTTCCCAAACTAATCTACAAAGGCATCTCAGTGTTTTTTGTC
This sequence comes from Metallyticus violacea, assembly GCA_030762175.1. Taxonomy (NCBI): domain Eukaryota; kingdom Metazoa; phylum Arthropoda; class Insecta; order Mantodea; family Metallyticidae; genus Metallyticus; species Metallyticus violacea. Next base: position 149,405,158 of record CM060831.1, read on the forward strand.
CTCCTTTTGGAGAACCCACTTACATAGGGCTCTCAATGTCGGACAGTATTTACAACGAGTCGTTATTTCCTCTTTCCCCATCAAGCGAATACAGAATGGCCTTTCTTTTGATGACGGCGGCCGTGGTTTTTCGTTGAGAGCGAAAAAGGGGATAGAGGAACTGATGACGTATACGCTGTGGCAACGGACAGACGATAGCTTTCAAATTGAAAACAGAGGTCAGTCTTGTGTCGAAGTGTACGTCTGTGGTTTTGGATTGCACAGGATTCACTCATGAGAAACAAAGATACATGATGCTGTGAAAATTCTCATTTCGACATGATGAAATGAAAGCTAGAAAGCATGCTTTACCCTTTACAGCTGTAGTCTAATACGAAACACCAGAAAGCACTTCATTTTTGTGGCGACAACAGTTATAACAGTAGATAATAAAGTGAGATCTAGTCTTACTTTCTTACTGCATCCATAATATCGGTCCTAGGTCCTGTGTCACAATAGTATGATCTAATGCATTACAAGTGTATGAACTTGTAACTTGTAGTTATTAGTAAAATTCTGATCCACAAAGGTTTTTACCACACTTGTACTTTACAAATGCACAAGTGATTTTTTTGTTGTTCTGTTCCACTAAAGTATTAGTGTTAGCCTAGCAATGGTAATTTGTATGTTTCTCTACTATATAAGTATAGCAATATTGGTAACTTCAAATTCTAGCACAAAATCTATTATCTTTTTAATGATTTTGGGAGTGGATTGACCCAAATGTGCTAAGTATTAGCGAAAGTGATGATAATGATGAATAGGAAAAGGTAACGAAAGAATATATATTTGTGTACTATTACAGTTAGGTTAAGTGCAATTACAGTACGGTTAATTGCTGATATTGACGTTTCCTGTTCCAAAAGCACATTTCAGACCAGCATCTTAACTAATGTATTTTAAGGTTCTTGCTACATGCCACGAAAATAATTTCTTTTCGTTCTTTATCCTTTTTTAAAATATCTTTTGACACAATTTTTCCCAATTTTTTTGCTTATAATGAGAACGTGATTGTCAAGCAATATAAGCAAATAAATGATCAAATAAACTAATAAAATAAATCTCTGAGAGTAATCAGGAAGATCAATTCTTTTGCCATCTCTCAATGACTAAAAATTGACTCCTCTTCGTCTCAAAGTGGATTATTACGTTTGAAAATCGTTAAATGCATAATGAAATGTTTACATTATTATATTTGAGAAAAAAAATACAACACTCATTTAGCAGAAATGAAAATAACCCGCTCTGTACATTAAAAATATTCATTTATTACTAAGGAGTGGACATTGCTTAATTCAAAGTATGGCGTCATGTGGATAATTTGTGTTCCTCTATTCCATGACGTCAATTGCAACTTTTTACTAACACTTTACAATTGTTACGCGTTTTTCTATGGAACAGAAAGTTACAAATCCATACTTTACAAGGACTTGTACTAATACACTTGTTAAATATTAGAGCACACTTTTGTGGACTACACCCCAGATGCCCTTTTTTGTCCAGACATGTCCTTTTAATTCCTTTTTTTGAAAGTCGGGCGGGTTTTTAAATATATGAAATGTCCTCCTTTTCTAAACTTGTATGCCTGGAATTTTGAAATATCCTTTTGGGTCGTTTTTAAAGTAATTTTCCTGTAGTTAGCAGTAGCATCAACGGTATATATATATATTCTTTACTCAAGGGGCTCTAGAAGTCGAGAGATCGAAGCGGATCTTTGCCGCATTCTCACTGTGTACTATTACGATTTGCTAATAGTGTGGCAGTTCTAGACTACGTGGTTCTAAAGTTAGTTACATATTAATATTCATGATTCAAAGTCTCAAAATGCATTGTAAATTCAAATATCTTAGCCGGCAAATACCTGCATTCCGAAGAGGAAGAAATTAATTTAAATTCAATTAATTTTTTAGGATCGTGAACCTCATCTCTGAAACACATTACAAAGTAACGTTAATTTATGTTTCATACTTCCTTTTCGTCTTTTGGCTTTATTACAGAGCCAAATGTGAAAAAATTGTTAATAAGTTTATATCTATTTATATGAAATAGATATGGACATAATTTTAAGTATAATATAAGCGTAGGTATACGTGATTACTTATCGAACAATGCCTTTTTTGAAGCTTTTTCTCTTAATTTTTATCGATGTGAATTTGATCACGCTACATTATTTCGAAAAAAGTGCTAATTTGTGCAATGCACTGGTCGTTAAGTATTTCCTTTTTTATAAACCCTTATAATACTTTTTTTTTTTTTTAATTCTAAGTAGAGCGGATACTTAATCTTTTCTCCTTCGTTGCATGTGGCAATATCGCGATGGATGTACAACTAAATTTACTTCGGCAATAAAAATCACAAGTTTTCATTGTATCGTTGTCTTAATGCTTAATAAGAGCCTTGTTGTGAATGGTGTGTGAGTGGAGGGGGACTTAGATTTTTAAAGTGCTTTTATCTAATGAATTGTTCAGTGGCTTCTCTATTCAACGTCACATGGTGCGAAAAAGGTAGTTATATTAATATATATATATATATTTCAACCATCTACGTACTGTGTCAAACATTACAAAGAACAGACTCCATTTTAACCTAATTATCTTCTCTGCGGCATATTTTCTTTCGGTTCCCTTCTCGTGTACTCATTTTTCTGCGGGGAGAATGGAAGACGTGGCTATGGCATAAATCCGATTTGGGTAGTTTCACAAAAAGCTGCTCTGCAGAAAACCTCTTTTACTGTGTGTAACTATTTCCTACCTTTTCCCCGTTTTCTCTCTTTCTTTGACATGCATATGTTAAACGCTCGTGTAGAAACACGTGGTTGAGATAGGCGTGGTATATTATGTTTGTCCCAGGCATTTGTTTCTTAGACTCCTGACCCATTCTATGTAAGTACGCGTTTATAATAAGAGGGTTGCCTTATAAGTTGTTACAAAAACAAGGAAGGAAAGAAGCAAACAAATTAATTTATTGTTTTTCAAAATATCCACATTTAAGATTTATGCACTTTTGTTTACGTTCAAACTAATTATCGTAACATTTTTGCACTGGAAAGCTGGTATCTCAAAAACATTGTTTTTTAAGGCCCCGACAGCTTCCTGAGGTGATGAAAATCGCTATTCACGCATTTGTTATTTGACATTCGCGATCAAAAAGAAGTCGTATACGATAAATCAGGTGAACACGGGCAACAAGACATTATTCGATGTTTTTCTCCTTCAAATTATCATTATTTGAGGTTTCTGTGTGAGAGCTGGCATTGTCATGATGAATGATGTGACGTTTTTGGTTGTTTTCTCTCTGATTTCTGGCAAAGTTTGTATTGTATACCACTCAGCATTAACTGTTCTTCGATCCTATAAAGGAATGGTTGCGACACGTTCATTGCAATCGAAGAAACAAATGATAATTTTCTTGGGAGTGCTTCGTGAACGAACAACTTTTGTGGGATCCCGTTCATCTTGGAACACCCAAACAGTGGATTGTTGCTTAGTTTCCGGTTCACAAGAATACATCCAAGTTTCATCATCTATTACAATGTTGTATAGGGATTTTTTAGTTCCTAGGTGGAATTTTTGGAGCATTTCATCCTAATTTTAGCTTTGGTCAAATTATGCGGAATCCATAGGGAACAGAACTTTTTCACAGCTAAATGTTCATGGCAAAAATCAAAATACTGCAGTCTTCGATATGCTTAAGAACGTATCTATCTCAGTGTAAGTCCATCTTCTTCAATCAAGTACACCGCATAGATGTTTTTTGGAATGACAACTAATTTTGGATGATCTTCACGAAATTCATCACTGACGGATGTACAATCAAGATGAAATTCTGCAAACCAAATATAAACAGTCTTTCCTGGGGGTGCTTCAATACCAAAAGTTTAATGCAGCGATTCTATGCATTGCTGTTGAGTTAGGCCTTTACTAAAATCGTTAAATTTTCCAAATTTTCACAAAATTGCTTTAATTAAACGCTCACTGTAAATAAACTTCTGTGTCAATTTCTAAGCTGCAACTGTTTTCACAATAACAAACAAATGTTGCGAAAATAGAAATGACATATCTCATTAGCGCCACCTAGTGGCGGCTTGTAACAACTTAAAAGGTAAACTACAATATATGTATATTTCACGTTTTATTCTTGTATTATGTGACATTGGCTACTTTAATGGTAACATTTCTTTTAATGTTGTTGAACCGAGGTAGCACAGGAGAAAGGTGTCAGGTTAGTGTTAATGCAGTTTTAAATTAGTTTCAATTTCCAAATATCCCTGCTTTTGCCAATGATAAAAGTAAGATATCTCATTTAAATGTATTGCAAAAATGGAAAATATAAATGAAATGATTGCAATGACAAAAGAACTACTAATTTTGGAAAGAACAATAGACAGTTTTTAATAACAAAATTTGAATGCATGATATTACAAGACAATCGCTTTGAGATTTTTGTTCTCCCAGAAGTTTTGTCGCAATAAAAAAATAACAAGACCATGTACTAGGTATACAGTACCATAGCCGGGGCTCAGTAACGCAGGACACTTAACCGTTTTCTGCTTAACGACAATAGTGTATTGCCGGCCGACAATTAATGAAACGCTCAATAATACTACTACCGGCCAGTGAGATAGTTCCACGGGAGACGGCCATGTTCGAAAGCTGACGTCACGGCCGCATGTTACATCTGGATGGGGGGGGGGGGGGGTTGTATCTGTAGTTAACCTGGAGGGTATACATGTGAGGGCAGAGGCTGGCTATTCCTACATTATTCATCCACTCTGGGAAAAAGGTGTGTGTATTCAGGGAATGCTGTCGATATTTAAATCCTACCACACAGTTTTCGAGAGGAGTTTTACACGAACGGCTTTTTTTTGTTTTCCACGTTACTGTACATTGAAGATTTTCTGCGGTCGTGTTGAAAATGTTGAAAAGGATTTCATCATGTGCAGGAAATACACCGGTGTGTGTGTGTGTTATCAGGACGTTTAAAAAAAAAGGCTCTCATCTCTGATCTTCTCTTCATGTTCTTGCCCTACAATAGCAACAGTGTTTTTTTTTTTTATTTTTATTTCGTTACTATGGTAACGACCTGCTACCTTGTTCTGTAGTATCAAATGAAATATATCCTTCCTTTTTTATGGCTAAATATCAATTATTATCACATACAAAAATATTATGCACACACAGGAGGGACCAGCCACCAGTTTACGCATATTTTACTGATAAGGTTCGAAGTTGGAATGCGGAGTATGCGCCGGATATATTCCCTATTCTCCTAGATCCCCGGCGCGGGGATAAATTAAATAAAATTGAGTAATAATTAATAATTAGAACATTATACATTGATAAAGGTTAATTTCACCCGAATTTTACTAATGCTAAAAACAAAGTAGGTACATTTTCGTTGAAGAATCCCTGAACATTTATTGTGACACACGATGCAATTCGGAGTGTGTTATTTTACCGATTTATTTATTTTAATAATCATTCATCATTTTCTTGATTTCAGTTTCCACGGTTTTTATAATTTGTGAATTGTTCCTGTGGATTTGAGAATCTCAATCAGGAGGAATTTCATCCTGGGTGGGATTGGTGGGGAATTTTGAGATTATTCAGGTTAATTGAACCACGACAGCCTCTGTTTGTTATTCATGCGCGTATTGTGTTTTTATTGCGGTATAAAATACCTCTATTTTTTGCTTTTATTTTACTAAACACTTCGTATGGTTTATTATCGTATTTACTCTCTTTTCATGCACTTTGCACTAAAGTATTTTTCCAAGTAATCCATTCAGAGCGCACACGCTGGATAAAAATCCTTGCAAAATATCTCCTTTACTTAAAAAAAAAAATTGTCAGTGTAATGGCAAAATTAGTGGAGTCCTGTAATGTAAGGTATATGGTCTCGAATTCGTGGTAGCCGTTAGTGCAGAAATAAGGGTGGCATGCTTGTTGAGCTGGTTGTTGCCATTTTAACATTGTAGCAGAGAGAAGGAGTTTCCAACCTTTTTCAGTGATGTGCCATTGCATTTTACGCAGAATATTGGATGTACCAGTAAGCAAGTTTTACGAGGAAAATGCGTGATTTTGTGGATAAAGTTCAAAATAAGCATTTTTCTACATTTATAACAATACTAGTTATTTAATTAGTTACTTCTTATAGCAGTCACAAATACCAACAAATTTGTTACTGGACTTTTTCTGAGATCATTGGATATTTGTATTTTCTTGCTAGCCAAAAGTTTGTTAAATCCACTTTCTTGTTCATTAGTCTGAGACTTGTATCATATGATAGCTCGATCACTAGAAAGGGGTTAAAGTTCCTGGTAAGGTGTCCACAATAGAAAAAGGGTCTCTAATCCCAAATTCTGAGTCCAGGTTTTCAGAAAGTATACATGGAAATCTGAGACGAAACTCCCAAAGTTCTGCTTAATATTCACTGCCAGTTGACAACGAAGAAGAATTTACCTCTATACTTAAGGAAGCATCCAACAATACAAAGGAAGATCTGTTATCATGCAGCTTAATTATTTCTTAAGATCAGCAGTTTTATCCTGTATCGCAATATGAAGGTAAGCACATACTGCAAATTCTTGTTCAGCTGTTTGAGACGGCAAAATAAGCAAACCGGGCAAGATGCTAGATCCAGCTAATGAGATTTATTTGTTTTTTCCTTAATGACAAATCTGATAGTATTCTCTCAAATATTCCACGCTTTGTGTTTCGAATCACCATATTTGGTGTCAAAATGACGTTTCAAAAGGGAATTCACCGAATGATTTGAAAGTGTTTCATGACAAATCACATACTTCGGTATTGGGATGGTTTCCTTTCCATCTCCAATATACAGACGGTGCCAAAAACGTACACACACTTCAAGCAAAGAAAAAACTGTGTTAACATAACAAAACTGAATTCACACAAACAGAAAATGATGAATACTAATCATCTTAAACTTTTACAGTTACAACAGTAGTTCAAAATGCCTATCATCGGCGTCGATACACTTCTGAGTACGTTGCAATACTGATTGAGCAACGTTTGCGAAAGTGTCCTTGCAGCTAATGCCGTTTCAATGTCTTCCCGAAGTGCTGTCAGTGTAACTGTTTTTCTACGTTACAACATCCTTAAGAGTTCCCCATAGGTAGGAAGTCCAACGGAGTTAGATCCGGAGAACGCGGTGGAAACTCAGTCGGACCTCTTCGTCCTATCCAGTGCCTTGGATCCAGTTCGTGGGGCTTTTTGTTGTGTGAGGTCTCCCAAATCTGCCCTTGTGAACATCGCATACGGGTACCACGAGTCTCAAATTTGTCTCGAATGCGTGCAATTGTTATTCGCGTTGGCGGCTCTGTTCTGTACACACGTCTCCATTGCCTTTGAACTTCAATAAATAAATAAATATATATATATATATATATATATATATATATATATATATATATAAGGATCTCCTCAGCTCAAAGCGCCAGTGACAAATATTGTACGTAATCCAGTGTAATAAATTGGTTAAAACCCAGAAATGCCACAATTACACTCTAAATATTGGTTATCTTATGTTAGTTGCTACTGAATAAAGAACTTTTAGCTCTTATATTATTGAAACATTTATAACCTTGAACTATCAGAAATAATAAACCCTGCCCTCTTCCGGAATGTTATAGAACCCGAAGCCCAACAGAAGGACCAGGATGCAGACGATGTAAATTTAAAACAAAGTATTTAGCTATTTTATTTCATTGTGGTAATATGCTATGAAACAATTGCTTTATTTTAAAAATTAATACACTTTTCCATGACTACTTATTTTTTATGTGATTCTTACACTCCCATAATCGCATTTTAGTATGTTAGGTCAGTAACCTTTAATATATAACTATTTTTTCATTCCTTTCATTTCTACCAATTGTGTACTGTAGCGGCATGTTCTTCTTCCTCTTCTTATTTGGCGCTATAGTCCTGGCTGAGCTTGGCCTGCCATCCATTTTCATTGATAGAGGGCAGCATTGCCCACCTGCACGCGATCAACAAGCCGGTACCCCGCTGCCTATCATACGAATTTTGTGATCGAAGAACGTCGTCTCTCTATCACGCAGCTTCCCAATTGTCCTCACGAAGCTGGCTGGTCCCCGTTTTAGACCTCCCTAATTTAGAAAAATTCCTAAGTAGGTACCGGGAATCGATCCCGGCCTCCCGGCCAGCATTCACGGTATTTTACTACGGTAATAAAACGAGGGATAGTAAAAAGTTCAGTAAAACATCAATAATTCATTTCAAGAGTGATTTATGTATGTGAAATGAAAATGGCCGGAGGACTGAGTTTGTATACAATCAGATTTTAGTGTGAATCATGGACTATTTTTTTAATATTGTATACAATTTGGTTTTATTCTCACTTCACAAGGATACAATTTAAAAAAATATTTATTTACGGAGTCATTTCGAGGTATATTCAATCATAATCCCCCCCCCCCCACCCAGTAATTTCGACATACAATTTTTCAGCCTCGGTATACAAAATGCCGTACTCCGTCACTGAATATTGTATTATGGTGCATTCAGGTTTTGAATACAAGCATCGAAAAATCGAGAACAGAAAAAAAAAACCTTTAAAATGTCTATAGCTTGATGAGAGTGTAGCCAACTTCTGAGATTGGGTTGCCTGGAATGCGCGGTTACGTTTTTTCAAGGTGGGCTGCCGAGATAATAATTCGGCCTAATAATTTAAGAGGACTTTTTGACTTTTTGGCCTAAGTTTTCCAGGCATTCATCTAATTAACTGAAAAATAGTGCAATAAATCAAAGCAAAGTAACAACAGAAGCTCCAAATCAAATGTTTTAGACGTAGAATGAAACTATTTACAGATACGAGGATTGTTTACCGGTGTTTTCTAGCCGTACGTTGCAAGTAAAACTTTCAAATGCAAAACAGATAAGAAGTGAAGTACAAAAGTTGCAACTTTCCGAGTCTGTTTATGTCAGGAGAGTAAACGAAATGTCACAAGACATACTGCGTTGTATTCTCCAAGAACTTGGTCTTAGCTCTCTGGAGACATACGTTCCATCTCTCCGTTGTTTTTATTTGTAAAACTTCATGGAAAGACAAAAGAAGAACTGTAAATACCTGTGGTAGTTGAAACACGTGGTAAGGATTTTTTCTTAAAGCAGTTAAAGAATGACTTGAGCCAACTTTTATCCGTTATCCTTCAATGGTAAAAACGTATTTTCTTGAAATTATTCACACACCGCTGGATTCTACACCGGAAAATACTCGCTGCTAATTTATTTATTTAGTTTATTTACGAATGTTCTTCACATGTCAGATCATAAATAACCCATTCAATTCAGGGTGTGAGAAGGCCGTGAATTCATGAATTAGAACAATTATTGTCACAATTTTGACTAATTTCTAGATTTTTAGTAGTGTTTAATACCTGCTTTAACTACTGAGCAATCACAGCCGGTGACACTGATGATACACGAAATGAAATCATTTATTTAGGAAGGATTTTTTTAAATGAAGGAAGCGTTTCAGGCCTAAATTTAGGGCACCTCTCCGGCATTTGTCATTTAGAAGGACTGAGGTAAACCTGGATAAAACCTAAGTCAGGGAGAACGGTCTTGGTGGGTATCGAACCACAGACCTCTTGTTCATGAGTCCGCGCCTTAACGACCTCGCCACCCATGGCGGTAGGTCTATGAGTGAGTGTTGTTGTTTATTTATTGACATCTCAAGCCATCAGCGTCCCTTCAACTCAGGGCGTGAAACGGCCGACAAATTTTGCTTAGAGGCCTCTTCTTTCAGGCTTGAGGTTCTTTATCGTGCCGTAAATGTACGACACGGGACCCACGGCTTTACTTCCCTTCCGAAGGCAGCCATACTTAGGATTTTTACGCCGGAAAAAATATATCGACCCTGGGGGGTATTGAATCGGCGGTCTTGGGTCTACGAGGCAAGTATGGCTACCAGTGGACCACCAAGACCGACTATGTGAGTGTGAATCAAATTCAAAAGCCTTTTGTTTTTCTTTATCTTGAAATTCTTGAATCACTGTTTCGTTTGCATTTACTTCTGTCCTACCGTTGCAATGTTATCATTATTTAATTAAGTCTTTATCAGAACAGCTAGAATTTGAACTAGTAACTTTTCTTGTGAAAAACATGTTTTGAACAGCTTTAGCTTCCCTTTTCTTTGCTAATTTATGAAATACCGTCACACTTAATTATGCGTGTTTGCTTTTGACACTCATTTACTTACGTGATTGTCAACTACACAAAATAAAATTATCACACTTATACTACATATAATAAAAATGTCCAGTCACTTCAAAAGCGTACCACAACAGCACAAAGCCTTCTACTTTATTTAACACGCGTGCCACACTTACCCTTAGAGCATGATAGCTCCGAGACTGGTGTGCTGAGCTGTAGTCCCGAGCGACAGCGGAGAGAGCCGAACGAGAGATGGACTCGTTTAAAACAGATATTCACTTTTTTTTTTTTACCTCGCGTTGTCTTAATGGAATTCGCAATTAATCCATATATACATACACACATATACGCTAAACTCGGGTAAATTATTAATAACTATAACAATATGATTTATTTTCAACTGCTATAATACAATAATATAATGAACCTCAATGAACACTATTTGACTCAAAATACTAGATAATATTGATTTAAAAATATGGATTCTGAAAGTTTTCAAAAGTTTTAATAGTTTCAAGCAAAATAAACAAAACGTAGTCTTATTTCAGCATAGATTTTACAAACTTTTTAGAACAGTGTAGGCAAATTGCATAACAAGGGTTATCTTGTTTTCCTCTTCAGCTGCATTTTTCGCCTCACTTTCCTCAGGAAGCCTCAAAATATTCCTAATGTTTACTTTCTACTCGAGGTATGCTGTCGGATAGTCTTTCGTATGAGAATCAACCAGTGAAATGGCAATAATTTAATGAATTACAGTACTTATATCAAGAATAGCGAAACAGATCGTCATTAGCTACAATTTGCACATTTCTGACCTAGTCTATCTACCCCCCCCCCCTTAGTGAAATTATAATATTCAACAATTTTTCAGGTTTTCCAGATTGCCTATCACTTTTAATTGCTTGGTTCATAGTAGAAGCTAGAATCACTGCCTAGGATTTCTTAGGCCTATGTGAAAGAAGTAATATGCGTGTTACTATGTTAGAGAGTAAACCATTGAAATTGTGGAAAAGCTTCTTTAACTCCGGGGGGAAAAATAGATAAAAAGGACTTAATTTTAAACCACTACCTTCACAACTACAACATGACTATCTAACCGTCTGAGCTATCATGCCGTTGTGCTATATCTTTGAAGGTTCGCTTCCTTCGGCTCTCTCCGCTGTCACTCGGGACTGCAGCTCTACCACACCAGCAGTCTCGGAGTTATCTTGCTGTAAGGGTGTGTGCACCACTGCCAGTGACCAACTAACTTGATTATAAAATCGTTAAGAGAACGACAATGAGGGCGGGAGCGGAAGTTGATTGTTCGAATCAGCCTCAGAAACCGACTGCAAGTTAGTAATAATATTCTAAAAAATAGTATGACCCATTGTGGCCTTTATTTTAAAATTATTTCATATTTTTCCAACTTTTAAGCGCAAAAAAAACAACATAAAATTAAAAATATGGTGCAAAATATGCCACCCCCTAAAGCTAGGTCCGGACCTAGCGGGCCTATAGACAAATCTACCTCTGAATATATTGCTGGGCAAGTTAAGAAAGGGGGAAAAATATTCGTGTTCAAAGAGTGCAGACTTTCCCTTCTGAATATTTTCAATAACAATGTAGCATGTTATTTCACACACAAAGCAAGCGAACAAAAAAAAAAAAAAAATCGTTCGATAAAGTATAATACGGCCATGCTAAAGAAAAAAAAAAAAGAACAAAAAATCATTAAGGCACACTCCAAAGGGAATTCCTTTACGGCAGGATGTTTAGTCAGATAAAACGGCAGGCACATAGGAAAACAACGCCGCACTCCATTGATTACCAATTGTTAAAACAAGGCACCGCACGAATCCTCTTCCTGCACTGGAATATTGCTGGAATGTTGAGAGAGGCATTCTCCAGTGTTCCCGCAATACAGAAACCCCCTCTCCCGTTCACCCCCTTGCGTTACAATACCTGTCCAAGAGAATACCACCTTGCTCTGTCCCCCCACTACAGTAACCCTAAAAACAATACGTAGAAACGATAATAATCAACTCCCCACAGGCTGGTTGGAATAGAGATGAGCTACAAGGCTCCAAGGACATTCAAATGCTGGCAAATTCGCCCCGTAAAACGTACAGTCCGTGCCAAAAGCCAGTAGGCTACCTCTTACTGTGGATTATAGAAGCCCATATAAGTTATAATCTCTAATAACATGCTAAGTTGGGGTAATTGAAAACCGTTTGCAATATTTCAACCAATTTTAATGTAGTTCGGTAAACCAATATCTATATCTCTTTATCACGCAACGATTTACAACTCTATCAGAAAATATGGGAAAGAGATTTCTTATTCATTAATATTTAAAAGTATATTTTCTATTTTTTATTTCTACTTTGGATTTTAAAAAGATATCTGTGCATGTTATTTAAGAAATTTAAAGGATAGTTTGGAAATGTACATGTTATGAAGGAGTCATTTAATTTCAAGTTCCAACAGGAACACTGCATATATATTTTTCGCTATTCTGGAGGAAAAAAAAAACTGCAAACATTTGGAATGACAGTCAAAGTTTCGAGGGTCTGTGATTGTCGATATATTCATGAAATAGTGAGCTCAACTCTCGAGTGATATTTATTAGGAATATTTCACAAATAAAATAAGAATTTAAATATAATTCCCGTAAACTTGGCTTAATATATTATAATAATTGTACATTTGTATTATGAACACTTAACCTTTTCAAGCCATCTAGCAACAGACGAATGTCGATCGTCAGTAATACCAATACAGGAGAGATAAATACGGGTTTGGGACTATTTCATGCATAGAATAAGAATAAAAGTAATCCAAATTTAAAATTTACGCACAAAATATTAACACTTGTATAAAATGTCACACTTACTTATGAATTCCTACCTACCGTGAGAATGAAATAGACGAAAGTCGACTATTACCCGTTCGATTTACTAATTCCAAATGAGAAAAATAAAACAAATCATTTGACCATTCTGAACAACGGGTTTATTAAAAGTATAATTGCTTAGGCAGATATTGTTACATTTCTGTAAAATGATTTCATGAAAAACAATTGCTTCAATGAATACACATTAAGTTAATTAAATTTACAGTTACTGAAAACACAGAATTGTGATCAAGTGATGCGTGCTCAGGAATTATATAGAGAAGGTATAGAATTGGCTACACTGACAAGAAAAATGCACGTGGTGTGATAAAACGGATTTGATCAAATCTTTTGATAATTTCACTGCACTATCGCATTGTAATTGGTCAAAATTCAAAATTTTGTTTCGTTTCATTGGTCGATTTTATGATGACACATAATTGAAATGTTCATTGCTATTTCCGGTTGGTCTTTCCGCTTTCAATCATCAATCATATCGTTCCTCTTTAGTTATAAAAAGTTTCTACTTTGTTAATGTTTTAAATTTTGGCTAATAAGCGTGCCGCACCAGGATTGCCATCTTTTGAAGCACAAAATATCTGGAGACGGCATTGACTACATTTTTTGTTGGGGAGTGGGAGTAGTTTTCATTTTTCTGATGCTTGTGTTGCTGCTACTGCGTACAATTGAAGTTGTATTTCATAAAAGTGAAAAATAGTTTCGAAATATTAAATTGAGAGAGAGAGTAGACTGGGAAATCATAATTTTTTCATCAATTAGCAGGACTCTCATTGGTATCCTGTCTTATCAAATATTTTAACTATGAGAGTTGTCTCAAATCCTTTCCGAGTTGTTTTATCAAATGACATGATAAAGTTGACAGTCTACTGCCGGTATGTACTCATGTATGTCATGCAGGGAGGTGCTATAACTTGCCTGCCTTCATTTTCCATACTTCGCTGGCATCTGCATGTGAAATTATGCATTACACTTCTTGATTCTCCTTGAGAAGTTACATTTATCTCGTGGTGGATGTTATCCTTTAGTTTGTCGGCGTGTGGTTGTTAAAGGCATTAGGACTTGGAATTGATCACTTGGAAGGTTCTCTTAATTACCTCCTGACAGAACCAGCGGACTCGGTATGAACATATGAATCACAAATTAATTTCGTTGCGGAATACAATAATTAAATTTATAGTTTTAGTCGCTTTGCTTTAGGATTATACATCTTTTGTTTCACTGTTCAAACGACACTGAATAAATGGCATGAGATTCAAGGCCAACGTAATATAACATTAATGGGAAAACACTTGTAAATTAATATTTAAACAAAATAATTCAAACACTAATATTAGAACAACTAAGAGGATTTAGGTTATGACGTTATGTGCAGATAGCATGTATGTAATGGAAATAGCAATACAAAAAGAAATAGAATTAAACTCACTAACATATTGTTGCTAAGGCTATTAATTAAAAAGCGTTTGCTGCTGTAAACGGAAGCTAAGGGAAATGCTATAAAGACAAGGCATCCCTTTCCATTTAATAATGTTGATTAATATATGCACGATTTTAATAAATTGAAAATAGCCATTGTCAAAAGGAAAAGTAAAAATAATTTAAAGTAGTTAAATGGGGGTGTCCCTTATCGCTAACATTTTTAATTTGTATATTAACGACAACATTGACACATGGATGAAAACAAAATCCAAATTTAAGTATTGGAAATCAAGAGATAGAAAGAATATTATAGCAGACGATGAGGTTGTAGGCGATTTGGAAGTTACTGATGGTTGCAGAAAGCTCCTTATGGGCTACTTAAACCTTATAATTGAAAAATAAATTAATAAAATAGCGTTCATCTAGAGGCGAATGAAAGAAAGTTTATTTTATTCATTATGACTACCAAAAGTTCATGTTGAGGCCCCTGTACATGATTTTAATGATTGCAATTAATAATAAATACGATGCTAATGTGATAGTTAAGTTGTTATATTATTAATACAATTTGAATTGAGATAAGATTTGGAATAACATAAAATGTTGATGCTTTTCTTAAATTGAATTATTTAGAACAGTCCTTGTCATACGTAAAACAATTGCACATCGAAAATAAATTAAACAAGTTTAGAATCACATTTGGAACAATTAGGAGGCATCACACATCAGTTAAGTTCCATTAGGTGATCGCATTTGCAGTTCTAACCTATGACTGCATTAAACAGAAGTGACAAAAGAAAAATGGAATCGGCGGAAATGAGGTTTTTTGCAGCAGTATACATTTTACACTGTATCTCGGAAATTTATAAAGCTGTCATTATGAAAAAAATTATGAGATATTAAAAATACTTAACTAAATATGCTGTGTAAATTTCAATTTTTAATGCACATAAAAGTTTTTTAAATAAAAATTAATCTTATTTCCCATTTACTTAAAATTTTGACATAAATGTGCGTTTCTCTCAAGATTGGCTGGACTGATCTTGTTTACAATTTGTACAAATATAATATGAAAATGTGAAGTGTGTTAACTAGAAGTGTGTAAATATCACTATTAGTAGATAAAAACCAATACTAAAATGAAATTAACATATATTTTTTTTTAATTTAAAATTATTTTCTTTTTGAGCCACTAGCATAGATATATTTTTCTAGTTCCCAGGATAGCATGTTCTCTCTACTTTTAAGTATAAAAAGTAGTTCCAATTCCAATAGTTTATAAGAAAAGTGCATGATAATGTACAATTGTTTTCAGTTTTTGGATTTTATTTTGGTTTAAAAAGTTTTAAATAAATTTTTTATGTGTATTAGAGAATTAAAATTTACAGAGCATCTTTAGTTAAGTTTTCTTAATATTTCTCATAGTTTTCATATTGATAGTTTTAAAATTTCTGAGATGCAGTGTAAAATGTATACTGCTGTATTATTTGCTAGATTTACACTTCTGGTTACCTTAAGATCAGCAGCTGGATTAACGTTCTTTGATAAAAAGAAAAGTAACGACATTATAGATATTTTAATAAAGTATATAATTTAAATTATTTGGTAAAAGAAAGAAAATACGAGAGTTGTTCAATAAAGAAGTATCATAGTTTTTGACAAGATACTTTTATTCATCCCCATAATTTTTATTATCTTTCTCAAGTAGTCCACATTCCCAGCGTTTCTTCCGATCTTCAAAGACACGCTGGAAACCATTTTGACAAATCCTTGAGAATCAACTAATCTTAAGGACCTGTCAGCCTTGACCACTGCTTTTGATGATGAAAACTGTCTCCCAGGGAGGGTTACTTCAACTTGGGGTAAAGGGAAAATTCACACAGGATTAAATATCTATAAGGTGAGCGAGGGACAAAATTCACATTGGTTTTTGGAGATATTTAGCAAAGACATTTGCAATGTGTGGTCGTGCATTATCGTGGTGTAACAACCAACATGATTCGCGGAAATGTGGGTTTATTATGACACTGCAGATGTTTCAGCACATCTCTGTGGTATTGACGCGGTTTTCGTAATGGAAGAAAGCCACCTCTCCATCAGGCAGCTTCCCAATTGTCCTCACAAGACTGGGTGCACCCTATTCCAGACCTCCTTACTTAGAAATATTCCTAAGTATTGAACCCGGGCCTCCCGGCCAGCAGTCAACAACACTAACCAGTTTTACGGTATTACTGTTCCGAAATGTTTTACAATAGGGCAATACATGAAAGTTATGAGCATTTAACGAAAGATAGTTCTAAATTTTCATTACTTATGCAAAAGTGTAAGTATTTTGATGAATAAAAAAAATTATAAGTCTTTGAGAGCAACTACAAAAGAATTGACCATTTTAAAACGTGATTTAAGTGTTTCTTTAACTTTGAAAACTGTGAAAAACGATTGAACCAAGTCTGGGCTATCATAAAACGCCAGTTTCTAATTTTACAAGCTCCACATTCACTTCTAATTCATAAATTCTTTTTACAGTAGATTCGCTATTGTAGATATAGCAGATGTGACGAGAAATATGCAGCAGATCAATACTGTCAAAAAATTAAAAGTTATAACAGTGAAGCCATTACAGCCTCCATATTTTAATTTTCCACGAGAGTTGTTATTGAGAGGAAGCAGGTATTGATTGTAGGTCTAGAGGACATACCGTTTGGCGATGAACTATGTAACAGGAATTTGGGGCAGGCGCGCCTGTTAGAATGTGACAAGATCCATGAACAAACAAAATGTTTTACATTGAAATTACAAGAGTATTTTTGAACATTGAGAGAGCACACGCAGCGCCAAGAGTAAACATCCTATGTGGGGTCCAAAGTCAGAGAAATAAAATACCCAAGCCCCTAGATTAGCTTGCTTATAGCATTTTATAGCGTTGCGGTGGACAGCATTCCTGCGGTCCGTTCCACGAATGCTTTTAATGCTTACTGTTTGTTCAGGATAAAAAAAGCCGATACTTGCAGGCTTGGATTTTGTCCGACTGAAACAGCGTGGTTTGCGTTAGGAACAGGGTTTTAAAGCTTCTGCTGGAGAAGAACTTAATATCAGTTGGCAAAGCATGACAGCTCATTCATAGAGCACAGATTTGGCTTATGTAAACATCAGTGGCGTATCGTGTTTGTGGGAAATTTAGTATCATTGTTTTACTAACGTTCATTCTCTTTATCTGGATATGATCCCTGTGCAAAGTCTGACAAAAAAAAGTTCGTCACACAGGAACTGGGAAAACTATGCGCATTCCTCAGCTAGTTCAATATGTGTAGGTAATTACAGAGCGCTAGAGAAGAGTATGTAGTAAAAAACAAGTAACGCAACTGAAAATATAACGCTCAAGCTTTATTTTATTTACATGTTGACTTAACGTTTCCAATTGCACTTTAGATGTTCAACAACTACAATGGAATGTGAAACTACATAGTTAATTTGTAGATTTGCTTGTTCCGAAACCGATTCTCTCCGCTGCCGCCCCGTATCGCTCCAGTATTTCCTCGTATTCGGCTTTTTCCGCTGCTACTAAAGCCGCAGCAGGGCCGCTGTCTGTAAGGGCAATCCGATTATTAGTCCTGTGCATGTGTAGACTATTTCTCCCATACTCTTTCACATGACACCGAAATGGTGGGAATGTCCTATTGTAATGCTAACAATAACAACCGCCCCGTATGCCATATCTTCTGCCCCCGGGGCACCTTAATCACGTCCTTGGTGATTACAACAAAAATTACGTTTTCAGATATACCCCCACTCCTAATGGTCTGATTTCCCTGATTTTCATAAACTACTTTTGTTTCTTTATTTAGATGGTATATACCTAGTTTCGTTGCAATTTTTGTAATGTTCGTTTCCAAGTAAACCCACACTCATAATAATGTGATTCCGCTAATTTTCATCAACTATTTATCTTACTTTATTTCATTGGCATATACAGAGTTTCATTCAGAAAAAACAAATATTGCGGCAACTAAAGCGATCTTTAAATTTTCGCTTTAGGTTAACCCCCATCCTCCAATGATTCAATGTTGCTTGATAACGAACTTGATATATAAAATGTTTCATCATCATTTTTGGTGACCAGAAAGTAGGGTCGATGGAAAATTTTAATGGGTACAACTGCAATAGCTTATTCCAAGGAAATCACTAAAATGGTGTTAAATGAACTGATCGTCACTGGAGCATCTAGATTTCCCTAATCGTAAACTTTACATAACCCGATCTTTAGGGTAGAAGTAATCAGGTAACGTTATGTCGGATGATTTGGGTAACCAAAAATGTTACAAATTACACAGGTATCAAAAAAACTGATTAAGGCCATAGACACGGATGAGCTAAAATACCTAGCACGTACTAAATACTAACCACACATAAAACTTACGTAGGAGATCTTTAAATGATTTTAAAGAATGATAATTATTACATATTAACAAAAATATAGTCCTTTTTAAGTTTTAAATACAACAACATATTTTATAAAAGGTACAAACTTTTTCAACCATAAAGAATAATTCTATAAATATTTACAACAAGGTTTGTAGATTTTATTTTATTTTCTCCTCTACACATTTTATTTTCACACACTACACCTACCTGTTCATAAAAGTGTATTAGCGATGGGGAAAAATGAGAAATTTTAATATGGTTTTTTATTCATCCAAGCTACCCACCAGATTTCACTCTCTTTGAATTTAGTCTGCTCCCAAAGCTCATTCATAAAATTAATAAGCGATTCCAGGTGTAGGGGAGCATTTTGTGTACCTTCCGGAAAACCATTTCAGAGAATTAATAATGGAATTGGAGCACTGCTAGAACAAATATAATGACTTTATGGGAGATTAATTTGAAAATAATAATACGATATGTTGAAAACTCGTCCCTTCATTGCTATGGCGAGCACTTTACCTTTCCAAAATCTTAGGACACAATGAGATTTTCAGGAATGCAACTATAATATATGTTATTTACACCAATTACAATCAAAGAAAAGATAGAACAGTAAAAGTTAAAGAAATATAATAATTTCACACACAGAAGGGAGGGAAAAAGGAGGCGGGGAGGGGGAGTTCAGTTGCTAATCCCTTCCCCAAAAAGGGGCCCTTGAGGCTCACGCACTGGTTATTTAATTACTGACAGTAATTTGGAATAGCGTTTAGCTCTGTGTTGCGTTCTACATAATGTTCTAGCAGCTGCCAAAATGACTTCATTTCCGGACACCCACGTCCGGATTCATCACAATGACTCCTACAGTCGCACTCCAGTGCGCTGTGCGCGACTTGGAACGTTTCTCTTTACAGAGCAGTTTGAGCATGCATTTCCCTGCCACTGTGAAAACTGACTGCGTAGGCTTGTGGTGATCCAAGTCTGGTTATGAATTTCTAGCATATGAAAAGGTTTTCCATTATTATGAAGTATTTGCATTTCATCTTGATGACTGTTTACAGAAATTTTGCTCATTTTTTAACTTATTCTTTAATTTTTGTGCCTCTGTCACCAAAAATGTATTGAATCTCCTTGGAATTCCCAAGTTTCTAGTAAAGTTTAATGCAGTACCGCTGTTTCGCGCATTCCAGAGTTTCGGACGAAATTAAAACAACGTGTTACGAGAGTTGACCCTTAAACTTAAACACTGGCCCATTTCCAGTTGAATTGGTCATGGTGGTGCAGTAGGGACCATATTTGCCTTCTAAACCCAAGATCGCGGTTCGAACCCGGCCAGGATCGATGGATTTTTTCGGGCGTAAAAATCCTAAGTATAACTTCCTTCGGAAGGGAAGTAAAGCCTTGTGTCCCGTGTCGTAGATTTACGGCACGATAAAGAACCTCAAGCCTGAAAAAAGAGACTTCTGAGCAAAATTTGTCAACATTAATAAACGTACATTTCTATCCATTGTGATTTTGCTATACTTAAAATCATATTCCTTTCACCCCAGAAGTATCAATCTGAAAAATCCAGCTATACCAAACCCTGAACTAGCTGAGCATATTGGGTGGTAGTTAGGAACGACGACACACAAAATTTAGCATCCAACGTCTATTCCGCTACACTGATCAACACACTTTAAATAAAAAGTAATTCTTTCAAACACACGTCTAAAGTCCTGCACACTGACTAGGGAGAAAATTTAAAACAAATTTGCTACAACAGCAGGACGACTCGACGATAGGACCTTAGGAATAGAGCAGCATCCAGATAGTATAAACAAGACAGGTTTCAAATTAGCAAGACTCGCAATCTGTTACTGGTCAACAAACAACGTGTGCAACACAACCCTCCCAACTTTCCACTTCTTACTGTTCTGTGCCTCACTAACATGCCGGACCGAGGTTAAGGCGCGGACTTGTGAGCAGGAGGTCTGGGGTTCGATTTCCTATAGGACCGTCTTCCCTGACTGAGGTTTTTTCAGGTTTCTCTCAGCCCGCATAAATGTCAAATGCCGGGAGGTACTCTAAACTTAAGCCTGGAATCCTTCCTTTAAAAAAAAATCCTTCCCAAATTTATCATTTCATTTTCATGTATCATCAGTGCCACCACCTGTTATGCCTCAGTAGTTAAAGCGGTCGTTAAATGCTATTCAAAAATAAAATCTGTAACTCTGCCTCTCCAGACAATAAGTCCACTGATGATGCTGGTTGAAGCGTCAGCGAAAGCTCTGGTTTTTAAATTAATTTAAACCTTAAACCATGATAACGACAAAATAGTCGGGTAATAATCAATTTCAATAATGACACGGACTTCCCAATTCGGCTGGAAGCAGAGAGTGGGAAGTGAGTATTAAGACTTAAGCAGGCAAATTGTATCACGTGGCACTGTATGCAGCAAGCACAAGCTTCTCCCTATGTGCATTTGCTCTTCCTCGTCTCGCTTCCAGGCAAGCCCCAGTAACTGACCCCAGGTACCGGGCCACCGCGCGTCGGAAAACTCGATTATTGTTTGAGTGTAGGTTGTGTGGCCCAGACCATCCCTTGGCAAAACTCGGCTCCATTTCCACATCGTCATCTGCATCCGTGCCATTCAAATGCTTTGCTTCCGTGCTCCCAGATACGCTTTCTTTTGTTTCAAAACAAACGAAAGAGTTCACAAAACGAAACTTTAGCAATGATTATCATAGAAACACCAAATAAACAGCCCAATAATGGGTTTTATAATTCCAATATATGTAAAATAAAATCTAGGACCCCTAAATAATTTTTACACGTACAATAGTACAGCATAATATTAGCATATAATACAATAATTGTAAAACAACACAATTGCGTCCTGTGCTGTTTTGTATACCTAATTATAAACTGATGTTATTAAAATAAAATGTGAATGTCAATATTTTAATAAATTACCCCGCAGTCAGTGCTTTCTTTTTTATACCCATGACGTCATTTTTGAACGGTGTTTAACGCCCTTTTTTACTACTGAGGCACCACAGGCGGTGGACACTGATTATATATTGGGAAAGGATTTTTTTAAAGGATGGAAGCGTTCCAGGCCTAAGTTTAGGGTACCTCCCCAAACTTTGCCATTTATGAGGACTGAGGAAAACCTGGAAAAGACTTCAGCCAAGGAGGACGGTTCTGGCGGGATTCGAACCCCAGACCTCCCGCTCACGAGTCCGTGTCTTAATGACTTCGGCTACCCGTGGTGGTAACGTGCTTTGAGGAAATACATACGTTATATATTTGAACGTGAATGTCTCCCTCAGATAAATACGTTGCTGTAGCAACACAGAGGCAACCGACTAGTGCTGAAGACAAACTGGAACATCTCCCTAACATGACACACCTACGTGTTTCCGTCCCATTGTTTCCAGTTCTCTAGGAGCTACATGTTAGCTCGCATTTGACCGCATGTTGTAATAAATATATGAGGGCGGTCATAAAGGTTCTTGGATCGACCATATGAATCATGCCATTAATATGATATTTTATTTATTTTTTTAGGTTGGTATATTTGTCTTAAGGATTTTTAAAAAATATCAAACTATTATTTCAATTACTTTATTTGATATAGGTTCTTAAGTAGACTGCAGTGGGTATTTGATAAAATTGGCTATAGTACACTGACAAAATTCCTTTATAAGATGGCTTAACGCCACAGAAAATTAATAATTATAAGAGCTTGTGGGGACTTATTTTTTTCATTTTCAACTATATAAAACTTTTTCTGTCTAATTTAAACATGGTCGCACCAGCCTTGAAGATAACCCACGTGAAGAGAGTCCAAAAATGCAACAGCACAATTTATTGAACAAATAGATTGAGGTTATTTGAGTTACGGGAAGGTAGAAGTGGGAAAAAGCAGTCGTAAAGATGCGTGTAGATAGTTTCAGTGAAGGTATGAGAGCGACTGGTTGTGTGGTACTGAGTTCCTCGTTGCTTTCTACATAGATATGTGAGTACATAATACAGTCTTGAAGAACGTGTGAGAAGAAAGGTGTTCTAAACCGCCGTGATCTTACGGAAGAAACACATGAAATACAGAAATTTCCTATATAAACGCCGGCAATGTATTGTCTTTGAGGGGCATCATTTTCAACATCTCTTAAAACACGGGTTAGTGCTTATTAGTTTTAAATACAGTAGCATTTTAAGCGTGTCGTACAACCTAAAGGATGTCGCTAAGTAAGAAGACCAAAAAAAGGGAATGATATGTTTAGTTGAGGCCAGGCCTATATATTGTGGAAGAAGAAGAACTCAAGAGCATGTTTGTAGTTGGAGCAACGTAAACTCTGCCTGATTCGTCATCGTTATTAATTAAATCAAGAGGCGATTGCAGCTATATTTTTCATATCTTGCGCAAAACCACTTTAGAGACGGAACAATGTAATTAGAGTATGCTGGATTAAATACAGCAAGCTTAAATGAGATTATATTGAACAAAATGAAATAATGTTGAAGTCTGAACGGTTCCTTCATTGATAGAGGAGAACTTTTAAAATTCGCTAATAATGTAATGCATTTATTCCACGCCACAATGTATCTTTCGTAATAAATTGTGATCACGGTTAATATCTGAAAAACTTCAGGCCTAGCAACATAGAGAACCAGAGTATTGCCATTGTAGCTCAATCCGTAGAAAATGTGCAGTTTTCACACTACGTAAAACTACTGTACGCCATAATAAACGTATGAACCCTCAGCGACATCTTGTAGTGTCAACCATTTTTATGGAAAAGAAATAACAGCGGAACTTAGAACATAATGTGTTACAAGTCTGCTAGAATGTACGAAATGAGAAAAGAACGGAAAATTGAGAGGAATAGAACAGAAAAAAGGCGAAAAGAAAAAGAGAGGCAAGTTCAGAAGAGGAAAGAACAGAAAAATGTGCAAAATGAAAGAAAGAAAATAAAAGAAGAGTACTAAAGTGGAGAAAATAAGAGAAAGGGCAAGCAAAGAAGGAAAGATAAACATTAAATAAAGCCACAGTAGTAGAAAGAGAATACAAAAAAGAAAAAAAAAAGCATACTAAATAAGAAAAGCATTAAGAAAAGAACAGAAACAGAAAAGGGGGAAAATAAAGCAAAGAAATGCTAGAAATGAAGTCGCGGTAAGCGTAGAAGAGATGACAGAAAGCAAGCGACGGCAAAGAGGAGGTAGAAAAAATAAATATTAAAGGAAAACGGAAGAAGGGAGAAAAACAGACAGGCGAGCTCAGAAAAATATGCACAGAAAAGAGAGAAATTGAAAGAAGAGAATTAAAAGCGAGAAGACAAGAGAAAGAGAAAATCAAGAGGAGCATAAAGGTGCAAAGATGAAAAATACACATTAAATAGTATTAGAAAGAAAATACAAAAGAGAAAAAAATGAGAAACTAAAGAAGTAAAGCGCGAAGAAATGAGCACAGTCGAAAAAAGATGGGGAAAATAAAGTAAAGATAAGCATAGAAATAACATCTGCGGTAAGAATAGGGAGGAAAAGAGAGGACAGAAGGCAAGCTATAGCAAAGAGGAATTAAAAAGAGAAAACAATATTAAAGAAAAGCGAACCAGAACAGGGGGAACAAAATGGGGAAGAAAAACGGAAAAGCAAGATATGAGAGAAGATAAGAAAAAGATGGCTAGAGAACAAGAAACGTAAGTGCAAAGAGGAAAACAAGTGAGTAGAGGGTGAAGTGAGAAGGGGAGAGTATAAAAAAACCGTTGTTAAGTTAAGCATTAGGGCGAGTCATGTTGGTGACATAATAACGATCGTCATAAAGTTGGTGGTGCAAAACAAATGAGAAGTGGGGGTATAATGTCCCGAAACTTTAAGGGGATGAAAAGTGGAAGGAAATACTTGTATTTGAAAAATCATTAGTAGAATTGCCACTGGCTCTTGTATTCTTATAGGCATCCTTCGACACAAATCCCTCCACCACCTACAAGGGATTAAGGGAAATAAATGACGAAAAATGAGAGGAAACACCGGGGGCCTACTGCAGAAAAATAGGAAACAGAACATCCTTCCTGCTCCCAAGTGAAAAAGAAAAACCTTTCAAGAACAAGTGAGGCAGGCAAGCGGAGCGAGAAAAGGATTAGAAGGAAGACAGCAGTTGATTGAAGAAATGAAAACGTTCTGAACGAAAGCCCAGGGGGATGAGAAAGGAGTATGGTTAAGCATAGAAAAATAAACCAGTGCTTCCCTTTTGTGTTCCAGTTAACTGCCTGTTTTAATATTCAGTTGAATGAACATGCATCTAAAGCAGAGAACGCATGGCAAAGAAACAGCTTCCTTCTTCTTACTTCCATTTCGACCACATTCTATTCGCATAACGGAGGTGAATGGGTTTGAGTGGGCTTGGAAGATGTAACAGAGAACCTCATTGTACTCTCGTCAGAAAATTATGTGAAAGTAACCCCCCCCCACTCCAAATAGCTGTGGGATAGCTTAGAATTCTTTAAAAGCCCATTCATAAGGTATACAAGTATAAAAAGTACAATGTAATATTAATAGCGTCAAATGGATTTTTTATAATTAATATTACAAGTCTTGGAGCATATTTCTTAAACCGGAGTGCAGAAAAAAATACTCTGCAACTTTGAATAAGTTAGCAAGACTACAGTGTCATGGGGTGAAATGTAAAATAATTAGAAATTAAGTTACAAACTACTGCAGCAAAGTTGTTTAAAAAAATCTACAAATTTCCATTAGATAGTGTGAAAATTCCTTTATTGGTATAATTTATATACAGTTCATTCGTGTTAAGATGTGACATGTAAGACCAGTCAGAAAATAATGCCTCCTACATAATTTCATTTTCTTAATTTACAAGAAAACCAAGCAAAATTTACGCAAGATGTAGCCACAATTTCTTGATTAATTTCTCATTTTTCAATGTAATCCCCGACATATAAAGGTTTTTTGTTCACATTTTAAGACAAGTCTTGCATATATTACCGCGCATTAAAATCACTGTACATTAGAATTACACGGGTGCTGAGAGCGTTAAGGGATACTGAGAGAAGTTTTTGGCCAAAATCGGTCTCTTTTTTTTTCCAAAATGGTTCCTTGAACTCATGGGCATCCACAGAAAATCAACATTTGCATATCCCTTCTCCCTTCAGGCTCTACAGCCATTTAAAGAGCTCCGTGAGTCCTTTTAAACCGCACTGTTTCCCAGCATATATTTTTATCAAACTGCGTTTTTCTCAAGACTATTTTCACACGTTCAAAATGTCCCATGGGTAACAGTTTTTGTTTAAATTCAATTAAAATTTACCAGAATTTGCAGCAGTATCCACTGTAACATTCTAATGAGAATAATAATTAAAAAAAAAAGTATTTTCTATGAAAAATTATTGATTTTAAAGGTTAAAATTTCTTATATATTCAAAACATTTTCTATACAATTTTTGTATGTGACTCAGAGCCCCAATTGCAAAAATGGCAACCAATTTTCTTAACTCATGATACACGTCGGGCATTTTGATTATGCGCCATATTTATGTAATAAAATTTATGAAATAATTTATAGCTCGCAAAGTATTTATCCAAATTCGGCATACATATTAACTTAGCTGCAATGGAATTATAGTCAAATTTCAGAAATATCCATGCAAAAATGTGGAGTTTTGAAAAATTCCCTTCCAGAGCCTCTTAAAGCGCGGGCTAGTGTGCGGGAGGCTTGGATTTCGATTCCCGCTAGGACGATCCTCGCTGACAGGGTTTTTCCAGGTTTTTATCAGGCCTGAAATGTTTTCTTCCTTAAAGTTAAAAAAGGGTACATTAATGTACCCCTAATTACGGTGAAAAAATATTTTGGTCTAAATTATTCCGCACAACCCCATTTTGGATACACTTGCTTAAAAATAACATTTTATTCCCTTAGGGTGAGGTTAACTTGT
Source organism: Metallyticus violacea (assembly GCA_030762175.1). NCBI lineage: Eukaryota > Metazoa > Arthropoda > Insecta > Mantodea > Metallyticidae > Metallyticus > Metallyticus violacea. The sequence continues at coordinate 149,432,067 of CM060831.1, forward strand.
GTTAACTTGAGCGCTAAATTTGAATTTTGGAAGTGATGTACACGACCAGCATTGGGTAAACATGAAACTAAAAATATTTATAGGCGCTATCTTATATATTTCATTGAAATTTAGATACTTTATTATGTACAATTTAGGATTTCCTTTAACTTTTTAAGACTCTTGAGAATATTTTCTCTTTAATGTCTTTTTTTTTTCCCTGCCCCTTGCAGGGTGGATATAAACCTGCGATGATCTTGCACACAGCGCGTACAAACTGCTTTTGTTCTTCATCTACAGTTAGTAGTCCATGAAAGTCCTGCATTAATTTAACGCCTCTCTCTGCAGAGTCATTCACTGTTATCTAACTGTTAACTTTCCCCTTGGCTTCTAAATATGAAGTGTTTGTTCTTTCATGATGAAGGAAAATAGCATTAATCTGTAAAGGGGTGAACAAGTTTACTTTTTATTGGTACGGAATTATCTATAGTTTTTTTTGAAATAAAGAAAGGAATGTTTTAGAAGAGGTGCCTTAAAGATTGGCAATAACTTGCAGAAGAACCTGATTAAATTTACCAAATGATTCAGCCTTCAATTCTTCACAAAAAGGAATATATCGCATTTACATGTGAAGATTTTTCCTGTCCACGACAGTCACCATATCAAAAATGCACAAATTGGACTTTTCTCATTCATTCACCTTTACTTAGTCCCCTGTAAGTTGTTCTTGTAGTGATATTTAAAAATTTGCCGCTTTCGAATGACTATTTTGCAGAATCTGACGGGATGACTGTTCAGAATTAAAAATTAACAGTTTATAAAAAAAAAAGTAAATGTTTAACTTCCATTTTTACAACTTTTCAGATGACCTTATGTTAGTATTAAGGATGTCCTAAAAGTTCTCGATTTGATTCCAGAGATGTCGTGAAGATGGACAAATTAATATGATAGTTGTTAAGTTTCATTCTTTAGATGATTTTTTTTCCAGTAGAGTTTAACGCCCGTTTTTACTACTGTGGCACCACAGGCGGTGACACTGATGATACATGAGATGAAATGATAAATTGGGAAAGGATTTTTTTTTAAGGAAGGAAGCGTTCCAGGCCTAAGTTTAGGTACCTCCCCGGCATTTGCCAGTTATGAAGACTGAGGAAAACCTGGAAAAAAACCCAGTCAGGGAGGACGGTCCTGGCGGGATTCGAACCGCAGACCTCCCGCTCACGAGTCCGTGCCTTAACGACCTCGGCCACCCGTGGCGGTCCTTTAGATGATGCAGTGTAAAGTTTCAGACACCAAAGAGCAATCACTTGTTTGTAACGATCGTGTGTGTTAATATTTTCCACAGTATGAAATGATAAAAGTACTTAGTTTTGAAGAGTTTAACCCCAGCAGAAATACAAACGAAGTTATATTCTACATTAAACAATTCTTCCCCTAAGCGTGTTTTTAAGCGTGGTCGTACATCCATTCAAGATGAGCTCTCAGAGCATCCCAAAACTGCTATGAGCAACGAAATTGTGACAAAAATTCACAATGCCGTGCTCAATGATCACCAATTGAAGGCACGCGAGTTATCTGACATTGATAGGAGTTGGATAGGCCATATGAACTACATTTTAAAGCAAGTTTTGGATTGAGAAGGCTTTCCGCTTAATGAGTGCTGCGTTTGTTAACTCTGAACCAAAAACAAAACGCATTCGAATAGATATTTCGCAAGAGTGTTTGGACTGTTTAAACACAATTCCAGTGAGTTTCTCCGACGTTTCATAACAGTAGATAAAACATGGATTCATCACAACGCCAAAGGTGAAGGATCAGTACAAACAGTGGGTAGCAACAGGTGAAAGTGCACCAAAGAAAGCAAAAACGGTTCAATCTGCAGGAAAAGCCATGGCAACGAATTTTCTGGAATTCTCATGGCGCGGTGCTCGTAGACTACCTTAGAAGGGCAGAACCATCTCCACGGAGTATTACGCTTCACTACTGGACCAACTAAAGGATGCTATTCAGGTTAAACGCCCACACATTGCGAGAAAGGAAGTTCTCTTTCATGACGACAATGCGCCTTAACACATGTCTGGGATTGTTGCTGTAAAACTGCATTACCTTCGCTTTCAAGTGCTTCCACATCCACCATATTCACCGAATTTGGCTCCCAGCGATTGCTTTTTGTTCCCAAATCTCAAAAAATGGCTGGGTGGACGAAGATTCACATCAAATTATGAGACAGACGCTTGAAAAATCTTATTTTACTAGATATGCATTACAAGGTGAGTAAAATGAAAAAAATTATCTTAAATCTTGAGCTTTCTTGGTCAGGCTGAGAACTTTTAGAACGCCCTCGTATGTATGCATATATATAACTTGGAAGATGCTGATCTTTGGGAGTGGAGAACAAATTTCAAAGTACTTTCTTCACATTCAGCAAGTCAAATCAGTGTGGGGGTGTTCTGCATGTTTCGACCAATACTGCATGACTCTACAAAAGTTACAGAGATATCTAGTCTTGTTTTACCTCGCGTGTTCTCAACATTAACTGGGGAAAGTTCGGCATGAAAAAAATGGCCACATTCCTACCAACGCCCGATTCTTGCCATAAAAATAACATAAGAAACTTGAGTTATTCTAAAGAAATCTTTATTTATACATAAGATAACAGCTTCCTCATCACACCCTAACCAAAAATAAAGCCTCTTTATACCTCTTCTGAGCCCCACAGAACCCTAAAAACATTGATTACCCAATCCATTACATCACGGCACATGATATACAGCGTCATAAGGCGACCGTTGCGTGGCGTTAGTTGCAATAAAAGGGGTGAAGCAGGGAAGAACAAGAAACATATACAAAAAAAAAAGAATTGTTTATAGTCGCTCCAAAAACAAGCTATTCATTGCTGGCCTGTTCCCCTTTTTATGTATGTTCTAGTGGAAACGAAAACCGTCTTGATTGATAGGGGCCATTTTCTTTGCATAGAAGTGGAAATTACCCGATCAGATGTGATACTCTGCTATCGGATAACAGGGGTAGAACCCTCCATTTTAATTTTTCGCTTCTAGAATCTGTTTAGAGTGAAAGAGACCGATACGTTTTATTGCTGCTATTGGCAGCGAAATACGACCATTTTTTTTTTCTTACGCTGTTAACGACATAGATCAATATAAATATTATACATGTGATCTTTACAACCCTCACATGTGTACAGAATACACAGGAAGCTGTGTCCTTCGATATTTTAGCCGGGTAACATTACATACTGTACATCTAATGTGCAGTCATACCTGTGTACCTTGGGAATGACTATGGTTCCTCAGAACGACAAATGAAATCAGTTATTGAGATTTGGCTGGCGTCTGGCTACCTAATGGACTTTTATTGTTGCAGTTTTAAAGCACACACAAGTGAATACAACTGTCGCATGGACCTCACGGCCGTACATGCTGATACCGTCCTTGTAACAATCGATTGCCGAGGTCGTTAAGGCTTAGAATCGTGAGCGGGAGGTCCAGTGTTCGAACCCTGCCAGGACCGTCCCCTGACTGAGTTTTTTCCAGGTTTTCCTCAGTTCTCATAAATGGAAAATGCCGGGGAGGAACTCTAAACTTAGGCCAGGAACGTTTCCTTCCTTAAAAATAATCCTTTCCTAATTTACCATTTCATTTCATGTAGCATCAGTGCCCATCGCTTGTGTTGCCCCAGTACCAAAAATGGGCGTTAAACTATTCATTCATTTTGATATATACATACAGGGTGTTTCGAAAGTCACTGTGCAGTTACAACTTATGTTGAGAATGTCGTCCACGGGAGTATATACAAGTCTGAACCAGTTTAATTTTATTGGAAAACACTATCCGCAGATGTGTTAACACAACCAAAAAGCTGGAACCATGCCTTGTCAGTATAGAAGATGACTTTAAGAATATCAGTGGTATTCCTTTCAATAAAATATGTAAATCATTCGCAGTAATGGATTCGGTTTTCATGATCTGCATCTTTCAGTTCTTGCACTGCTGTCAATTAAATGTTTTTTTACCGCTTTAAAAGGCCCGATATCTTTTTCTTGTACCAACTTGCGCAATGATTTTGATGGGCGTACAGTCAGAAATGTTCAACAACGTCTCTTCATTTTAATTTAGATGGTCTTTCAGTTCATTCGGCATCTAACACTGATTCTGTTTCTCGAAATTTCTCAATAAGTCGCCGAACTGCATTACGACGAGGTACAGCTGTTTCTGGGAATTTTTCAGCAAATGCCTCCTGCCTCTGTGTCTTTATCGCCTTGTTGAAAGACATACTCAACGAGAAAAATACGTTACTCAATTGAAAGCAACATAATTTAAAACTAAATTGAACATTTAAATACTACACATATCACGTTTTCAATACTTCTGATAGCTAATAATTGAATAAACAGTTAAACGTTATGTAACAAGGGAACAATGGAATTAAAAAACAATCATGTATCTATGAACAATCAGTTATGCCAACTTGTGTTAGATAATTTCTATGCATCGCAACCACGAGATAGGTAGTTTTAGGACATTTAGCGAGTGGTTGCGACAATATATTGCATGAAATTTAGTATGCTTTAGAACAACCTGTTTCAAAAATACCCGAAGAACTTCACATGTCTGTCGCATCGTTAATTATATATATTCCTGTTGTGCAAGTCCATCATCAAGTCGGTAGCTTAGAGCAAATAGAAACCAGAGGAATTACAAAATTTATAGAAACCAGAGGAATTACAAAATTTAGACTGTCTCCCTCTCTCTCCCTGGGACAGAGAGTTTTCTTTTTTCTTTTTTTTTTTTCTTTTGTTTCTTTTTTTCCTTCGCTGCGTTAAATTAATTTTACCTTAGAAATTTATTGACTAGTTTACGTTAATTTCAAATCTATTTCAGCTCTACATTTTCCCGCAGTTGAAGGTTTCCTTAGTATACAAGATAAATGGAACAAGGCCTGAATATCAACTGAGAGGGGAACAACATTATTTTAACTCGTTATTTCAAAATTATCTACCTTTCCCCATTTTATTGATTTGCATTTATAGGGATCCATAGATGAAGTGGGCAGTGTCGTTACCACTAAAATTAAACTGTAGTGCAAAAGAATCCTGGATAATCAAACTTGTCTATCAGTACTTTTACATTCATTCCAACAGCAATAGCCTGAAAGAAGACACCTCTGAGCAAAATTTATCGGTCGTTTCACACCCTGAATTGAATGGGACCCTGATGATCTGAGAGGTTAAAGAGTGTCTGTAAATAAACCAAACCAACAAAAACATTTTTAACAGTAGAACTAATTAGTTGATTATAGTATATTTTGAAATTACAAGCACGAATTTGACACTATCACTATTTCTTGCAAAAAATTAAAAAAATGAAATAGAATTTTTATCTGGTAAAGTAATAAAATTTTATGTTGTATTTAATTGACCCATTTTATATTTATCTACATATTTCACTAATTTTAAATTTAATCTCGTTTTCATGTTCCATGACGTCCGGATTGTAATTAAAATACAGCGAAAGAAATAATTCTTGCTCCCGTAACAGCAAACTGCGACTGATTTTCCATGACCAGCCATCCGCGCTTGGACTGTTTGGTATTGTGATGGGCGAGTTGCGCTCATCTGCATACGCAAGTCAAAAATCATTTTCAATATAACTTTAATACTAAGAGAAACTAGTTGTACACCGAAATACTCGTTATATTTATGTAAAAGACAGTAAACATCGTAAAATGTTGAGCTAATTAAGTTTCATTTCTATTTGCTGTGTAAAATGTCACGCTTAGGAGAACAATTCATTTAAAAGTTTTGTTGATGACGTTAAAACTTTCACAAGCCCAAAGTACATATTACAAATAAGGGATACTCAACCTGTAAAATGAAAGAAAGGGTAATGCGTAGACAATTTTTGGTACAGCACAAGAAATAGATGTCGATGCACAACTACGAAACCTCTCTCTCTCTGCACCTAGAGGGCGCAAAACCTAACACCACCCGCTCTTGTAATCATAACAAGCTTTAAAGCACTCATTTCTGACAAATGGACATGGGCTTTTGTGCGGAAAATCTGGTTGATTGACGTCTGCTAACGATCTCCGTAATTTACGTTCATGTATCTCATTATCATCTCACAAATGGACACACGTTTCTTTCCTCTTGGACTCTCCGGTATTTTGTAAGCACCTTTCCCAACGATTAACTTGTAGCAATTAGAGCTAATTGTATTTTCTGTTCTTTCATTTATGTGCGTGACAAGTAAATAACCCTTCAATCCATGGAATTTGTTTAAATCAAGTTTGATTGATAGAAAGAAACCAAACTGTATTTAACCATTGGCAGTGACACCAGAAAATATTGGCAAACCGGTGTTTTAGGAATAGGCGACAAGGAAAGATACATTGTTAGTAACAAACGTATATATGAGATGCACCGTATATAAATAATATCCTTCCAAAGATGTTTATAAGCGTCCTATGCTGGAATGTGATAGAGGAAAAGCCCGTAGAGGTACCCCTGAGAAGATGTCTCAACACTATGAAAGAAGAAGGATAACTATACAAACCTCAATTTAAATTATATTTAAATAAATTATTTAAAATGTTGAAATGTTAATTCAAAGATGTGAGAAGTGTATTGTAATAAAGGGTAACTATATTGAAAAGTGAAATATAGTTTTTGTCTTTATCATACCTAGAAAAAGGTTAGTCCGGAAACTTATGGATCTACTCTCGTATATATAATGAAAAAATAGTTATACCGCGAGCTATAGCCCATGCTGTGCAAATGATTTTGTGATGACCAGTTTATTTAAAAAGGACAAAACTTGAAGTACGCCAGGATAAATGCAACTGGCATGGAAAGTGTTAAGGGTCTGTCTGCAATTTCTCTCTTGGGATAAATCCGGGCACCTTGACCCACAGTGAATGGGCCACATTTACAAGGGTACAATTTGATAACGGTACAAAAAAAGCATCGCAACTTGATGAGAACCTTTTCCTGCGGCATCTTGGAGCGCTGAATTCATTTTTCTCTCGACACACGCGATGTTTAATGTATGTCTGGACCTCCACACTTTGCCCTCGAAATTCCTTTCTGCAGGAGGATGGCGAAAATCAAACTATTTGTACCCCGTGAAAGCGAAAATCACAGGAGATGCATTGAGAGGGGATTTGATTCAAGAGCAGCAGAAAAATCACTACCCCCATGCGCGCGCTGTGGGAGTCTAGTTAAGGTGATGTACGTGGAGTAGACAGTGCTGCCGCCTTTGTTGTGGTGGAGGGACAAGAAAACCGAAAAGGATACCCGCTCCTTCGCACAATGTCCTCCATTTCTCACTCTTTATTCGGGTGTTTCTATTTCCTTCCACGCTTGGGCTTTTTTTTTATTTCCCCCCCCCTTTTTTTCTAGTGCTCGTATGCGGCGATTCATTTTTCTCGCAGTTTGTGCCCACGTCTTTTGTATTCCTTTAGACTGATTCCCACCTCAGCCGGACCAGCGACGCACTTGGATCCTTTGTGCGATGCGAGAAGAGCCACTTTCCAATTTTATGCATGCACATATCTAACAAAAGCTTTGGGATTCCCCGGCATACACCCCACTTCTTACTATTTACGTCTCGAATATAAATGCAGGCGTTCTTCTGCTCTTGAGAATGCTGACGCTCTGGAGCGTATTTTACACACTCTATAGCATAGTGGCTAATAGCTAGTTTAGCTTAAGTGACTAAAACCGCTCCCTTTTCATTTAAAACACCTTAGTCTGCTCATGAGAAAAACCTTTCTTTGCTTAGTTGGTAAATTAATTATCCAATCTAGACGTTTTTGTTTGTATTTTATTTTAACGCATTTTTTATTTATAAAAAAATAGTATTCTGATGACTATTTCACTCCTGTGACGTCACCTTAAAATCGACCAATGAAACGAAGCAAACTTTTGAATTTTAACCAATCACAGCCGGATTACGGAGTGAAATTATCTAAGAAAAAAAGTATCAAATCCGTTTTATCACGCGACGTGCATTTGTCTGTCATAGTAGCCAACTTTATACCTCACTATATAATTCCTGAACACGCATCACTGACCATTTTTGCTTGAGGCGGTGGGAAGCTATTGATAGCAACAAACGCATGCACAATCGAGAATCATAACGCAAAATGGAGGGCTGTTCAAAGCGTTTTGGTGATGCAAATATGCAAACCACAGAATAAAAACAAAAATAGTATGTAATTTTTTTTTTCTCTCAGTTGGCATTAAATAGTTGAACGCTAGCGTTTGTAACAGTAGAATTTTGTCCACTTCAGTCTCACGGTTTCTGAATAGAATATTCAAACGTATAACCTTTTATACAAGCGCGCGAATTTCAAATGTATATCCCCTTTATTCTTATTTTAGTCATGAAATAGTCCTAACCCCGCATTTTGCTCTTTCTTATTGGCATTATTGACAATCGGCATTCTTCTGTTTTAAGATTGCTTTGAAAGGTTACGTACAAGTATATAATTAAACAATTTTGTAAGCCAAGTTCACGGGAATCATATTTAAATTCTTATTTTATTCGTGAAACAGTGAAACACAATATCACATAAGTATCACTTGAGGATCTGAGCTTTCTAGATAAATTTATCAGTTATGGCACATCCTTTCGTGATTCATGGAAATGCAATGTTTATAATAGAAGTTGTTTACAATAGTCCGGTACCCATGCGGTTATCCAGCTAAGTAAAATATAAAACAGGCTATCTTTAAGGTTCCTTGATAAAATTAGAAAGCGAAACGATATTCTCAGAAACTGGTTTTACGCTAAGACAAAATGCTTCTTTAACCTTCGATTTTGTGGAAAAATAAAGGAGTGGTTTTGAAATAAATAAGCATTTTTATTATTATTTTATCCTGGCTTTCATCGTTAACATATAAAATATTAAAGAAACTATTATTATTATTATTATTATTATTATTATTATCGAAGTTGATATATATGAAAGAATGACTGATACGAGTTTTTATTTCGTTCGTGCAGCATTTTCAACCAATTTACTTTATGCAAGTTCACTCTATATCATCATTTATTAGGCCTCTACCTCTGTAGCACCAGCTTGTGCCTAAAACACATGCACACAAGTAGAAATAGAAATCAACTGATTGCAAATCAAGACGAAACCCATTTGCTTTAGAACCTACATTTGATGAATCCGTTTCTCACAAGAAACTGATCAATTGGAATGAAATGATAACAATGATAACGTCCTCTGGCCGAATTCCTCATACATAAATTTATACCGAGGGTGCCAAAAATTGTATACACACTTTCGCAGTAGATATTTATTTAATATATTTCAAAGTTGAACCGAAAAACAACAGTAATGTGCAATATGATGCTCTGTAAACAGATGTCACTCACATTACGATAGCGTTGCTATTTTATTTTATTTTTATTTTAATTCTGCAATACCTTACATCCTGGTATCTTGGTTCTACATCAGGACATAATACTCCAGATTTCATTTATTTATTCCTCTTATATCTTTCAATACAATTTAAATTACAATTAAATTTTACAGATTTTAAAATCTACACTACTAATACTATGACTAAACAAAATTAAAACTTCAAAAAACAAAACCGGTACTGGAATCCAGCACTACGGCTATTTACTATGACTTATAATAACATCTACAATTGCAACTGGTACCCAGTAGCAATGATTACATTTAAACTTTATTAATTTACAATTATTATCCAATTTACTCTATGCGTCTTCATTTCTGCTAACGCTCGGTATCCGGGCTGCTCCCCACTGGAATTCCTGGCATCAGAACCTGGACATCAGTGGAGTTGCTGCCGGTCTCAAGCAACAGCTATACTGGACCATGGTGTGTTGACAGTGTAGTTTCCTTCGCTTCTCTCCTTCTCTTGATCTCTGTCTACTCTTCTCTCAACTGTTTCGTTTCCGCCCGAAAACTGCCATTATCCCTTTCTTCTGTCAGTTCTGCTCTCTTCTTCTTATTCAAATTGGTTGTTATCTTCATCATCTTTTTCTTCAACTAATTTTAATTATAAATATCATTCTTGCCTTTCCCTGATTCTCTCGGATCTTCTAGGGGAATATACCATTTCTGGCCTTTGGATTTTTTCTCTTGTTTGTTTTTTGCCGTTTTTATACTCTTCTGCCATTTTGCATGATATTTTATTTGTTAGCTCGTTCAATGCCCTAAAATCATCTTCGTCTCTCATGATGTTCCAGATGTGTTTCCCAGCAAGTAGTCGTCTTTCCTCTGCTACAAATGACTGGTATTTAGGGCATTCAAATGAGACATGTTCCGGTGTATCGATCACGTTACAGTCCGTACATGTATTATTTGCTTGTAATTTAAATCTTTGCAAATATGAGCAATATGGACCATAGCCTGTTACATAATGCACTAAACCCTTATTGGGATGAATGTGCTTAAATAGTAATCTTTCCTTTATGGATGGAAATATTTCATGCACTCTTCTACCTTCTTTTATTTCATCCCATTCTCGTTGCCATATTTGTAATAAAGAATCTTTGATTTCTTTTTTATTCCTACACTTTTTACCAACAATGTCCATTATTTTTTAGTTATTTTGTTTTTTAAGCCAATAAGAGGCTGCTCTTAATCGAACTAAATAATCAATTGGCCATATACCCAATATTACTAGTAGTCCCATTGTTGGAGAAGTGGAAAATGCCCCTGTACATCTCAATAAAATTTTTCTTTGGGAGCTTCTTAAAGTATGTATAAAATGCACCTCGCGTGCCTTTTCCCCCTAAACTCCTCCATAGTTTAATATGGCTGCAAAGATGCTATTATGATAGATTTTTATTCCGTTAGCATGTATATTAAAATATCTTTGTCCAGTGAGTGAGTAGTGTTTAACGCCCGTTTTTACTACTGAGGCACCACAGGCGGTGGACACTGATGATACAGGAAATGAAATGATAAATTGGGAAAGGATTTTTTTTTTTTTTTTAAGGAAGGAAGCGTTCCAGGCCTAAGTTTAGGTACCTCCCCGGCATTTGCCAGTTATGAAGACTGAGGAAAACCTGGAAAAAACCCCAGTCAGGGAGGACGGTCCTGGCGGGATTCGAACCGCAGACCTCCCGCTCACGAGTCCGTGCCTTAACGACCTCGGCCACCCGTGGCGGTCTATCTATATCTTTGTCCAATATTGGCTAACTTGAACATAACTTTTTCTGCTCTAGTTCTTGTGTTTTCTACACGTTTCTTAAAATTTAGTTTTTCATCCAAATATATACCTAGATATTTATTTACTGCTTGTCTCTTAATATTTTTATTGTTAATTTTAATACTCGGATTTCTGTTTAAGTTTCCTTTTAAAAACGTATATGATGATTTGTGAGGAGCAATTTCCAATTTTGCTTTTATGCACCAATTGTTTACATGATCAGTTATTATATTTGATCTCTTTTCAATTTCCTTTCTATTATTTCCTTCTATTATTATTAGTAAGTCATCTGCATATGCGATAATATCTTTTATACTGTTTAATCCTTCTATTTTTTCTATTAGAGATTCCAAAAATATGTCCCATAATATCGGCCCTAAAATTGATCCCTGCGGACATCCTTTGGTAATTTCCTTTGTAATGATCTGGTTTGCACCCTTAACGTACACTCTTCTATTTTTACAATAATCTATTAACGAATTATAGATGCATTTTGGATATTTCTTTTTCCTTAAAATTTGAAACAGTACTGGCCACCATAAATTATCAAACGCCCCCGCAATATCGAAAAATATTGCTATTACGTATTTTTTATTGGTTATTTTTGAAGTTTCTATTGCCTCGATTATGGCATCCTCTGTAGACTTGCCTTTTCTAAATCCAAACTGTTTGCTGGTCATACCAATCATTGATCTATATTCATCTATTCTTTTGCTCAAAAGTTTTTCTTGGATTTTGCCCAAAACATTTAATAAGCAAATAGGCCTATAGGATTTCGGTTGCGTGGGATCTTTGTCAGCCCCTTTGTTTAAAATGATCACATTCGCTTCCTTCCAGCAGTAAGGCACTCTTCCCTGCCATAGACAATTATTAAACAATTGACACAGGTACGGGGTAATCTGATCTTCTAACTGTTGTAGCACTTCCGACTTTATTTCATCCGGTCCTGGTGATTTATTCTTCTTTAATTCCTTTATAATTTTTCTTATTTCAACTTCATGGTAGGGGAAAATGACACCTTCATCTATTTTTACAGTTGCGTAGCGTTGCTACGTGACAGGTAAATCAACAATGAACAAATGACGCCAAGATTATCGTATGATGTTCTGTAAACAGATGTGACTCACATTACGTTATGCTAGCGTCGCTTCGACAAAATGGAGACAAGATTATCGCTTGAACATCAGAAAGCAATTTTGAAGTGGTATTGGAAAACCGAGAATGTTGTTGAAGTTCAAAGGTAATGGAGACGTGTGTACAGAACAGAACCGCCAACGCGAGTAACAATTGCACGCATTCGAGACAAATTTGAGACTCGTGGTACCGTATGTTATGTTCACAAGGGCAGATGTGGGAATCCTCGCACAGCAACAAGCCCCGCGTCCTCGGCTACGGTTTTGGAAGGTTTTGAGCACTAACCGCAGATATCTACAAAGCAATGTGCATGTGAGACTGGTATTACGTACGTTGTATTATTAAAACAGCAAAGTTGAAAGCTTTCATTCCAAGACTTTTGCATAAATAACTGTAAAAGTATAAAATTATTAGTGCAGTTATGTTAACACAGTTTTTTCTTTGCTTGAAGTGTGTATACGTTTTAGCACCCTCTGTATATCTTATAATATTCAAACAAAAAATTAAATATGTGTTAATATTATCTTTTTTTTTTTAGAAATATTGGGTTGATTCAGCCGCTTCTCCAAAAACTTTGGGGGAGGGGTGGCAAGTGTCTAGGAATCGGTGCCTAGGGCTATAACATTTCAAATGTGTCTTTTATTGTTTTTATTACTCGTCTATTAAATCGCTCGAACCACTATACAGGAGGTAAAGTGCTTTATTAGAATTTTAATGTCCTAATGCCACGCTTCTAACAAGAAATAAACACCCCACCAGTTTCCTTAGTGAACTGCCTACAATAATACAGAGCAATCTTGAATAATAGAAAACACTGTTGTCATGCACTAATGTCGTGGCTTGGGAAGGGGGTTACGGTCTAGGTTAAGCCCAAACAGCATGTGGCAGCAGCAGCGATCGAAAAATTCCAGGACATATCGAACGCCCCGAGCCGCGTAACTTCATTATACATTTGAAAACGAGCAGGGGGAGGAAAGTACCCTGGCGATTCGGGATTATAATCCGAAAAGGATCTGGAGAACAAAACACAAGAGAATCAGCTACAATATTCAGGCTAAGCTCATATTACAAAAAGCACTACATAAGATAACAGTGTCGCTTTGGACAACCTCTTCAAAATGCTTGTACACAAACAGCAGTCAAATGGGGTTTCCAAAAATCCAAATGTCATTTAAAAACTCATTAATTTTATTAATATTTACTTTTACAATATTCAATATTAAAAGCAAGCTGTACAATATTACTAACACTCAAACTACAACACATTAAATTTATAAATTATCCAAAGCTTTAGTTTTTGTTTACATTTCTAAAATACTACAAACATTTGTGATTCAAGTTCGGTAAGTTTTGTTAATTTTAGAAGGCAAAAAAAGTGTGCTGCCATTTACGTAATATATCATATGAAAAAAATTGATAGGTATATAAGGAACACTTTCTCTGAACGTATTCTTAGAATACTTAATTTGTGTTTTACAATAACAAGCTAGTTTTTAAAAACAAATATTATTGAATTGTTCTTGAAAGATTATTATTATTATTATTATTATTATTATTATTGGTTTATTTATGGACGCTCTTTAACATCTCAGGTCATCAGCGTCCCATTCAACTCGGGGCGTGAAAGGGCCGACAAATTTTGCTCAGAGGCCTCTCTTTCAGGCTTGAGGTTCTTTTTCGTGCCGTAAATGTACGACACGGGACCCACGGCTTTACTTCCCTTCCGAAGGAAGCCATACTTAGGATTTTTACGCCCGAAAAAATCCATCGGTCCTGGCCGGGTTCGAACCCGCGATCTTGGGTTTAGGAGACCAGTATGGTAACCACTACACCACCAGGACCGACGTTCTTGAAAGGAATAATGTAAAAAAGAGAATCTTATTAAAACAGAAATGTTCATATTATATTCTGTAAAAATACCACTTATTTTATTATACAGTGATATGTCCTAATAAAATAGTTTATGTAGTATTATCAGTGTGAATTAAATATAAACAAGATTTTTTGTTTAATGAAACCAAACAAGCAATAATGATATACAAGTCTTTATTCATCGTAATTTCTCTTTTTACAGGCTAGGAAACTTATTTAATTCCATTGACGAAGAATTATGGGTCATATATTATGCATACTACATTTATATTTATTTAGAACAAAGTTACTGCGAACGTTCAAAGTGTATGTCAATCAGTTAATGGATAATGAACAGATTGAAGTTACTAATATTACGATGCAAAATTTCACTGAGAGAAATTCAGCTTCATTTTTCAAAGTATGATAGGGATAAAAACTATATTTCACTTTTTAATATAGTTACTCTTTATTTCAATACACTTCTCACATCTTTGAATAAGCATTTCAATCCCCCCCCCCCCAAATAAAATAGAAGTCTTGTCTGCAAAATGGGCATAAACAGCATCCATCACTTCTACGTCACACTTAAATTTCCTTCCTCGAAGGTTCTACTTAATTTTTGAGAAGACGAAATAGTCCATAGGAGCTAGAGCTGGGCTTTCGGGCGGATGATCGAATAAATAATCAGAAAAAGACCTACCAAAGCGAACCAATAAATAAACACTTGCTGTCACCAAACATTGAAGCCACATTTCTTCACAGCTTCCTTTACACCAAGAGCTTTATGCACAGGCGCGTTGTCATGAAGAGAGTGAACACCCCACCCAGCTTTCCTCGCCTTTTCCCTCTGATGGAAGCACGTATCTATGCAGTAGGCCAGCAACTCCAATTTACTGTGGTGTTCCTCTCCTTGAAGTCAATGAAGAGTATTCCTTCACAGTCCCAAAAGAAAGTGGCCATGAGCTTCTTGGTTGACTGAATGACCTTGGCTTTTAGAGGCGGTGCTTCGACAGTTTTACGTCACTCCATTGATCATCTTTTGGACAAGAGATCATAATAGAGAACCACAGTTTCATCTCCTGTAACAATGGTTTGCAGAGCTTCTCTCTCGTTGTCACGGCAGAGCTCCAAAAACGTCTAACAATAGATGACTCGTTGCTGGTTTTTAGCCGAGCAAAGAAGTCTAAACCCCCATCTTGCACTACCCTTATTCATGTTTAAATGTTAATAAATAATTCGAAGGACT